>JAYRBT010000082.1:64664044-64703653 GCA_036023395.1 Myiotriccus ornatus
CCTTTTGCTGGTTCAGGCTTAAGGCCCACTAATATGGCTTGTCCATATTGTCTGTTCTCTAGTCAAACATCCCACATTAGACATTTAAACATTTCTGTGAAAAGTAGAGCTAGTTGGGAAGTCAGATAAATTTCCATGAAAACAATTTCTTTATATGTATTTAAAAGTATATCCTGACATGAGAATCTTCTCATTCAAAAGCTGACTGAGTTATACACTAAAATGGAGAAAAATTTTACTTTGTCTTAATTCCATTTATTTTTCATGCCCATTTTAACCTTTATTTTAAATTGACGGTGGACTGTTTAAATAGAACAGATTTTTTTTTTTCCCCTGAAATGGAATTTTATGTTTTGGGTCTAAAATGTTAAATGAAAAATTCCAATAACATGTCATGTAAACAGTTTTCATATTTGATTTTCCCACAGATTTTCTGCTTGAAAAGTTCCTTTGAAAATTAAATAGTTCTTACAATCAAAGCAGTTATCTCAATCATGCGGTTTTCTTATTTTCTCTATAAACTGCTTTCACTTCTGCCTGAAGTAAGGCTTATTTGTTTCACAAAATTATTTTCATTTCATAAATGAATTAATCTCAGCTCAAGACATAGAAATTCATTCCCTTGACACTGTGTTCACATCAATACTTGTGAGAAGTAACAAAGATGAAGCAAAATTCAATGTTTCTTAAAAATGTCACTTCTGAGTATTTTCACTGTTCATTCACTGGTACTTTGCAGCTTGACAATCACTACAAGTCTGTTGTTCCATTTTTCTACAAAAAGAGGCAAATCAGTCACCAGAAGGCCCTGCAATTCAAAGTATGTATGGAAAGTGATTGGAAAAAAAAAACACCTGCACTACTGGTTGTAATTATGATTTACCTTCAGTCATGTAACTTTTATGGCACTTAAAGATAGGCTATATCTATTTATTCAGCTAATTTTTCCCATCAATTTCTCTGACAAATATCCTTAATACAGGAAGGTTGGGTGCTAGATTCTTAGCTATCTTAAATCTTTATGGAGTTATGTCAGATGGAAAATCTGGCCAAGGAAAAGGTAGAAATAGAACAGACTAGATGTAGAACAGACCAGAATAATCCTTGGGACTCTTTTTCACTTTATATTATTCCAGTTATATTTAAAATAATTTCTATTTAACAGAAGTACTAGGAAGGCTATCAGTGCAATAGAATAGTTCAGGCTGGAATGGATTTGAGGTCATCCAGTCCACCTCCCAAATACAGCTCCAGTCTTTGGGCCATCCAACTGGTCTTCTGCAAGACTCTCTCCAGTTTACCCGCGTTTTTCTTGTACTGAAGGACTAAAAAAGAGAGACAGTAAGAGATCTGCTTTTTCAAAGTTGTTGTCTGTCATCTCTGACAACTGCAGTAGCATACATTATTTTGTTTCATAGTTACAACTTTAGACGATCTGAACTTTTTCCCATTGGGAAAATTTCCAGAGTTTTCTCTGATTTCTAGCTAAATTTCAATAACTTGTAACATTGGAGAGCTCTTTCTCCGTAGGTAAGTATCTGTATAAGCAAATACAGTTTCCATATTACTACTAGATATGTCATACACACACAATCCTACTTCTTTGAGTCAAAGGGATCACAGGTGTCACTGAGGGAGAAAAAAAAATGTTAAAGGAGGCTGTGAAAGTCATCTTGGAACAGCATAATTAGGGTAGTAGTTTCTCTGGTGCTCAGTACAGGTGGTGGGTATGGCCTGTCTGACCTGATACACAAGTCAGTACATAAGCTCATGAATGCACCACCCACCCTTCCTTCTGCTATCACACCAGCCTTACTGCTAAGGAATTCTTACACTCTACCCTCAGCATCTCAAGCTCTAAATTAATTCTGTGGCAATATCTAATATAAGTGCCTGCACAATACTGGACCTAGTACATCCATTGAAACTGGGAATAGATCAAGAGAAATCATCTTGGAAAAAAACCCAAGGTCATGGAAGAAGAGCCTCAGGTAGCTGCTCTACAGACTTTGAAAGTGACTGGGAAGAAGGCTGAGTGAAGGTACACCACAAGTATGTATTAAATAGTGTGTATGTATACATGTGCATGCACAAGTAAAATCTGATTTTTTCTTCCCTGTTTCAGCAGCATGTTTCAAAAAACAGAAATTTAGATCATCAAGTACACTTTATTTAATCATCTTGCAATTACAACATTATATATGTTAAAATGTGAAAGGTAAGTCACTAATGTGGGTCAGGCTGATAATATGAATAAGTACAAGAATTTAACTGAAGGGGTTCACACAGTGTCTTACAGCTATATATTGTTAGAAACAGTCGAGTTTTCTGACAATACCGTTGTGGAATAATTATGGGATTAAAAAGCTGGAATAAGGTTATTTAAAAAAATGGTGTAAGGTAATGTGAGCCAGAACTCTCAAAGTCCCTTAATAGGTGCTCTTTACTCAGAGTTAATACTTTATTTAACATAATGTGCTGTGCACTCTTTAAATTGTTACCTTGGAACAGATGATTTATATTGCTCTTGCATCCAAACAAGAATTAATGCCCTGATCCTATTTGACTGGAATTGTTAAGCACTTTTGTTCTCAGGCTTGTATCAGAATGATAACAAAAACATAAAATCAGCAAGCTTTTTAATGAATGTGGGGTTAATTTGAAGTGCCCTGATTTACAGATATTAGAGTAATGCTCTCTTTCAAGTGTTTACTGAGGTGTTAGAAAGTTTGTGTTCTCATTCAGCTCAGTGTACTGCAGTCTGCAGTTTCTTTGTTTCCAACATATTAGAAAGTTGTAGTTGAGAAAATTGGGGGCATTTTGTGAACAATGATATCTTTCATCATATTCTGAGGGAATCTGAAGTGAATGCCACAGGTAATTCTTCTGATCCTACTCAGATCTTGCTTTTGTAGGTTTCTGTTGTTTTCCAGGTGTTGCCTTTACCCCCCCTTCCAATATTTTATCTTAATTTTATGTATTTCATACCTGCATCATGGTTTACTCATTTGCTTTTATTTGTTTTACTGGCTAATCTTGGTAGAACAACATTTTGCTAGAGTTAAGGCAGTCAGTGCAAGCACATGACTGACAAAGTTATTTGTAAGCATTTCACTAACAGGTGTGCAAGATTATAGTCAATTGTACAGAAGACTTTAAGTTCAGCTTATTGTGGTTTAACTACAGGAACAAATCCATGCACTTTCCTTTCTTTGCTAATTATAGTCCCTGTGAAGTTTGGCTGGTAAGAGCAACAAACAGTCTACTGTTCTGCTGCTTGTGGTTATAGCTGTTTACAGGAACTAAAGAAAAGGTTCGTCAGAAGTTTGTAACATTTTCAACTTTTATGAGAAAATCTTATGTCCAAAATGTTAAGAAAAGCTGAGCTGTTTTTACGATATAGAATGTAAAGCAAGGGATATCTTTATCTTGGCATATTTTTTACTTAATAAAACATCTAATAAGAACTACGTAGAGCGCTTAAGTGTTTACGTTTATATATATTCTTAGAAAAAAGAAGAAATAGAAGAAATGTTAGCTAGTGATGTGCACACAGCTGAAAGGAAGAAGGTGCAAATAAAAGTTCAAGCCATGGAGATGAGAAATGACAATTCCTATAGGTACAATAGAATGGAGAGCTCATATATGGAGAAGTTCAGTGAGAACCCCAAGTGACGTCACTGAAATTGTCCTGAGGTAAAAATTAAAGAATACATAAAGCTGGTGGGATGAACATCAGTGGAGAGTCTGATGTTTTCCCAAGCCCTGTTAGAACACTTCAGCTTCCCATGCTCTGCCAGACTTGCCTGAATATTCACCAAAATGTGATTTCTGATGATTGTGAAGGTTGATAGCCCACCTCACCTTTAATATGAGCATATGAGAAAGACTGGTGACAAAAAAGAGGAAGTACACATTGTATTTAAATATCATACAATAGCAAATGTAGCATACTAGCAGAACTTTTTTATGTTTGTATTTGTAGTCTGATATAGTCCTTCCTTTCTGGATTGATTCTTTCAGTCCTAAAATATGTATTATTTGTTTAACGCTGCAGTAGAGTGAGATTGCAGTTAACCAATTAAACAGTAACATCTGGGTTTGAGAGGATGTTTCTTATAAATCCATGCAAGTTGCTAGCAAATGTGCAAAGAGCTTAATAAATAAAGTGTATGTATAAAGCATTTTACTTCACCCAAGTATAAGGGTCTTCAACTTGTTCAGTAGTTTCATTACTTCTTCTGCCTCAACCATTCCAAAATATCTAAACCCCCAATTTGAGAACTGAGAAGTAAGGGAGAGATGAAACACCCTTTTTTTCAGTTTTGTGTCTTTCAGTTGTTAAATGCTTCATGTCATGTGATGGGAAGAAAATAGGTGGAAAAACATCTGATATTTCAGGCCTACTATGTCTCTCACTGATTTCATCTGGATGACTCAGCTGTCTCAAAGTGGTCTTCCAAAACTCTGGCAGTCCATAAAGACTTCCTGTAAAACCCAAAGGTTTGGGGGGGGGGGTAGTCCTGGAACATCTAAAAAATTATGCTGTATGTATATTACATCAAACAGCTCTAAAGCCCTGAAAAGATCAAGATCCAGAGATTCCATAAAGTCCCTTGAGACTTTTACTTTTGCTATTGGTTGTACATGCAAAACAGTCATATACTCTGGAGATGAGAAGTAGAATGAAAGCCTGAGGAAATAGCATCCATTTCTGAAAATGTTGCAATAAGTGACTTTGCCAAGGTCGTGCAGGAACTGGAAGTCAGACTGCATAAATCTAAAGTTTTCAGTCATGCTAGCCCTCCAAAAGCAGTCTTTTTTTTCTTCTTCTATTCTCTTTCATCTGGAGCTGGAGCCACAACCACATTTACATTCTAGATGCTTTTCAAAAGAAAGGATAAATGAATTTTCAATTTTTCTTTCTGTTGCATCATCTGTTTTTACGCACAGTGTCATTGCACATAATGCCAAGATGTAAAATGATTCAGGGACTAATGTCTTCAGTCATAACGTGGGAAAACAGAGAAGCAGTTGGACAGTAATTTCTCACACTGTTCTGCCATGGCAGTTCTTTCTGCTATGATTTAAGAAAGTACAGGCAGTGGAAAAGGCTCCCTTTGAAAGTGTTTTAAATGTCAAATATAAGATTCATTTCTATACTTCTTTAATCCAAATGCCGGAGTTCTGAGCTAATCTATCAGTCTGACCTGGACTTCAAGTGCTTTATCTATCCAAACAGCTATCTCTTGAACTGGAGGTCCTGCTAACAGCAGTGCATAATATCATCATATTTTTTAGGAAAAGACAACCTTAATTTCTTTGTGAATATGTATCGTGGCATCCTTACGCTTGTTTAGTAGGGCTGTTTGTGACAGGACCTTGGATATGTAGTAGCTGCATTGTGCTGGGTTGTTATACACTAGAACAAGAGGCTGGGAGGCCAAGACTGTGGGAGGGAAGAACCTCTGAAATTGTTCAGACAGTGGGAGAAAATTGATAGTGTCAGGGATATTTCCTAAAGAGATGCTACGTATAGATCTAGATCTGATCACTGCTGTCATCAGATACGGCCTCTGCCATGGGGACCCAGGACTCTGGTGCATTATCATCTGCTGATGGTCTGCCTGAAAAGAGTAATTCTCTCAAAACACCATTCAGCTCTGCCTGTGAGAGTTTGAGGTACCTGAAGCAGTAGGATTATTTACTTTTTTAAAGAAGTCAACTGTCCTCTGCACACAGAAGAAAGTGTGACAGAAAGCCTTTGAAGAGACATTCAAATGTAATTTCTGGCATGGGATCTCCCCTTCCCTGTCCCTGATTGCCTGATTTTTACTGAACTGTCTCTGTTCAGTCATTGCAAAGGAACATGTACCCTTTTGAAAAATATATTCCCTCCTTCAGCTCAAAGTATAACTATTCCCTGCTTTTAGCCAGGAGGTGCTAGTTTCCCTTGGGATACTAGATATTTTCCTCCAGAAGAAATTTACAGTCTTCTCCCATTTTTTGTCATATTTGTCTCCTAAAATTTTCCAATTATTTGGCCCATTATTTATGTATGAACATCAAAGTATATTTCAGTACCAGTCTTTTTATTACCAGATATAGAGGTAATATTCACCTCTCCATGATGCCGTCCTGCCTGGGCCATTGAGATAGCACAGTTAGCCACTGCAGTGCACTGTTTCCCCTCCCCAGGATGTTCAGGATATTTTTCTCTGGACTATTCTCATCCTATGTCATGTAAGCTCTACTTTCTTTGATAGAAATGTCCTCAAAGCTGTTTCTGTGAACTTTATTACCTACTCAGAATTTTTTTTTTTTTTTTTCAAAATAAATAATCTTGTACTTCTTAGATTTCAATGGAGTGGAAATTTCCACAAGAGGACAATACCTTTCTGATCTGTGAGTAGTTCTGGAGCAGAAAACTCAACAACATGAAGTGGCTCAACTACAGAAATTGCTGTCTGACACTTAATTTTACCACAGCCTAAAATCTGTCCTACAGGAGAGTCCATGTTTTCTAATGTAACATAGAAAGATCTCAAATTGTTGGAAAAGCTGTTCAGACATACAAGGATCACTTACCTGAATTTTTTTTTTTTTTAAAACCAAAAATCTACCTGACCTTATGATTTACCTAAATCTTAATGAGTAAATTATGGTTATTCAGCCAGGCTCATTCCAGGAAGGACTGCTTACTAGTTTTCTGTTGCAGGAAGGTAATTGCATTCTGCAGGAACCAAATTTGAGTCACCAGTGTGGTGATGGTAAGGAAACATCTCAACGCCATCTTACCCCACCAGTTTGTGTCAATGCCTCTACAGTGTCTTCTGTTTCTTAGTACCCATCTTTTAGCACGAATATCCAGGTATTGTTTCTAGAAATACTGTCAGGTAACAGTTATTTCCTAAGGCTACGTTTGTCAGACCAGGCTGTGTAAAGCAATCATTGACGTGGGTTTCGGAAGTGATCTCAACCTTCTCCCATTTACTTCACGGATATGTTCTGTCTCCCAAACATCTTGTTCATCAACCCCATACCTGTTGCAATTGGTATGGGTATTATCTCCACACAGGCTAATTTGTTTCAGGTAAGTCAAGCTATCAAGGTACTGGTTAATGAAAACTGAGATGAGTCACTCAGACTGAAGTTACACTGACAACTTAGGGGCCATGTCTTAGTTAAATAAAAATATTTTAAATCTCAAACTAATGAAGTTAAAGTAGCTACGGTTTAGAATATGGCCTACAGAGACCTTCACCCAAATACAGATCAGCATCTCTTTTTGAAGAAGACAGTGGGATCAGAAGACCAAACAGCATTCTAATCACGAGCAGTTGTGCTTTGTATTGACCTGTGGAGGTTAAATGAAAGAACTTCTGTTTTTGTTGAACAGGACTGTGCATGTAAAACTATCTATAAAATGCAGTCATACTCTTGGAAAAATAATACCATAAGTATTTGCTATTTTTCTCTAGTGAAATCAAATAAAAAATTAATTAAAGGTTTCAATCATCTTCAAGCTTTTTTTAATAAGCAAACAAAGTGCCTTTGCAGAAGTTCTACGTAGGCATGGTTAAAAGAGGAAGGGAGGGATCATATTATTGCACAAACTGTTTGAAGTTTTTTTTTGACCACAGTAAAATTCGAAGAGCTAATCTAAATTTTATGTAGCAGCTTTTTTCATGGGAAATGTATCATCCTTGGCAATTAGAATGTGAAATACTGATCCTATGAAATAACCTTGAACAATTCAGATTACTTAGGAAGGTCAAATATTCATCCTGAGCAGCTAGATTAATATTTGAATGTCTCAAGTACAAAATTCAAGATTAGACATTTGTTAAAGTTCTTATTTTTTGCTGATTTAGGTTTAGCACTTGGTTTTGTAAGGGAGTGTTATACAGAGATTGACTTTTATGTGGGTTTTGGAGTAGGAATAGGAGATCTGGGAGTTGTTTTCTTTTTGTTGTCAGTGTTATTTTTTAATCAATGTTAATTAAAAAAACAAAAGAGCTTAAGAGTTCTGTATTAATATTGCCTTGATGCTAAGTCTGATCCCTTCAAGATATGTTTACCCTGATATGAAACAAAACAACCGGCAATGCAAAGATTGCCACTATCAAGCAAGTACAATAGTACATTTATGCTGCCCTAAGATTTTTCTACTCCCCTAGCTCTCTAGTTTGAAAAGTTTTTTCCTTTTCCTTTTATATTTTTTTACCCTTCTTTAAGCAAGGAGTTCTGTAAAACTAAATACTAAGTGTAATTCTTGTGGTCAACAGCAATTAAGACTTGAAGCATGTGAAATCTGGCAAGACTCAAAAGTTTAATTTTATTTTTGCTGGTTTGGCTTAATGTGTAATTAAAATGCAATATGATGATGCTTGGAAAGCCAGCTCTTCCTTTGGGAAATCCGTTCAAATAGTAAGCGTAGCCATACCTAAAATGGGACTTCTGGAAAAAAAAAAAAAAAAAAGATGATCCTACTCATGCCACTGCAAAGGGAAAGAAGCAATCAGAAATGTTTGCATTTTTAGCAGAGAAAAATCTCTTAATCAAAAGCCAAACACAATGTAATAGGAGGGTTAAAGGGCCTTACCTTGTTGATTTACTCACACAAGTAGTTCCATTGAGTTGGGCAAACATACCATGTCTAAATGGGATACTTTCTGGGGGAGTTGAAGGGGTAGGGAACAGTGATTAGATGGTCCTATTAGAAAGCAGTGTAACCTTTGGCAATGGCAGAAGGAGTCCAAATTTCCTTTCTAAAAGACAGGATAATCAGTAGCAATTAAAAGGCAAAGTAGCAGACTAATAAAGTATACTTGTCACCAGTTGTCATCTTAGCGATCAATTCACACCTCCACGACAATAACATCGACCCTTCAAGTGCTCTAATGACCCTGAATCCCTAAAGTGACAGGAGGAGTAGGGCAAAGATAATGTGCTGGAAAGGTGTTAATGAAGTGGTGGGATTACAAAATGAGTTTCATCCTTGATAGACAGCACAAGGGAGCGTTCAGTCCCACTCCAGCTATGAGGTTCACATGGATAAGGTCTCACTGACTTTCACATCCAGTGAGGATCAGGACCTTAATTTAATTAATTAGGCTTTTCCATTTCTTAGTTAAATATGAAACATGCGACTGTGGCAGCTCTGTGTTTCCTGCAAGTAGTAGATATTTCTTAGGTAATTAAGTTTACACTATTTTGTTGTTTTTTATCTTATCTCTGCAAGTTGTATGTTGCAGAAATTCTTTGCTTGTATCTTTTTAATTCTGTGTGATTAGCTTTAGAGAGATTAAATTTTTTTTTTGAGTAGAAATATGCAACTGCTTTTCCATGAACTGATTGTTTTAATAAATGAGAAATTGAGTATGTAAGTAGAATATAATGTCATAAGTTCAGTAACAAAATAGTGTCATCATCTTGGTCAGCGTTACAAATGCTTAGATAGATGATGGATAGATGAATAGATGATAGATAGATGGATAGATAGATAGATAGATAGATAGATACTGCACGGCAGTAGCATTTTGAGGTGCTAAAACAGAAATGATATTGCAGATGTTATTGAAAATGCATATTTTAAGATGTCCACTATGTTTACCATATAATCAAAACAATCCTGTTCATTAAATTCCATCTGTCTCTTGTTAAATTACACTTGAACTATATCTGCAACCCATTTCAAAAGAATATTGAAGATGGGGGAAAGGGTACAACAGGCTACTTCTGGTATTTTAAACCCTGGTCTTCATTAGACATTACTTTGCTGTTTCGCTGTAGCTAATTAACTTGTATATTGAAAACCCTTTAGAATGATTTGATATCACATCAGGGAGATGTGGGAATACATTGTGCTGGGATTAGCATATTTATATTGCTGTAGCTCTGTCCCTGCTGTTTGGGTGCTGGGGAAGGCAACCATTTACAAATTTAGAGGATCATCTGAATTGGGATCATTTTCAGGTGGTATAAATTTCACTGATAGCAATTTGAACAAAATCTGCTTTACTTCAGTGAGAGATGTACAGATAGATAATTTGCTGCTGCACATTCTAGTGACAGAGTCTGCCCTGAAAAAATAGTCTTGAGAAGCTTTATTTGTTACAGTTATTTTGTGATTTGGGGGTTTGGGGGTTGTGCACAAATAAAGAGGTTTCAAAATACTGACATTGAAAAGCTGGATTTTGAAAAAAGATATTATAACTTCTTTGATAATCAAAATGAAATTTTAAATACATCTGTGTTGTACCTTCTGTTCCTCTCAAGATTTTGAAATTCCTGGTTTCAGGCTTACAGTTAATCATTCAAAAAACTAGGTGAGCATGCTGTACAAATTTTTTCTTTTGTGAACTTTATACGATACAGTACTATTTATGTCTGTGAAATATTGCATGTGTGTTAATTAATTACCTTTTCATAGAAAGCTTAGCTTTCTGTGGAAAATTGGCTCTCAAGACTGAGGCTCAAAACTTTTTTTGCAGTTTTACGAGTAAAAAATGAAAAAGGATTGTAATACAGAACACAGGTGTGAACCTCTATGTGCTAAATTCAAGCTAAGGAACATGGTTCAGGCATTTGCAAGAAAAGTCATGAGTGATGTGTTTCAGCACCAGTTGTACATCCATGGAGTAGCATGAACTTGAACCAGGAAGGAATGGCATCTTTTGTCATGTCATTAAATACCTCTTTTTAAGTACCCGAATTATATTATAATGCATTTAGGGTTATTCTCAAAAATAAAAATGTATTTGTGTTTCAGACTTTAACCTGAGCTCGAACTATTAATTTTGAGCGAATTGCTGCGATATGTCATTGCTTTACACCTTGGAAGAGAAATAGAGCCACAAGACCTGTTTTGTATAAGCTACAAAAGAGTTTTTGAAGAGAATTGACTTTTTGTCATTACTAGCCAGGGAGAGATCTGATAGTCTAACCTATGAACGCAATTTCTCCTTGCCAGTTCTGATCCCCAAATCAACACACCCTGTAAGAGGTAAATCCTGAACTGGAGGTGTTTACTGTGGGCTTTTTGCTTTTGGTTTGTACAAAGATGAGATCAGATTCCATAATTTGTAAGGCTGTTGAGTTCACTACATGCTGAATGTGAGATAGGCAGCAAATAAAGATGAACATGCATTAGTAATCCTTACTGCAGGAATGTGGTCTGAATTTAATATTCTGTATCCATTCATGCGAACCCTGTAATTTTCTGTTACAGATCAGATTTGTTCTTTATGATTGCAGGACATTGGGTAGAGGTACTTTTATTTCACTTTGATATAGCATGGTGAGCCATTTTTGAAACAATATGTTCAGTCAGTCTTTTATTTACTATTTTCTTCTGTGCTTAACAGTTTGCCCATTCAAAATGGAAGAGCATGAACACTGTTGCCTCATCGGTCACTTTGCTGTGAAGTTGTAATGTAGCAAATGGCTAATGTATGCATACATGTGGGGACTGTTTTAACCCACATTTCACACCGCCATAATTGATTCACTGGTTTTGAAGAACAAAACAAAAACAACAGCCCTTGTCCAGCTGCAGCAGGCAAGAGTTAGGACATATGCTGGTGTGAAAGAGGGAGTAGGGCAGGGAACCCCTGCTGAAAACATCAGAACAAAGGGGGAGCAATCGCCTTGGCAAGGCATGGGATGACTTAAATACCCTATTGTATGAAATATGAATGGGTTGGCATTGTGAATTGCGGTGTGGGGGGCTCCTCCATGTCACCGATTAGCCACACGATTACCCAGATTACACGGGGAAATGGCTAAGGTAAATAAGGCCAGCCTTCTGCCACCTCCTCCCAGGGGCCAGGAGCGGGCTGGCCCAACCTCTTCCCTGCTACTGGGAGCTGGAAGGGAAGGGGGTGAAGGAGAAGGGGAGCGTAGCCATAAGCCCTGTGGTTAACAAAAATAAGGATTTCAAGGGCAACAGTGTTAAAAGGTCTTTCTGCTCAAGCAATATATGGACATTGTTCCCTGTTACCACACAATGAGCAAATAAATTGCTTGGTCAAAAGGAGATCTTGCATCCTCTCCTTTGCCTCTTTGTCCTCCCCTATTAAGGGACAGCCATTGGGTGATGATCACAAAGAGTGTGGTAGGCACAATCTGTGTCCTGCAATCTTCTCTCCCCTCCATAATCTTGTGCACAGATTAGTTCTCCCCTCCCTCCCCACCATGCAGCTCCTAGGGCCATGGGGTAGCACTGTGAAAACTGTGTTTATCCACCCCAGGGCAGCTCAAACAGAGATTATTTCCCTGTGTTGCAGTTGCAAGGCACACATAATCAGCTGTGATCCAAAATAAAATCATGTCTGTATTATGGAAAGTCAATCTTAAATGAAGCCATATTAGAAGTGGTCTGCAATGCTCGTGTACATGTTCACAGTATGAACTGCATAGTGTGAAATCTGTATATATTACATACATTAAGCTATCTCAAAAGTGAAGATATTTTTGTCTCAAAGCTGTATCTTATTCTAGCTTTTCAGTTGAAAAGGCTTCTAATGTTTGTATGTTTTGTAGCATCTTTTACAGCAGTGATCTCTAGCTCTTTTCTAGAATCACAGAATCGATGAAGTTGGAAGAGATTATTAAATCCAGCTGTCAATCTAGCACCACTGTGTTCACTACTGAACCATGTATCCAAGGGCCACATCCACACGTCTTTTCAACTCTTCCAAGGATGGTGATACCACCACTTCCCCGGGCAGCCTGTTTCAGTGCTTGACCACCCTATCAGTGAAAAAAATTTTTTCTAATATCCGGTCTAAACCTTCCCTGGTACAAATTGAGGCCATTTCCTCTACTGTCACTTTTTACTTGAGAGAAGAGATGGACTACCACTTAACTAAAATATCCTTTTGGTTAGCTGTAGAGAGCAGCAAGGTTCCCCGTGAGAGCTGTAGAGCAACAAGGTACATTCCTATCCCACAGAGAGTTTAACTGAAGGTGCTATCTAATGTCCCTTCTCACTGCAAAGGTACTGTCGGTGTATCAATGAGACACAGCATTCTTGCAGGGAGGAGTCTTTACACCACGAGCTCTTTGATTCAAATGATGTTCCCAGCTGCAAGGCACTCAAAACCAGCTGGGCTCCCAAAGGAGACTACAGCTCCCTGGATCTTTTTAGGAAGATTTTTGTGTCTATAAGTTGCTTAGAAAGTATTTAATTGGGTTAAATTGAGACCTGTTTTTCCTTAGAATGGAAAAGAATCAGTTTGAGGCAATAACTTGGAACGTTGTTTAAAATGAAGGGAAAGGGGCGGTTTGACTTTTCTGATTTTCTTTCTTTTTATTTTCAGGTGACCTACTAATAAAATTCAGCACAAGTTTATGAATAGTTTGGCTTGTCCCAAATTTGCATTCTTCCCTAAATAAAGTATTCAGCTGGAAATTTTTGCCAAAGACTAACCTAGGCTACTAGATTGAGGTTATGAGTTAATGGCAAAACAGATTAGGAACAGGCTAGTGACTGAGAATGGTAACTCATTAGTATTTAATGGATTTTTATCCATAAATATTTAAATAGTACTCTGGTACAAAAATATTCACAAATCTTAATAGATTACAGAGAAAAAAGTGTAACTTTCACTTTTGCTTTGATTCACAGCTGAAAGTAAAAAAATACTTCATTCCTGGCCACATCACTACAGAGAGCAAACAACTGAAGTGGGAAGAAAAACGTCAAACGTAAAGTGAAAAAACACTCAGCAGAACTTTAAACAACAACAACAACAACAAAATAAATAAGTGAAGACACATTGTTTTTAGCAGGTAATATTTTAAATCATCACATTTCTAAATGGTGGAGAAACCCCCCAAATATAATCTCACAAAATTTATTCTCTGATCTTCAGATGGAGTGCTTGTAGTTTTACTAAGGTTTCAGGGAAAGTGAGCTCCTTGCCCTTTCTGTTCTGCAAGTACTGATAGCAGCATTCTAACCAACTTGGCTGATTTCATTATTTTATGTAACCTAAACTTCTTACTTCTTTTCACTTCATGCCATAATCTGCTGAGCATTGCAACTTTGTCTAGTTACATGGCAATTATGTTTCATCCAGTATTGGGTTCCTGCTCATGCTGAAGGAGTTTCTGGGTTTGTACCTCTGTATGTCCTTTGTACAGAAGGTAAAAGCTCTCGGATAAGTTGTGCTTTTCTAATGCCATGTTTCCTTACATTTTCGATTTGAAAAGACATCTTGAATGTCCTGAGCTTTATTGATGGTTTTCTGGTCAAATTAAACATGCCTGGCTTACAGCCACTCTTTATTTGAAGACAATTTTTTTCCTTTCTACATAGCTGTTTCTATTTGCAATCTGTGGATGTCTGGAGCTTTGGGTATGGGCACTTTTCGTTACTTTTATCAGACTCAATCAGAATAGTTCAGTAGGACTGAATGGTTTGTAAAAGCTCTATATTGCCCAAAAATGGAGCAGTTTGTCATTGCATCTTCAATTTTCCATTTGTTTTTTTAACATTGTGAAATTTTGTATGCACTTTTGGTGTGACATATAATTCCACCGGTTATTAAAACAGCTGTAATGTTATTGGAAATAAAAGCTCAGTTCTGATCTTTCTTTTGCCTTCAAATCCAATTCCTCACAGTACTGTTTCAAGTGTTCCCATGCTCGTGCGCTCAGAAGTGCATGGTGAGCCACCTGTATGTAGGTAACATGCCAAATAAAAGGAAAGGAACTTCCTAGGCAGGTTTCTTTTCTCTGACCTATTTGCTGTGTAGGAGATGCAGAGGTTATTGATTAAGCAGCGAGAAGGAAGGGTGAATTGATCTGATAGTAAAAGTATGCATTTTTTTGCTGAGAGGAGGATTTTTCTGATGGAGAAAGAACAAATTGACTTATTGGTTAATTGAAGGAGAGAATTGACTGGGAGAGGCAGTGAGAATTTGATGAATGTCAGCTGCAGGAAAGATGGGTTCTACAAATATATGCACAAAAATTTATTTATTTCCTCATTTGTGTGTGTTTTACTTCATATGTAATGGAGATGAGTGGTTTTGCTTTGACACTTTGTGGCTCTCTGCTCATTCCTCAGAATTCTGCAAGATGGGTAGGCCTGACTTTGTGTGAAACTTTTTCTCCTTTTAAATATGACTGGAAATGTCCCTGCATTGAATTCTGAAAAAGTTTCTTGCTGCTGTTTTTTCCTAGAGCTATTCCTTCTGTTTCAGTTTATTAAGTTTGCCAGTGCATGTTATTTGCCACTAGCTGTGATTGCCTAATCCAGGCCTGGGTTTTAATGCATGCTAGGCACCTAACTCCCACTGAAAACAATATGGATTAGTAACTTTTTCCTTTAAATAATCTTCCAGATTTGACTTGACAACTCTCTGTATTGGTAGGACCAGAACTGCTTCCATAGGTACAGTCATTACTCCTTAACCCTTTGGAGAAGGGACAGGGATTTGTTCTGTCTGGCTGCTGCAACAGTGGTTGCACTACTGCCCTTTGCAGTGACGGCTTCTGAGTTCCACAGTAATAAAAAAAAGTATTAAAATAGTAAAAGTGATATCAACAACACTCATATTAGTAGTAACAAATAGGTACCTCTCGGTGCCATACAAATATTAATTACTCAAATGTTTAATTTAATTTCTAATTAATTTAGAATTAATTTCCTAATTTCCGCCTGGATGAGGTTGCCATAAGCTTCATATGGTGCCTTTAGGAGACCAGAAGTGTTTTCATTCCCATTTTACATAAATGGTGTGGAAGGCACCCAAAACTGTCTTCTGAGGACTCTTAACTCTTAGAGAGTCCTCCAGTAAGTTTCTGTTCTCTCCTTGGGAAGACTGTGTGTTTAATAGGGTCAGGGAAGGAGCCTATTCAGGAAATTTTCTGTGTTGTGGGGTGGCAAATGGCAGAGTCCCCAGGGATCAGTGTGGTTACTGGAGCTCAGTGTTGTAATGTTATATATATAAAATAATAATTTCCCTCTTGCAATGGCATCACCATGGGGCCTGTGGGGAAGCCGAATGCTATGGACTGATTTGACTTACAAAGAAGCTGTGTCTGTCCTACTTCCCTTTGTGCCCTTACACACTGCTCTGATGTGCCATGGCCTTATTTTGTCATCGTTAGGTAAGATTCAGCTGCGTTTACATCAGGGATACTGTAGGAGTGAGCTCTGTGAAGAAATAATTGTAGCGTTTTTAAGCTCCCAAGAGAAGGAGGTAGGACCTTTAATTAGCAAATAATAGGCTTAATTCATAAACTACAAGGAAAAAATCTTCAAATAATTTACACATAATAAAGAATTCCTGGATATGTTTGGGTTGTATTGCATTATTTTGAAATGCATTTAGTATTTACAAAATATAAGAACAGCTTTGCTTGAAGTCACTCATCCCAGACAGTCACACACCTGTATGTTTTTGAAGCAACACCTGAAGTAGATGAGTGGAAGAAGGATATTTGGGGAGGTTCATGAAGCTGGAAAAGATATTTAAATTTAAACTCCTAGTGGGAAACTTATAAACACACCAGAGCTGAACATATATTTTAGTGTGAATAATTTATATGATACTACTTCTAATAATAGCAGGCTGCTCCAGTTCTACAGTACAATTAGCGCGGTTTGACTGACAGAGGAAGAGAGGTGTCACCATCATGCAATAGCCTTGTGCCAGCTGGGATATCACCTTGAACTGAGCCAATCCATCATCCTGCTAAAGAAAAGATAACTGGGTTTCTCCATAAAAGAAAAGGATTTGACTGAAGGATGTTTTTCTCCATTTTCCTCCCTAATAACTTAACAAGTTTTCTTTTGTAAAAAGTGGAAACTTAGAAAGTTTCCTGCAAAATCAAAAGCTTGCCCACAGATTGACTGTTAAATGTTCGATGTACATTTGTCAGGGATGCTCTAAGTGGTACTGAAGTTGACAGAATACAAGCAGGAGCTGACAGCTTCACTCCAGTTACAGCTGATTAAAGGCTGCAGGGGCCTGGGGGCCCCATCTCGAGGAAGACCTCTGCAAATTCACCAGAGCACTTCCAGTCTGCACATTTTGCATCAGCTGGATCAGAGTACTCTGGGTATTGCACTTGGTAATCGACTTCTGCCTCCAATTTTGGAGTGACTAACAACGGATACAGACAAGGAGTTAAAAATGCAAATGAGAATTACCTTACATTATATAAGGTATGTAAGCTACTACTTACATTACAATGTGTACGACAAATGACAGTGTAAAATATAAGCATTGTATATTTGTGTACTTTTAGAGCAATTTGTGGCTCTAAAGCATGACTCAAATCTTGAAGTTGGGTCCTCTCACAGCCTTCTCCCCATTCCCATACCCCCTGCATATATTGAGCTCTTGCTGGCTGCTCAGTTTGGGAGCTCTCCCCGAGGCCATGTAGACAAGGTGTTCAAGTATATCTGGGGATCCGGCATGACCTAACAAGAACCATTAAAAAAATTAAAAAAAAAAGAAAATCTCAGTAGCAAAGAGTGCTTGGCACTGTCTGGAAACATATCTTTTCTGAGTATTCTCCTTTATAATTTCCAACTCTTAGTAAGTATGCAGTGCCTGTATATGCTGTATATACCTTGTGCCTTAGCCTATGCTGAATGAACATCCAACTGAGGACATTTTTTTTCTCTCTGTTTCCCAGGTCAATTTTATATGGTGTTGTTTTGGGGTTTTTTTCCAATTCTTCACTAATGCAAAGAGAACATCCCGAACAAATATCCCTTCCCAAACATGGATAATAAAATACCACTTTTTAAAAAAAAATATTTTACTAAAATAGTTAAAGATTTTTCCCCTGCATTTTTTCTATCAGGAGCTTTCTGTTAACCATATTTACCTCTTCTTCCCTAAACTTAAATTTTAGTCTTGTTTTATTTGCACCAGAGGCCAGATTCTCAAAACTGCTGATTAAAAAAATCCATGCAATATTTAGAACATTTTGGCAAGGTACTTTTTAAAACAAAAATAAAACATAACTTGTGGTTTAATAATCAGGCACAAAATATAGTAAGTCAAGTAACAGATATTTGTTAGCATTTTTTATGTTAATCCATTAATATATTTTTAGAATTCCTAAATATTTAAAGCTCCAGAATGAAAGCTATTCTTAGGGTGATTTCTTCCCTTAAGTTGAGCTCAAGTAATGCTTTTGATCTTCATTTCCATTCACCTAACTGGAAATTAATTTTTCAAAAGTGAATATAAGTTGAGAGGAAGACCCAAAAGATATGCCTCCAAATAAAAGTAATTAATAAAATATATTTATTCTGATCCCTTAGTTGTTTATAATAATTTAGATGAATGGTTGACAGCGTACCAGTATATCAACAGAATCTTTCCATAGTCTGAATCTTCTTGTGCTGATTTTTAAAAAGTAGCCTGTGAGTCCTAAGGGCTTTTAAACTGCAGAACTCAAGAAATTTGCTAATTTCCTTCTACTGAGGAAAAAGAAACCTATATAGGCATATTTCCGTTTGTGTCTATGTAGGTATGTATGTAGCTCTATGTATGTATCTGCATGTACTTTTTATATGCACACGTGCAGTTATTATTCAATTATACATGCACATATATATAACATATCATGCATATATAAAATATATAACATGCATGCAGACATGCTACACATATGTGCACTCCCTTTGCTTCCTTTTCTCCCAGTCTTTGAGACTGTCTTTATTTGCTTTACATTACTTTTTGGCTCAATTAAAGCTCTGCTGGACCCACTAAATTCTGCCTCACTGGAATACTTTGTTTAAAAAAACCAAAACTCAAAACACAAATAAGAGATATAAATTGGAAGCCACAAATTAAAAATGTGCCCACTCCTGAAGGGGTCTGACTAGTGTTTTGAATAGGATTTGGACTGCCAAAAAAAGAGGACAAAGTGAATGCGAGAGAGACTGGAAAGAGAGAGCTTCGGAGAGCAAATGTGCTCTGCAGAAGTAGTTCAGTTTGCATAATTTATTTTAACTGTGGTGTGTGAGCTCTCTGGTGTGTGAGCACTCCCTCCCTCACCACCCGCACCCCCCTCTTTTCTTTTAAAAATAGGAATTTCTGTGCTGCTTGTGTTCCAATATTCCAGTTCAAAGAGGGTGCCTGACAGTAGCTCAGCACCTGTGTACTTGACTACTTACTGCTGAGGAGCCTTGCTTGCCGGTAATCTAGATTTATGGTAAGTCTACCCTTTCCCTTCATCTACAAGGTCCAGGGACACTCGGGTAGCCAATCTGCCCTTAAATATGTCTCTGAGGAGATGGTGCTAATTAGTATTGGAATTTACAGCCTTCCATTTTATTGACTTGTCCTACTTTCTTCGATAATTAACTAATGAGTAAAGTAATGAGCTATGTTAGTCAGTCATGATGTTCAATTAAACAGCAAATCAATTATTGAAAATAGTTTCGGACAGCTCTTGTGTCGTCATGGTGAGTGTGCGTGGGGGTGTGTTTCCACATGTGTTTTAAATGCGTGCCCTAGATGTGGCAGCATCCCTCCCTAGAGGGTACCTGGCTGCAGGAGGGCTGTGTGGTCACAGCCAAAACAGACCAGTGATGCTTCTTGCTTGCCTTTTCCACCCTCTGTTCAACAGTGCTACAAAGTGTCCTGATGCCGCACCTTGCTAAACTGAGCTTATCTACAGGGGGTCCCCAAGGCCTGAGAAAGACAAGATCGCTGTAACACTGGGAGCGGTTTTCGTGATGGAGAGGTCGGTAGAGGGATGCTAGGAATCAGTGTGTCTGTCTGTTCACTGATGCGACCCCTCTGCCGCTTTCCTGGCACATGCAATCTTTCCCACTGGTGAGCAGGGTCACCTGTCCCAGAGCTCAGCATTACAGCAGCAGGAACTAATACTCCAGTATCAGTCCTCAAAGCCTTAATCTCTCTTCTGGCCACAGCATTACACAGGAACAACAGAGAAGGTGGCAGGGAGTCAAGGATTTTTCCCCTGTGGGCTTTACATACTAGTCTGAGCAGCAGTTGTCCACTGGAAGAGGCTTCCAGGACCATCACGTCACATCCTTCACTAAATCTGAAGGAGCACTTCAAACACGCCCCTGTGTGGCCACTTGCAGGTCAGGTCACAATTTACTGGGGCAAGGGAGTGACACTGGGGCCTGGCCTCTGTATAGCACAGACAGCTTCATTTGGCATGGGCTGGGCAAACATCTTTTTCGGCAGGATGAGAAACAGACATTCTTTATCTCGCTAATGTTTTGAGTAGAGTTTTGCCTAGGAAATGTGAAGGGCAGTTCCAGCTAAGAAAAGTGTAGTTGACATCATCGTTCATTAACTTGATAGCCTTCCAGGTTTAATTATTCTTTTAGTTGACTTTTTTACCCTTCCTCTTTCCTTCACATCTTTTGCCTTCTGTTTTCTGCTTCAGGATATGATAGCACACCTGCACCTGCTGCCTATGACTCTGCAGGCTTTCACACTCACCCTTCTGGTGACATCCAGCTTGTTGCTTTTGCTGTTAGTTCTGGTTTTGGTGTTAGCGCGTATCGCAGCAGCATTCCTACATCCAGGAAGCAAATCTACCCTGAAACTTCAGAAGTTTGGGAACAGTTTTTACTGTCCTATGCTCTACTCATACAAATAAGTTTTGACTTGCCTTGTCAAAAGACCACTTCACTATGGACAGTAACAGCATTCAGAGAAGACAGTAATAGTGTATTAATAAAAAAAAAAATGTTAAGGTAATTAAGTGGAAAGTTGTGTTTGGGATTACAATTTTAACCTAATATTATCAGATATGCTACCAGAAATAACACTCTTGTGTGGTTCCATTTGAATAGCAAAGTGGCACAAATATTGACATGTCAAGCTCTTAGGCTCTGTAGTGATACAAATATTACTCATTATTAGTCATAGTCGTCCTATGATGATTTTTTTCCAAAGGTAGCGAGCATGCAGAAAGCTCCCCCCTGCCTTCCAAATTCAGAAGGAAAAGCAGGCCAGTGAGCAAGCTGCGTAAATACAGAGAGAGAGGAGACTAAACGCATTGGCCTTAGCCATCCAATTGAATCATGATTCATTAGAGAAACAACAAGCCAAAAGAAATCAAAGACAGTTCAAAAAAGGCAACATAAAGTTTTCATTTCCAAACAGTTTTAATTCGCTGTTTGTGCTCTTTACAGAGAATATGCAAGGAACACAAACATTCCCATATGATTTAAATTACAATTTACATATGAATTACATTAGAAATATGAGCTACACTAAAGAGATAATTAGTGCTGTCCTGGGTTATGTGAGCACAAACAAAATTAAATAAGAACAGTTTCAAAGCCAAGTTTTGCTTTGCCTTTTCAACTAAGCTGGTTTAATCAGTGATAATGACTGAAATAAATCCACTACATATAAAACAACGCACAACATATCATACTGTGTGAAATGTCATTACTACATCCCATGCCTTGGTAAATCCTGCAGTCAAAAAGAAGTACAATATCAGCAATATGACGCTGCGCAAAATTTGCCACCTCTGGGTGCTCAGCACTGGGTGCTCAGCACTGGAGTTGGTGGTCCCTGAGGCTTGGAAGGAAGCGGGACCCATAGCAGGCCAGTATCACTGCACTGCTCCAGAGAGAGCAGTGACAGTGTGTGCCAGGGATTTTATTTTTTTTTTTTAACATGGCATACAAATAAGAAAGAGCTGCCACAGAAGAAAAAAAAAGCCAGTGTTAGCAGAGAGAAATAAGAGGAAGGGAATCTGGAGAAGCGGGGAGGGGAGTAAGGCGGGGGGAGGAGGGTAGAAGGGGAGAAAGTGAGAAGGATAAAAAAATCTGAGCAGAAGCAACCTACCTGTGCATTAGTGCCTCAGCCCCTAAATAGAACTGTGGTTTATGACTACTTTGCCTAATGAGCTAAACTCTGGTGACCATAAAACTGAAATATAATTATGACATTAAAGATGCCTATATTTGAACTTAATTATTAATTAATTTAATGAGAGAATAGGAGGTTGTAAAATTGCTAATTAAACGGGTCTGTAAAACTGCAGACGGCAGAGGATTTACCAAATGATGAATCCCACAACAGTATTTGGGCTATATCAATATTCTATTAATATACAGTATGCCAGAGGTACTGGCTAGTACGCTACTCACAGTTAAGCCGATGTGACAGGCATACAGAGTGAAAGAAAATGAAGGACATAAAATTCCAAATGACAGCAACCTTGAAGACGATCTCTGCCCCCACCTCTGTGGCAGTTTCTGAAATCAGTTAAATAAACTCAGAAATGCAGGATAAAAATCAATCTTACCATCGCAAATGTGAATAAATTGGCTTGAAGCAAACGACCCACCTATGGTCTTAGGCACCGTCGTGTTGTGTCGCTCTCTGCTTGTGTGCGGGAATGGTCAGAGCAAATCTGGACCTAAGTGCAACAGAACGGGAGGGATGCAGCGTGAGTGAGAGTGTGTGTGTGCGTGTGTGTGTGTGTGTGTTAGTGTGCTCGCATGTGGAAGAGAAGCTGAGCGAGAGGAAAAAATAACTGTCCCTGGGTGATTAGTGAAATTAAACTCAAGTGAACCTTCAGGGGATGAATTCAAGCCTACAGGGGACAATTTTAGAGATTCCCACACTGCACTATCAGCATGCAAGGAATTTCACTGTAACATTTGAGTGGCAATGCCATTCGGATGACATTCATTTAAAGGTATAGAGCAGGGGTGCAGGAAAATGTTTTCTCTTAGCACTGAACCTAATTCAAGGAGCATCAGAAGAAAATGCATTGGGGTACCTCTCCCTGCATATCTCTAAATGTCAGTCATAACTAATTACTGGAACAAAAGCAAAAGAAAAAAAAATTCAAATATCCCTTTTGGAGGAAACAAACACCTCTGGGCCGTGTAACACAAAATATGAACAACACTAGGGTAAATTCAATATTTTAGTATTTGCATGAATCCTTAGAACTGTTACTTTTTATACCTGCCATATGGCATAGCTTTTCCTTTATATAATTTGTTTTATAAATTCCCTGTTGACAGCCATAAGAAGGAATTTAGGAAACAACATCAAGAAAATCACTGGAAGGGGACTTGCCCTTCACCCTAAGGGAAACAATATAGTCATTACAGTAACATCTCCCATTTTTGAAAAATAGATGGAGGATCTTGAGACCAAGGACAGGAGTTGTATTTTCATGTCTTTTGTGAGTTCTGAAGAAATTGCATAAACTTTCAGTGCCTCAGTTTCTCTTTCTGAGCTAGGAATAACAACAGTTTTATGCCATTTATCATTCACTTTTCAGAACAGTAAATGGAAGCTTACAAGTAATTTCTCAGCAAGTGATCTCTAGAAGTCTAGAAGTTGCTTTTTATTGACTGGTTTGGGACAAGACTTTAGAAAGTGTCACTTCTTCCTATTGTGGGTTTGGGTTGGTCTTTTTTTTGGTTTGGTTTTCTGTTTGTTTTGGGGCTTTTTTGTTTGTTTTTTTCTTGGTTTCATTTGGTTTGGTTTTATGTTTTGGGGTTTTTTTAAATGTCCATCTTTGGATATATGAATGAGATAATTTAAAGGAGCTATGTTCTCCATGTGATGGTCTTGTTTACCTTGTCTCAAATATTAATACAGTTTTCTGTCTCTTGATTCTCAGAAACTTCAGAGTGGGCTTTGTATGAGGATCTGCAGCTAAAAGAGTTACTGCTTTAAAAAGTCTTGATCCCAGTTTAGAAAACTACTCTGGCTGGTTTCTATCTTATAATATGTTCAATTAATAAATATGAAAGCTTCCATGCATTTATTATATTTGTATCATGCCCTGCAGTTTTATACATCCAATTTCTCAAAAAGTGACTTCATCTACCAGAAATAAAACCAGACAGACTTCTTCTATGATATGACCAGTTATCACACCTGCCCCTTGACTTGAGGCTTTTGTAAGATCTGATCTGTGTTCTCACACAGGTTTCAAGCCCAGCACGACAGGCAATGAGTTAAAAGTTGCAACTGGTGGGTTTTTAGTAAAAGGAAATTCTAAATATCTCATCATCACCACTGTGCAGGTTACACATTTAGAGCATCTTTATCTCCTCCAGAACTAGCATATGGTAAACTTTATTACAAGTAAGTCTCACTCTTCGCTCAAAAAATTTAACCGGCAGCGCAGTGGGTGGCTTGAAACAGAAGAAAGAGTATGAAATCTAGGGGGATACCTTTATTTCCAAGTTCCCTTGGAACTGCCATTGCAGCAGCTCCCTATGAGAAAAAAGTATTTGAGAAAGGGTAAATATTGTTTAGAGTTATTGTCCAACCAAAAGTCTGTTTGTTGTTTTCTGTGATACTGCAATCCAGTTATGAGGAGATCCAGGACAGGGATGGTCAGGGACCTCCTCATTGCAAGGAGCTTGAAAGTTCCAGTCAACAGCTCTGAACCTGAAGTTCATGGTCATCTTTGTAAGACTGATCACTGAAGACCCTGAGAGAAAGTTATTTCGCCACCTTGCTGAGCTCTGAGGGCTGGAGACTGGTCACTGTCACCCATCAGTGATTGTAGGGATGAGCAGGGACAAGCGTCTCTCTGGGTACCACAAGCCATGGTAGCAGTGCTGCTCCCAGACTTGTGTAACTTATCATGCTAAAGTGGTTCACAATCAACTAGTAGCAACTTGGCTAGCGCTTACACACATCACAGTTTGAAAACCTCTGGGATTGCACATTCCTTAAACACCGTGGGTGAAATCCAACTGTGGCCCAGAGCTAAACCATATAGTTCACAGGGGTACCTGCCAAGCTTGATTACCAGGAGAGAGCTACAAAGTAAGAATAGCTGTGATTAACCATTACTGGTATTGCAGGTGTATGTCAGGGTCTCATTGCAATGCGTGAAAAGGGTATACAAACCCAAAGCTTTCACTGATCTGATTTAATTCCCAAGAATTTAAATTGTTTGTTCTAATTGTGATTTAAATCATCAAGGAGGTTAACTTGGTTTAAGTTATCTGTTACTTTTGTTTGTATTTATCCTTTTTTGTACCCTTTAAAGAGTCTTCCCTCTTTCAGTTGGTTGGCAAGCTGTAAAATATCTGACTAAATACGTCCTATTAAGTAAGCTACCCACTTAGTGTATTTGTTGCTGATCAGAAGGTTATTTTATATCTTTGCCCATTCAATTAGCCAGGTTTTTAGTTTAATATAATTTAACTTCTTCATTTTTCACCTTGACATAATGTCAGAATATGGTGAGTGCTATAACTTCTTCATTAGGTGAACACTATTATTTCTTTGGTATTTGTGTTAGAAAATAGTTATCTAGACCTCACAACACCTTTACAACTGCAGAAAAGAACACTTTAAAATAGTTCTCACTAAGTAAATAAATCCATCTTAATGGATATGTAGAAGGGGAAAATTTGTTTACTTAAACAGACTTTCACTTCAAACAAGCATATTAAGTAACAGAAATAGTGTAATGGCATAGCTAAATCAACTGTTTCTGTTCATAATATCCATCGAGGCCTTCAAATGGGAAGCGATCAACCTTTCATACCTACTGTATGCATAATAACTTAAAGAGAAAAACCAGATTTTTTTTAAACTTCACATTGGTTTCTAATGTTGATTGAGGTATTCATTGATAAAAACTATTGAATACTTTGAAATTAGGAAAGAAACTTTTATAATTCCTGAAAACAAAATTTCTGCCACCAAAAATTCTAAACTGAGGTAAATAAATGCTGACTTTATTTTTTGTTTCTTTACTAGGAATTTCACAAGAACAGTGTCTTTATTTTAAAGCCTCAGAGTGAGACTAACACTGCTTGCAACCGTTGTGCCATTGCAGAGACAGAAACATAGGGAAAACACACACAAAAAAGTAATAAAAACATAAGTTTCTTACTCAAGCCTGAAGTCTGCAGATCTGAAAGTTATAGTCTGAAAATAGTGGATTACTTTATTTATTAAAAGGCAAAAGAATTTTTATTAGTTCCTGTAACTGTGATCTTTCTTTAAATCAAAAGAAGTGACACAACCTGAATAAGATAGGAAATATATGGATTCAAATTTTCCTTCTCAGGAAAATAGGGCCATTATTACATTTGGTTTGAAATCTGAAAACTAAAAGGTGCTCTTCCATGTATGTGCATTAGCAGTATGGCAAAAGTTGGAATTGGAATTAAATTAAAAACTCTGTTGTGCCACAAGGTGAATAATCAAGATAGCTCTACAAAACTAACTTGAAGAGGTTTGCAGCAGTAAAAGATAAAAGTATTTTTGAACACACAAGGATCAAATAGATCTGTGCAGCATTGAAATGACAGATAGCTTATGCTTATAGGATATGGAGAGAAAGAAAGAGATCAGTTTATTTTTTATTAGTTTTCCACAAGATCACAAGTTGTTCTGGAAGAAAGATAAAGGACAACTTTGGGATCTGCAATATATAGAAAACTCTTGCCTTTCATTTTACTGCCTTTGGATTAATCTCTCTATCCAACTTTCCTCACTGTTTATTTATGAACAGCCTATGAACTTTTCCAAAACTCATTTGAATAATTATCATAAACCCTCCTCCAAACATAAATGTCAAGAGAACAGCAAGTAGGTTTCAGCCGCTGAAGCAAACTGCAGTGAATATTTTTCTTCAGAGAATTACACAGCCTTTCAGATGATAATTCAGAAATGGGTGCCCCATAAACCCTTGATGCCCACCAGCTGTCTCACATCATGCTTCTGCTCTGTTAATGTGCAGTTTGCCCAACCAAGAGAAGAGATCACTCTACAGATAACCCAGGATAACTCTTTAACCTATTTTTATTTGTTTTCCCGTTACCTGAGGTTGTTAGTCTTGTTATACTTGAGCACAAAACTTGTTACAACCCCAGTTGGTCAGAACAGTGTTTAAAAATTGTTCTAAATACAGTTCTTTGCCCTAGATTTCACTGGGACTATTCATTTGGTTAAAACTATTTGCCTGTCTTAAGTGATAGACTGAATTTATAGGCACATTTTAGACTTTAACCCCACCTTAATCTTTTGGGTTTTTTCTCCTTTTGTTATGTGAAATCTGATAATTCTTATTTGTTGTATAATAAACTTCCCTTATACATTAGGGGCTTACAGAGGAAGCCACAGTCATGCACGACAAATATGTTAAAAAACTTAATAAAAAGAACCTGCATTATAAAAATAATGTGGAAATATCTAAATTCTAGCTATTAAAAAAAAAAAAAATCCTTGTGTCTTTGTGGGTTCCTTTCAACTCAGCATATTCTGTGAATCCATGATCCTGTGATTCTACTGTGCCTACATGCAGATACAGTCTGAGGCAATGTTTTCTTCTGAAAGAGAAATCTGAATGTAGACTATATGATACAATTTAAGTAAATACTGCCTGAAAAAATAGCACCTGTCTGTTTTTAACAGACCCACTTGAGAATTTAAGGGTAAAAAGGAAAAGGTTAGCAAAGAATCTCAGAAGTGCAGGTGTTAGGGCATTAAAAAAAACATTTATGAAGAACCAAAGGATGGCATCATAATGCCACCTTTTTTCTAATATGTAGAGATGTCTTGAAGGAGGAGAGGAAGATAAAGGTGTGCATGTTGCCTGGGAAAGACTTCTAAAACCTGGGATATCATTGATTCATCTGTGGCTTCATCTTTGTGGCTGTGAGAGATGTTATAAGAACTGGGAGATGAGCCAGTCTGCATTCTGGGATGTGGGGTGGGGCGACTCCCAAAATTCCTCAGTTCCTATCATTAGCAACAGAAGAGATGCTTGACATAGTAAATCAGTTTGGAAGGATTAAATAACAATTTTGTCTTTGCATTATGAAAAGTAAGATCCCATCTGGTATGAGTTTGCTTCTTGTTTACAAATGCCTTAGTTTGAAGGAAGAATAGAAAAAAAAAGAGTTATTGCTCATTCTCTCAAGCAAATAGGATATCCAGTTGATGATGGTCCTCCCTCATAAGCAGGTCAGCAGGATGTCATTTATAGATGGCCATGGACGTTTCTTCAGATAGCTCCATGTATATACATGCACTTGGCCATGCCTAAGCTTTTCTGGTGACATCATCTCCCTTCAAAGGTAACTCTCTCTCTTGATGCATCCTGTCACAGCAACATGTTCTTTCACCACACCACCAAATTATACTAGGACACGTGAGAAAAGCCACCCAACTCGATGAACTCACTCTTGCCCTACTTTGATCTAGTTCAGTCATTTCTGGTGACTCAGGTGTATAAAACAATTCCCAGGAAATGGCTGAAAAAGACTGTTCACATGGGTTGCAAGTGCATCTGGGAATACCATCTGCAGGGAACAACTGAGCAGCACAAGTTCAAGTTACGCAAAGGATTGAAGTAATTCACTGCCAAATACTAACCCCAACCACAAGTTGGAAGGCCTCATTTTTAGCATGTCGTCTCTCTAACAGGTCAAATTTGAAAATGCAACCAACACACAGTCAAAATGTTAAAGATAGTAGTGGGTCAGTCTAACATTCTGCTTGTTGTAATCAAGGAGAAGGAAAACTACGTGTGTACACATGATGAACAAATAAAACCACTTTCATTATAGCAACGCTAACACAGATTCTCCTGCTCCACCTGCATCTGTGATGACAATACATTTACATACACGTTTATACTCAAATAATTGAGAGGAAAATGTATTAGCAAGACTGAGTAGTATCAGTTTCGCATTTGGGTCTCTAAGCCACCTTCAGGAGCCGTTTCAGAGCAGAGAGCTTGATTCTTACTTACACTAATAACATAGCAATGTAAAATAAACTTGAACAAGGGTGTAAATTACATTTAATCTGTCCAGCCTGATACAAAAAGGACAATAGTATAAATGAGAAACTGTCTCAGAAACTCTCCCTTTGCAAATTGATTAATATATCAACATTAGCTGCAATCTAGTTATCCTCAAAGCAAAAATGACCTGGTGTCGTACTGGAATGATTTCTTTTTTGAGACTGCTTGACTTGACTACAAGGAAAACTAGAACATTTTTGTTTCCTCTTCTTTGTTTTTTTCCCCACTTATGTCGGTTGCTTCAATGAGAGGCATTGCCTTTCTCAACATGCCTTCTCTTCTGTCTCTTTACACCCGCACGGCAACAAGAACATTACTACCATAAAAGTATGTGTTACATTTCAAAAATACAGCAGGAGAGAAAATTCTAAAATTCATTTTTCCTCCCCCTGTGCTCCTAAAGCTTTTTTGTATTGCCACTTTTTCCTACCCTGCCTGTAGTGAGGTTTATTTCTGCTTCAGCAATGCAGTTTAGAGGTGGGTGGATCACAATTGTGTGTTAAATCATGAACAAAACCAATCTCTCTCCCTCTCCCTCTCTCCCTCTTATTTTGTTGTCTGTCCTTTTTACTTAAACATAGCTTCTAGGTTAATGATTCATTCTTCTAAAAGGCTGCTGTGCCTACCAGATTATACTGTAAAATCTGCCATTCTGTTTATGTTTAAAATACAAGATTAAAGCAGTGGTCATGCTGAGGGAAATGGTTCTCACACAGAACAAGAAAGGATCAAGCCACGTCTGCCGAATCCAGGCTGTTTCAGCAGAGTCTGCCGTTTTGGTGTTCTGCCAGACCCCAAAGAAATACTGATGAGCTTTGAAACTTGGTAGTCATTCTTAGACTGAGCACAGCAAGGACCTAAAATAAGGCTTATCACACACTAATGCACCTCTGAAAGTTACAGCAGCCTAGCTGTCTGTAAATTGCAGGGAAAGCACTTGAGAAATAAATTATTCATTCCTAATCAGAAGTGGAAAGGTGAAAGATTTTATTGGAAAGTATCCCAGTATTTGGGGCTAGGAATTTGCCACTGGTACTGTGGAATCAGTATCCAGGGCATATATAGCCAAATTATCAGTGACACTAATGCTCTTTTTTCATCACGTCATGCATTAGCATAAAGGCAAATCAGAGCCAAAGTTCCTTTTTTTTTTTTTTCTACAGTGTGACTTACCAGATCAAATAGGTTGATCCATAAAAACTAGCTGGGCATGTAATGCCAGCCAGATATTAGATTGGAGATTTGTATACACTTGAAAATTTACAAAAATAGCTCATTGGAAATAATTGCTTTGGAACAGCTATTTGGGCAGAAAAGCTGTAGGGATGTTTCTCAACCATTTCAGATTAGTTATCTCAGTAAATTTCTAAGTATAGGCAAGCCCTCGTGATGTGTTCTGCCAATGAAGATTGTTCTATTCAATTAGCTCTCATTAAGGAAGGCAGAGAGTGGTAAAAGTAGATTCTCATTAAGTATAAATTTTCATATTTATTAAGCAGAAGTGAGAATACCCACATTCAAATTCACATATATTTTGTGCTCATTGAGTGGAGCAAGGCTTCTGACGAAGCCATGAGCCTACTCACTGGAGACTTAAACATGTCTGGGAAAGGCTATTTGGTGATTGAGGGACCCTGGCCATTCTAGGTGAGGGTCTGAATTATGGTTATGAAGCATGATTATGAATTAGAGTTATTTCAAGGAAAGGTCATTCTAGAAGCATCTTATGGTTGGTTTGTTTGGTCTTTTTCTCTCCAAAATTTTTAGTTCGATATTTAAGCAGGGCAGGAAGTAGCTTTAAATAAAACTTTCAGGAGCAGGGAGTGAAAAAGGCCTTAAGCAGGTGTCAGCTTCTCCATAAAAGTCAAATTCATCCATAAAAAGCTGACATCTTTTTGAACTGTGGTGTTTCAAGCAGAAGTGCATTCAAGCATTGAGGAAGCAGAATTTAAGCAGGAAATCCAGACTTTCACCCATTGTATCTGTGAGTAGAAAATGCTGCTATTTGGTACTCAGAGTGGTCCTTGACAGTGCTGTTTTGAAGCTGCTTTCCATGCTTGTACTGCTGGCCATGACCTTCCCCTACTGCAGAAAACTATCTTAGAGAAAAGAAGTCTAAATTCCTGCTAAAACCCCATGACTAAAGAAATTACTGGATGCATATAGATTAAAAGCTAGACTGTTTATTATACATATTTAGATCTGAGTTGGACATAGATTACTACCCAGGCCAGACTAAACATTTTTAATTTAAGAAACCAGTGTTGGCTATAAAGAGAGGGTGAAATAAATGTTTAATATATCCTATATCATCTTTCCCCAAATGGTTTCTATTTATCATCCAAATACCTAATCAATGTAACTACATATAAAATCCACAGATTTTATAATCCAGTAATAAGTACATGCAAATTATGTTGTCATACAAACATACTGGCTCAAAAAGATGTATAATACCTATCAGACTAGTTAGCCATTATCCTAATTATGAAAAGATTATCCCTGTAAAGGCAAGGCCACAATATAATAGGAGTTCTGAAATATGAACAATCTCTAGCTATGTTTACGATTAATTCAGACTGCACTTATATTCCCATTTTCCTTTTTCTAGTGTTTATTTTTGTTAATGTTTATGTGTCCCTTTGTAAGCAGCAATATGGTACAGCATCACATCAAATTCACCATGAAAGCTCCAAAGGGCCATCCTAAGTATATTAATCCTCCATAAAAATAAATAAGCTATATGAGAGAGAGCATTTTTATAAGGCTTGAGTGTTAGTACTGGCAGCTGGACCATGAGGTGGTGAGAGTGTGTGTGCCAACTTTGAGATTCATGCATGAAAAAACATTTTGACTTTTTTTTTTTTTTCTGAAATAGGTTTTATTGGTGACTTTTTTACCCTCTATTAGTAAAGATTTTTCTGTAGTAATGACATTGTCTCTATCCCTCTTTCTGTGGAAGTCAAAAATGCTCTCTCAAGAAAGGGTGAAAGATAGGGGAGTCGGAAAGAGATCAAGTCACACAAGAAAGACATTTCACAGTTGGGGCTTTACAAATACAATATAGGAAAAACAACAAATATAAGTAAAACTTCATCTCTTCCTAACATTACATTTGCTCTGATGTATTTTCTGAAAGCTGCCCAAGTATAACTATTTATTTTAACTAAAGTAATCAAGATTAATGTCAGCAGTTATGACACACGCTGTTTGCTAAAGAACACATAGAACAATTGCTTAAGGCAAGCTTCATTAAGAAATCAGATAAAATTAGTAAAACTGATTATATTTCAAAACTCAGCAGCAGCGGCAGCTCAAATTGCCATTCAGGAGTCTCCAATTAACACAATTGGTCTTGTTCACAATCAGCTTTGTAATCTCATTAGCCTATTATATTTTAATCATTGGGATAACTGCACAACAAAACTTATTTTATTTTGCACTGACTGCTGAAGGCATAAGTGAACATGCAATGTACTTTTCCTTTCTCTTTTTCTTTCTTTTCCTTTTTTTTCCCCTCAATGCAGACTCCTTAGAGCATTATCCTGGTTACAGATTATCACCAAACACTCCGTCAGTGCTAGGGAATGCTTACAGCAGGCATCTAATTTGGCATTAATTGGCAGGGGACTAATTGTATACCTGACATTGCTAGTGAAACTTAGAAAGTGTAAGGCAGGGACAGTGAAAAGTAACAGAAGAGAGAGAGGGGAGAAAGAGCAAACAAATGCCTGCAGACAGCTCTGTGGACACACGCATATAACTCGTTTGCCTCCTTGGTGTGCTGCCTTGTTTCGTAAATGTGTTCCAGAGATATTGGCCCTTGTAAAAACACAAAGTCTTTCTGTCCTTTAGGTACTGGCAGTCTGCAAATGCCTACAATACCAGTGTTTCATTGATATTGAGTATTGCCTGCTGCAATGAGATTATGTTCTATTGATGGGAACTGGGGTGTAACACAGCCATCTACAGAAAGCAATAGGTTGCCCTATTTTCAAGCTGAAAATGCTATGTATTTTATGAACTGCCTCTATCTTGCACACCAGGGATGTCTCTGTGGCTAAAGCCATAATAGGATTTTCCTAAATGATACAGAAACACAAATATTCTGACTGAGCACTTTTCTGGGCTCGTCTTATTTACCAGCAAGCTTTGATACAGTATTTTGCTTCCATCTTTTTTTAAAGGACATTTTCAATTTCCCATTTCCCTTATGAATGGTTCCTGTAAAGGTGTCAATAACCACTAATTGCGTTCTGCTTGGCCAGTCTGCAAATCAAAACAGCAGAGGCAGCAAGCCAATATGCATTCAAATCCCGTTACTTGGCTGCCTCATTCTCAACTGGAAAGATACGAGAAGGCAAATATTCGTACAATTGTATGCTGGGAAATTCAGAGTTGCTCCTGTGATCTCCAAAGATACCTGTGCAGCTGCTGTTAATTCCCAGACTTTTATTTTAAGAGGGTTACTGCTGGGGGTATTTCAATGTTGTTTCTTTTATCTTTAGTCCAGAAAATGGCATATCTTAGATCAGAGCAAATGTAAAAGGAAAGAGCTCTGCAGTAAGAGCAGAGAGTATGCAATAACTAAATTAGGAGCTTGCTTCCACAGGCAGGCAGGCCAGTGACAGAACATGACAATTCTACGTTATTGGTGTTCTAAGAAAGTGATGGGTGGGATTTAGCTGCGCTGAATATCATACAGTGAAAGAAGCCATTGATTTGATTACTTTTGCTCCTGTTTCATGACTTGTATGTCATCAGAGTGTTGATTTTCTTAAATCAGTTTGTCATGCCAGAGTGTTAGCTGCCTAATTTCTGCTTGTAATATTCAACCTGGGGTTTGGTTGAGAGCAGTTTTCTGTCAACATTTGCAACTGCGGTTCAAACCGCTTTGATGTCACACTGTTACAAGGGCCATTTTCTTTTCCCGATTTCAGGAATGAGCTTTCCGTGGTGGCTGTCCTCTGACAGAGGTTCCAGAAACACTTTCCACAGATGTTTTTTCCAATTTCATTTAAAATCTTCATCTTAGGCAAAAATTTCCACCAAAAAAATTCAGATACAGAGAGAACCCTTACAGGTAGGATGTCCAGAGGTGCCAAGAGAGACAGATGCCACAGAGAGACCAAGTGCCTGTGTGCAGGGCAATCCATTTCTAAGATCATTTTGTTCTGTTCTGACATGGAGGGGAAGCAGAGATAGCATCCCTTGTCTCTCTCCCCACCATGGCCCATTCTGAACCACACTTAACTTGGCTACTAGGCTGCCAAAGGTCTTGTATTTCTGGTGACTGTAGGGATGACCTTTCCTGATGATGCTGTAGGACTGCTGAGTCACAGCCTTTTTCTCTTGAGCCCATGGATCTGAAAGGAGCAGTTTTTCCCTCTTCCACAAAGCATGTGAGGAGGTGCGTAACAGGAAGATTAATTAACATTGGGAGAGCATGGGAGGATTGGAGATCTTTCCTTTCATCTGCTATCTAGCATATCTGACTGTGTTTATAAAATCAGACATTTAGAAAAGATGAAAAGGATATTCCACCATCTTTTTTTCAGCAATACTTTGAATAGATGATGGATTTTGCTATTGCTTTGCCTAAATGACTTCAAGTGTTAATTGCTTTAAGTGTAGTAAATAACTTCTACCCTATTCTGACAGTTATCTACGAAAGACATAAAAACACTTAAGAGACTGGATAAACTAGTGATATGACACTTGTTTTCAAACCGAAAAATGCTAGGAGGGGACCATTTAAAATACCAGCTCAAGCTGCTGCTTACCACTACATGTCCTACAGTGGTACAAGTGGCTAAGGTAAATCAAATCTGCCACAACTTTGTTCTTGTGAGATACTCAGTGACGTTTCTTTTGTTGTGATAACAGACTTAAGAGTTGTTGTTGGCTCCTTTCTTCACATTGTGTTTTGCCTAGGTCTTTGAATAAAGGCAGGCTCAAAAAGGCACTGGTCTCTAGACTGATGTGCCTAAACCTATTGAGGTATCTGCTCCCAGCCCCAGTCCCCATACCCTGAATGTTCTGAGTTATCACTTTACTCACTGCACGAGTTGGTTGGTGAGGATTTCTGCTTTCCTATAAAGGTTTTCTGCAGTGGGAGCTGAGGCCAGCTCATTCTTAGTGTCAAATAGTGCTGTGGTACGTAGATATTGCAGAGTGTCAGCCAAAACGAACTGATGCTGTTTAATGCTATAAGTCATGGTTTCTGACAGCTGCTGGCTTATTGATGTATTTTGTTCACCAAGCATATTTTGCATGAGTTGCAAAGGTGATGCTATCGGTGGAAGTGAAATCATGACAGCAGGCAGAAATGCATAGGCAGCAGCAGAGCACCAGCGCAGCAGAAAGAGGTAAGGGGTGAAAGTTGTGATGTTTAAATGGAGTTGAATTCTGCTTGAGAATTCATGATTGAGCGTTTATGACCTGTAAAGGAGAGCCTCTGCTGCTGTCATTCATGCCGACCATACCCTTACCTCTTTGCTCCTGAAGCTTAACCCTGTTGACTGCAGTGTACTGTGGAGCAAGCTTCTTGCCAGCAGCTGCAGTCAGAGTACGTGTGAATATTCTCCTTCACTGCATCTGCAAGGTGTATTGGAAGGAAAGTCGATGATGTTAAGCTGCCACCTCCTACACACAGGAGACAACCATGCTACTCCCAGGCAGTAGATTAAAGTATTTGAAGCCATGGTAGTGCCTCCATACAAACACACACCTGGCCAGTTAGGAGAGGCCTTTATTGTCTTGATTTTAAACACCGCTACGATGTGATGTCCACAGACAATGTGGTTTTAAGTACATTCAGTATTTAGGCATTTTCTTAAGAAAATATTTGTGGTAATTATGAAAGGCTACCGTAGCTTTACAAATACTCTTAAAGACAATAAATTTTGACACAAATGAAAGAAATGGCTTTCTCCTTCACAATCAAGACTGACTTATTTATTAATTTATTTCTTTGCCCTTTACCAAGGTGGTTCACATTTTCTCTAAGTGAAGTTCTTTGCAACACTAGCCAGCCATTTTTAGCCTGAGAACACAGTACATTGCATGGCCAAGCTGGCTTTTAAAATGCTACCCACACCTTCATCAAGTTTTCCCCTTGCAGAGCATCTTCTCCCTTCAGACCAAGGCTGCTGGGGTACCATGTGCCCTTCAGCCACATGTGCCATCTCTTCTGCATGCCTGGTTCTCCCATTGCTGTTCTTTGTTTCTGCCATTTTCCGGCCTTTTTCACTACTGGTCTGGGTACACAGTGACTCTGGAAGACCATAAGCAAAGCAAATTAAAATTATGTGCCTTGGATTTTGCACCAGTGAGCCACGGTTCAGTTTCAGAAGTTCATTGTTAGTCTTTCGGTATGATAGTGACTCCCTCAGCAGCTCAGACAGCAGCAGCAGATGGGCCTAAGAGTTATGTTTCTGAGCCTGCCTGCCCCTCCTTGCTCTTCCTCTCTGTCTGAGTGCTCACATTTTGTGTTGTAAAATCACACAGCATGTATCCCGACACCACCCCCAGCAGCAACAACAGAAAAACCCTGGGACTCACAGAAAATGTATCTGTGGGACTGAAAGACATCTCAGGATCCCAGGATCCTGCTTTCTGTGGTCCCAGGTTGCATTCCCTAGTTAAGCACCATCAATATCAATACTTAATGGTATTCTCTAAGCTCAGACAGTGAAGAAAATAGGGTTGTTATCTATCAAAGCACATTTTAGTTTTTGACAAGTAAAAAGCAGCATGGGGAATGCAGTAAGTCTGAAATGAAAGCCTAAAAGAAAACTCATATAACATCTGGTGTCATTTATCCCCTGTTGGCCTTCCATAGTGTGATATGATGAGCTTGTTCTGATTTAAGATCAGATGATTTGGTTTGAAAGAGGGGAGTGGGGGATGCAGGCAGTCTGGCAGCAAATTGGGATACAAAATCTGCTCAAATAATTGGAAACACGACAGATTTTCCTTAACTGATGCCAGTGGCATCTTAGTTTATCCATCTCTCTCAGCTGAATTTGTTAAGTGCATTATCTTATTGGTTTTAAAGTTTTCATCTCACTTATTTGCAGGGGAAAATGTGAGCAAATCAGTCATGATGGATTGCCTAATTTTCTGGGCTGAATAAACCAGTTTTATAAGACTGTTGATTCCTGGGTTATTAGTTAATAGAAACATTTATCAATTTCTTTGTAGAGAAGGGGAAAAAAACTTTAACCAATGATTGCATTTTAAAACTTTCATTAATGTTTCCACATAATGCTTAGTGTTGGACATAAATATGGTAATCACAGATTTAGGGTTGGCTTGAAGCAGATTTTTTTTGTCCTTCCTTCTCTTTTTTTCCATAGAAGTTTGAAAAAAAAAGTCAAGCCAAAGAATTTTATTAAATTAGTAATTATGTTGAGTGTTTTTTGATCAAGAAAAGGGGCAGAGGAAGAGAAAGATAATTTCAGTTAGCAAATGTAATGCCTGTTTCTATTCCCAATTTTCTTCACACAAATGGGGCCTGATTCTTGAGCTTGAACCCTTATCATTTATCAATCTCTGCCTTCTTCTTGGTATGCTCAAGTGTCAGCTGGATGTTAACAGTCACTTCTGCGTAATTTAAGTCCCATGTTAAACTTACCTACTATTTCATGAAGTCTTTGAGGTACTTTGGTCCTAAGTAAATACTTGTGGTTTTGTGTGGTTCACAATGGAACCTCTGAAAATGTTGCTGATAGAGATTCAAGTGATATTATCTGTCTAGTGACACTACTGAAAAAAGATCGCTTCTTAAAGAGGAGGACTCTCTTTTTAGTTTTACTGAAGTCTCACAAAAATTTCTTTTCAAATGCAATGTCTCCAAGCAGATGAAGACCCAGTGTAAACAGAGGGTTAATGTAGCCAGTTTACTGCATCAGACGTGGCACTGCCCCAGCTGATGCTCACAGGGACAAAAAAGTATTCTCTTGCCCTCACCGAGGGTGTAGCTGTGCCTGTTACCTACACATTATAAAGTCCTTTACATAAAGGGCTTTAATATAACTAAGAACTTTTGCACATTGATCAAACCCAAGTATCATTTAAAAAGACATCAAGTCCAGAGCTAGAATATGTCATGTGTGGACTGGTGAATAATGAACTCATGTTCTAAATGAGATGCAGTGTGTCCATTACATTTTTTTAACACCTCTATTTCCATTTCCATCTCCTTTTTAACATCTCGGATGCCTGCGTTGAGCCTTGGTTCCAGAAGTGCAAGAGACACTTCCTTCAGAATAAGAATGAAGGGAGTTAAAAAACTTTCATGCAAGTAGACTTTGCTGTGAAATGTTATCTTTTGTTAGTTCAAAGGTTTCTGAAGATATAAATTCTTCACAACTGCCCTGAGGTACTGAGAATGTAAATTGAATACTTTACAATTTGTAGACTGTTCCTGCAGTAATGTGTATCTCCTCTGTGAATGAGTGTTTAGGGATTTTTCAATTACTGTAGTCTGAAAACTCTCTGAGATTCTTTAGGGCAGAAAAAGACTTCCTTCTCAAATTTGAGTCACTGATGTTCAAATTAGCTGCCAAAAGCATTCTAATGATCTGTGTTCCAGATTTTGCTAAACAGGGAAAAAAATTGGCCCATTTCACCAGGGGAAAGAAAAAAACACCCCAAGCCTTTCCTCCCCCACCATAAGTATTCAAAGGTTAGACATTTTGCCAGGGTCAAGAGTGAGATGAATTGTTGACAATAAGTACACCTTGTTCGATAGGTCAAGGTCATTATTAAGGGATTCAAATGAACTTCTTTACATTTCCAGGGCTGTAGCATATGTGTGGCCTCCAGGCTCACAGTGTTGTTTAATAGCTTTTGCAAACCTGTAAGTTTAATGATAAATTGGTTGAATGTGTCTTTAAACTCAGTCCATTTCAAAACTGTATACAGTACCCTCACACTTTCATATACTGTGATCAAATGTATTTTACAGAGCATAGCGCAAATGGTCAGAAATACCAGCATTGTGCCAGATGATTATGATTTAGCAGTGTTTACTGTAGACTACTCGTGCTACAGTTTATTGCTGCTAAAGTCAATAACTAATACAATTTAACAGCTATTGCATCTCTAACAAGTAAAAGATCCTAGTGTATTTCTAAACACAACATGAATCCAAAATAGTGCAGTTAAAAACACTGGGGGTGATAGAACTCTATAATATTAAGCAACTCATTAGGACATCATGAGGATCTTTTGTGGCAGCCAGTAGAGGTGACCATCTCAGTCCTTCTGATTGTCCAGGGCTGAGCTGCTTCCTAGCTTGAGAGCATGTGGGTGAACTACCACACCAGGCTGCATCATCTGTGGGATCTTTTCTAAACCCATGCATTGGTCATCTATCTTCAGACGCAACACCTATGTAAATAGGCCTCGTGAATTGATGCAATTTGTTTGTCAGTATTTGGATTGCTTATGCAGTTTCTGCACTGTGATTGGTCCTTTGGAGACACTTCTGACACAGAAAGTGAGGAATGTTCTCTGAAATAAAAAGGCAGCAGATTAAAGGGTGATTGAGAGGGAGTATATATCTGGACTTCAGCAAAGCCTTTGACACAGTCTCCCACAGCATACTTCTGGAAAAGCTGCAGCCCATGGGTTGGACAGGGGCACTCCGTGCTGGGTTAAGAACTGGCTGGAGGGCCGGGCCCAGAGAGTGCTGGTGAATGGGGCTGATCCAGCTGGTGGCCAGTCACCGGTGGTGTCCCCCAGGGATCAGTGCTGGGCCCAGTCCTGTTTAACATCTTTATCAATGATTTAGATGAGGGGATTGAG
>JAYRBT010000082.1:64703753-64732162 GCA_036023395.1 Myiotriccus ornatus
ACTGCTGGCTCATGTTCAGCCTCCTGTCGATCAGCACCCCCAGATCCCTTTCCACCTGGCTGCTCTCCAGCCACTCTCCCCAGCCTGTAGTGCTGCAGGGGGTTGTTGTGGCCTATTTAGTAATTATAGTACTATTTAGTTTTATGGTACTATTTAGTATTTAGTGTTATAGTACTATTTAGTAATACTGCTAGGACAGCTTTTGATGCAGCCCTGGATTCTGTTAACTCTACTAGTTTCAGACATAACTTAGTATCTCTTCCTGATTCTGGACAATGTCGTACAGGTGCACCAGCTGAACTCCACACCAATGGGATATTTCTGCACTGTTACATGGTGTAAATCTATCCTCTGGGAATTATTCATCAAGGTGTTAACTCCAGAATGAGCTTAATAAAACTGCCTCTTTTTCTTGGTTATCTTTCCTTACTGCTATTTTAGCTCTTGTCTTTCATTCGAACAAAAGTCACGGCTTTTTGTACAGTGCGTAGGGCTGTGGTAGGGGGAAGAACCAGTGCAAGATGGAGGGAGCATGGCCCACGTACATGTAGCATTTTCCAAAAAATGTCAAGAATAAGAATCAATTACATGTGAATTTTTTTTAAGCCCTATTATTTAGCCTCACTTGTCAGAAATATAATCCTGACAAAAATGATCCTACAGAAAAATTTAATACCTTCCTTCAAATGTTTTTTAAACTAACAATTTTTTGTTGTAAAAATTTTTTTTTTCCTCCGGCCTGTTTCTCACAAGTAGGTTAGCTATTCAGCCAACATTTTAAAACCCTCAGTTTCAGATAAACACACAAGATGTATATTTTTATCTGAAATTATTGAAGTTTGATGAATTCATAAGCACTGAATTCATGTGATAGGCAGCAATAATAACTCCAACTGTAGTCTATAACAATACTTAATACTTATTAAATAATAAAGTATCATCTTACATGCCTTTATTCCAATGTGCAATCTGTCCTTTCCCTACTATAGACAGTCCCAAATTCACATCTACAAGAATGTTATCTATTAAGTTACAGATCTGGTAAATTAATAGCTACATAGAATAAATGAAAAGGTACTAAATATAGTGCACTTTAACTTGTTGTTTCCCTGGAAAGTGGTAACAATCCAAAGAAAGATACAGAATTAATTATATTAATGAAATACTTCTGGTCATTTACATATTTAAAAGCAAAATAAATATTGACATAGAAACTGCAGAATGAAAGGGAAAGGTTGGTGAAAAAAATCTGCAGAATTGAAGCATTATTACTGGGTTTTTTCCTTTTTATTTTTTTCTTTCTCATTTTCTTTCCCTTTTTTTTAAAGATTGTATATGTCCAAATCCTGTAACTTAGCACATACAGCTGTGTCAGACTCTTACAGTGGACGTATTTAAACTGTAGAATCAACTAAAATTTTGTTCTTAGCAGCGTGCTCAATACTAAACAAACAAAGTAACACAATACACAAGAATTGACAGTCTTAAAAAAGAAAGAGGCAACGTATTTCAAACAACATAACATGGGTGAGGCTCAACTACTTACTGAAAGAGAGAACAATAATCTATTTCTAATGGGGAAGGACCTGCACTATTTTTCTCCTAACAAACACTGAAACGTCTCAAAATATCTGAGGTGTAAGGAGTAAGAGATGTGAGATATTTAAGGCAGAAAGAAATGGGGCAATGACAGTGTCTGAGCCAGTCAAGATGCCAAACACAGAGTCAAAGCAGAGGCAGTAATAAATGGAGGAGCAGGCTTAAGAGAAGAGGGAGGAGGAGAGGGAGAGCTATGAGACAAAAGTGAGAGAGAAAGGTGATGGAGATTAGGGAGAAGAAACAGGCTGTGAAAAGATTCCAGTTAGGAAGATTTTAGCCTACTGGAAGTACCGCAAGTACCAGTCAGAAAGATTTTCTTGGCAAAGCATATAATCAAACAGCTTAAACAGCTATACTTATCTGGGAGGGCAAGTTCTTTAGGATAGAAACAATAAAATACAAATCTTAAAATTAAGAATTTTACCATCAAAGCAATTAACCATGTAAGTACTGAATGTGTGTAAGTGGAAAGAGAACAAGAATATCACTTATCACTCAATACAATTTGAAATGTAATCACAGGTCAGTTTACACACCACCAAGCCTACTGCAGGAGTACAGATCCTCCTCAGAGGGGAAAAGGATCTTTGCACAAGAGTTAGCAGGGCTCCCTGAAAGAGCTATAAATTAGATTTGAAGGGGGAAAGGCTTAGAGATAAGCCTGGGGTTAGCACATCAATGTTTCAGAGATGGTGTCCTAGTGAAGTACTTCAGTCTGCCGTCTCAGAGGAGGTAGGGGATGAAGATTCATGCAGCAGCAAAGAGCCAGCAAATATTGGTGTGTTAGAATGGAAGTGCCTGAGGACAGCCTTATAAGAATTAGGGCTTCTTCATTCAAAAACGTGATAGCCCAACTAAAGTGCATCTACACCAATGCATGCAGCGTGGGCAATAAAGAGGAGGAGCTGGAGGCCACCATGCATTAGGAAAACTATGGAAACATGGTGGAATGACTTGCACAATTGGAGTGCTGCATAAACTCTTCAGAAGGGATAGGTAAGGAAGGAGAGGCAGTGGCAAAGGCCTGTATTCTAGAAAGTGTCTCAATTCTACCTTAATGATGGTTACGATAATATTGTTGGTTATCACATGAGATATACCTGTGAATTCCAGATGTATTCATAGGGAGGTAGAAGCAGCTATGATGAACAAGATTAGAGAGGCTCTGCCTCCAGGCAGGGGAGGAAAGGGACAATAGAATCTACTGGACTGTATGGATCCAATGGCCTGTCACATCAGAACCACAAGAATTCAAAGCTTTGGTTGACACTGGTGCTCAGTGTACCTTAATGTCATCAGGACGTGTGGGGGTAGAGTCTATTTCCATTTCTGGGGTGATGGCATTCCCACGAGTTGACAGTGTGAGAAGCTGAACTGAGCTTACCAGGAAAGAGTGGCAGAAAAACCCCATTGTGACTGGTCCAGACACCTCCTGTATGTTGGGCATTGACTATCTCAGAAATGGGTGCTTCAAAAACCTAAAAGGACATTGACGGGCAGCCTCACTGCAGCACCACACAAGTGTCTGCTGATATTAAATCCCACCTATCTGCCATTTCCTGCCACCACTGACTCTCCTACTGTTCCTGACAGGTTTTCCAGGTATGGCGGAGACAAACTACACGGAAGGGTGGTCATCTTGTCTCTGTCCTCTGGCCACATGTGTTTTTTCCAGCTGAGGCAGGCCAGCCGCCATCCTAATTTGGTCCAGTGGGCAGGGTTTGGGAAGTTTCTCCTCATTAGTTTGTTTAACCCAGTTGTATCAGTATTGTTATTAGTATTTCTTCTTGGTAAAGAGCTATTTTTTCCCTTACATCCGGGCATATTTAGTCTCTCTCTATTGGAGAAACCAGTGGTATCAAATCTGAGGGAGGAGACTTCTGGGGTCTCCACCCCTCCAAATTGCCTCAAACTGAGAAAATAAAGTAAGGTTCAAACTAATTAGTTTACAGGTATGCTTTTCCTGACACCTCGGGTTTTTTTGTAAACATGTAGTGAGACATACCCTACATGAATAACATGTGAGCTCAAGATTAAATTACAGTGGCATCCATGAGTGACTTTTCTTCAACTCTTAAAAACTGCTGCCAACTGAAAATCCTGCATTCAAACAAGATAGTGTTTGTTTATGATATTCATTCTACTGTCAACAATTTGGTGCTCTTCAGTTATCTTTAGGGGTTTTCACCCAGGTTAAAGACAATATTTTGTGCTTTAAAATATCCTGTTGTCCTTCCTTGAACATGACCCAGTTTTACCATATACATTTTGAGACAAAGAATGAGAACTGCAAGATATTTGAACTTTGGGAGCACTAAATCTTGTAAAGTAGAATAATGTTTTTTGAGTTTATTTCTTTTCTAAAAATTTCAAATCTGCTTTTTGGAAAGCTATTGAGTTTCCAACAAATATTTGCATGGAACTATCTGTCAGTTTGGCCACAACCACTCCCTGCAGCACTGCAGGCTGGGCACAGAGTGGCTGGAGAGCAACCAGGCAGAGAGGGACCTGAGGGTTTTAATCAACAGGAAGCTGAACATGAGCCAGCAGTGTGCCCAGGTGGCCAAGAAGGCCAATGGCATCCTGGCCTGTATCAGGAACAGTGTGGCCAGCAGGAGCAGGGAAGTGATCCTTCCCCTGTACTCAGCGCTGGTGAGGCCACACCTGGAGTGCTGTGTCCAGTTCTGGGCCCCTCAGTTCAGGAAGGATATTGAGGTGCTGGAGCGGGTCCAGAGAAGAGCAACGAGGCTGGTGAAGGGACTTGAGCACAAGTCCTGTGAGGAGAGGCTGAGGGAGCTGGAGATGTTTAGCTTGGAGAAGAGAAGGCTCAGGGGAGATTCCATCACTCTCTACAACTCCCTGAAAGGAGGTTGTAGCCAGGTGGGGGTCGGTCTCTTCTCCCAGGAAACTATGATCTTAAGCTCTGCCAGGGGAGATTTAGGTTAGATATGAGGAAGAAATTCTTTGCAGAGAGGGTAATCAGGCATTGGGATGGGCTGCCCAGGGAGATGATGGATTCACCGTCCCTGGAGGTTTTTAAGAAGAGACTGGATGTGGCACTTAGTGCCATGGTCTAGTAACTGCAGTGGTAGTGAATCAAGGGTTGGACTTGATGATCTCAGAGGTCCTTTCCAACCTGTCTGATTCTATGATTTTATGTTTCTACAGTTTTTTAGAATCATAGAATCATTTAGGTTGGAAAAGACCTCTAAAAGCATGAAATCCAACCATTTACCCAGTACTGCCAAATCCATCGCTAAACCATGTCCCGAAGTGCACATTTACAGGTCCTTTAAATACCACTAAGGTTACTTAACCTTCAGCACGCTTGTAGCAAGCATGGGTAGAGCCCTTCTCAAATCTTCGTTCGCGAAGCCTAGCCATGATGATGAGTTACTCAACCCCTTCTCTGGGCAGTCTTGTCCAACATTTGACAACCCTCTTCTTGAAGAAATTTTTCCTAATATCCAATGTAAACCTCCCTGGTTCAACTTGTGGTCATCTAGCGCAGCACAAGAGCTAACTGATGGAATTCAGATGACATGTTGTGAGAGCTGGAAAGGTAGAACTGAAAGATAAACTCAGTTGTATTTGAAAACTGTTTCATTCTGGTAGCTTGGGTATGTTCAGCCTTCGTCTGCTACTCGGATTTTGTTTGAAAACATTTAGTGAGTATTAAAAGTCTCTTTTTTTTTTTTTCCTACCCCCCAGCCTGTTGCTCACTGGATTGTATTCTTCATTCACAAACCTTATTTTCATTCAGATCCCACCTATTACAATCCTTGTAGTCCTTGGAAGAGATCAACCAAAGATTCACTGTTTCCTATTCCATTACCCCCTATACACCAGTGTTAGTTTGTTCCACTGCTTGCTTTACTGTTTACATATATGTGACTTTCTAATCATCCCAGAGACTTTGAAGCCATTTAAATTTACAAAATGCTTAAAAAAAAATAAAATTAATCAGTCTTCTCTTTCCAGTCAGTTTATTAAATTGCATTATTGTAAATGAAACCCACACCTTTACAGCATATAAATTCGGTTCAGAGTTACTGGTAAACTTCTCTTCCCTGTCTCCAGCTCTGCCAATGGCCTCTTTCTGCACCCCCAGTGGGCTGACATGTTTTTGGCCATGTAGGAATGTGGCACCTGCCCTTCTCTGCAGATCTGTCAAGGGTCAAAAGTCCTGCAACATGCTCTTCATACACCATTTGCACTATGCTTGGCTTTCAAGTGTGTGATCCACAGGGAGGAGATTTTTCTGCGTAGGAATTCTTCATGGGATACAATGAATGCATAATTAAAGAGGATTTTAATGCAAGGAAGTATCAGAAATGTAATTTGGACCATCATGTCAGGGCTTAGGTATACCAGAAGCTTTTCTCTGACTTTTAAGAAAAAGAAGTCATGACTGATAATCAGCAGATCTCTTCCCTAGCAGATCACTTCTTTAACAAACTCCTGCAATAATTCTCCATCAATAATGTGGGAAACAGAGAAATAAGGACACTTATTATTAGGTTATATGTCACAGTTAAACCACATGAGACCCATGAAACAGAGTCAAGAGCAGTTTGATGAACACACAGCAGGCATGAAAGTATTTTCCAAGCAGGTTTCTTTGCAACCCAACTTTTTAAGCCTGGGTCTTTGACTTTTCTCTAGCACTACTTAGTTGCATAAATTATCCAGGATAAATTGAGTAACTGGGCCAGATTATGCAGTTTGATGTGTTTATTTCTGGGTGAGCAGTTTCTGGGATCTGTTAATGTTTCCTGGTTGGATTACAGAAGCACCGAATTTCCCCCTTTTCTGAGTGTGTCGGTGTTCTTCCCCACTGATCTCTTGCCGGCAAGGATGACATAATCCGCCATCGGGCCTGTTCCCTGGCAACCGTCCCATTTCTTGGCTCTTTCCATCTGAAAGCCAGTCTGAGTCACCCTGCACATTTCCAGTGTATCAAACAGACATAGGCTCGAGTTAATCTTGTTAGCACAATGAGGCAGTTTTCAAACATTGCAGCAAATCAAATCATCCCTAAGGACTGGGAGGGAGGGAGGAGAGGGTAGAGGGAGGGTGGGGGAGAAGGAGGTGAAGGCTAACCATCAAAGGTGGAATAAGCACAGAGGGAGTCTGTCTGCTACCTGGTCAGCAGGCTCCTCTGGCAAAGCACTGCCAGATCCTCCTCTTCCCAGTGCCACCTCCCTTCCCACTGGTCCCCACATCTGTGCCACGCTCAGAGCGAAGGCAGCAATGGGCAGCGACAGCAAGAGAACTCATCTATCTGCAAGGAAAGAAGCAGCTTTGATGGTTCCCCAGTGGATGTAATTGTGCTCATTACTGCCCATTTACATTTCATCACTCGATTATCGCAAATGCCTCATTACTGTTCATAAGGGTTTGCTGTTGAACTACTTGCTAACTATTCATTCCTGAGCTGTGCTGTCATCAGGCAGACCCATGTGAGACAGGAGGGGACTGGGGAGGCCTGGGGGTGAGGTGGAAGCATGGAGAAGACATGGGGAGGGGGAGGAGAGACAGGAGGTGAGAAAGGTCTTCTATCAGATTTGATTAAAGGCTGTGATTTAAATCGATATTTAATAAAGTGGCTGCTGCCACATAACGCGTGCAATTCCCCATGCAGGCAGAATCATGAATCCGAGGGCCTTGCTGCCTGCTACATAACTCAATTGGGTTTTGTGCACTGGTCTGGCACCTGTGTCCCTGAGCACAGCGCCTCCGAGGTAATGGGTTTATGAGCCGATGAACAGAGCTGATAGGTTCTAAATGGATTAACTAGGTGTCTGCAGCCTAGTGATGAATACATCAGGAAAAAAAAAAAAAAAGGAGAGACAGAGAAAGGAAAAAGGAAAAAAATTGTCTGCATAAGCAGAGAGTGATAGAATGTGTTGACAGACATCGCGGCTGTCATGAACCCCACAGGGTGAAACACTGCTCAGCTCCTGTCAGTCAAGTGCTCTCTGAATAACGGGTGAAGATACCAGGCAGGCAGGCTTCAAAGCCTGCAGGTGAAAGGTAGCATCACCCTGCTGCTGCTCCTACAACTGCTGCAAAAGGCTAAAATGGAGCTTGACTCATCTCACAGCTATGGCCAGTCTGTGATTTTGTCAGAGCCACTGAATACACCTCTTTGGCTGGTGGGCCTGCCTTCCACTGTGGATTAAACGTGTGCTCCAGCCAACCTACATGTGCATTTAGATCATTGGGAACAGGCTGTTGTTGGTACTCTTGTGGTCTTGCAGTGGTTCCTCAAGCAGGGTTGGATTTCTGCAGTGCTGAGCCCTGCATGCAGAGATCCACTGTAGGACAGTTCCTGCCCTTAAGTGCTCTTAAAGGGCAGTGAATAAAACACAAGAGTGATGAAAGAAGCACTATCATGTTCCCAGTTGGGGGATAGGAACCAACAGATTAAATAATTTGCCCAGGATTTTGTAGGGTCACTGGATATTGAACCCAAATCTCTTAAATTCAAGCCTAACATTCTAACTATGGAGTCATCCTTCCTCCTGTGGAAAGGGCCATGGAGTCTCGCAGTCCATGATTGATCTACAGAATAAGTTGTAAGAGAAAAATGAAATCAGACAGACTCTAATGCTGACCTCCATTTACTCCTATTAAGCTGCCAACAGTGCAACAGTAGGTTGGAGAATTTAGTGGGTTTATGTCTTTTCTACCACCTTTCATATCAGGTAATAAGACATATGTTTTGCAAGTGCCATAATCTGCCACAGCACTGCAGAAAAAAAAAGTCATGTTAGTATATGTAGACATTACACAGATAAATGAACCAGCGTGTGTATCTCCTGTCACAGTTACACAAGAGTTAACCAGACTGGATTGAAGGAGGCAGCTGTTCTTTAGAATATGTTGCCTTTTCACCAAAAATTGAAAACTGAACACTTTTATTTGTAAAATACTTCCACATTGCTCATGGGAGTTATATGTTGAATTTTTATCCCACCATTGTTCTTGTTGAGTGATTCTCCCTAAACAGATTACATTGCATATACTTTTCACCTCTTGCTGAGCTGCTGCAATGAATTATGGAATCTATTGGTTTCCCATGGGAAATGAAGTCTGAAATATAGATACCCAAGATATTTTGAAATCTAAATCTTTAGTTTAAAATAAAAAAAAGCAAGAAAGAGACCTTTTGCAAGAAATAGCAGATTATCTTTTTTTTTTTTTTTTAAATGGAGTAATTTTTAGCCTTAAATCTGTGTAACATAGAACAGAGTAGGCACACCAAATAGCTGTTTACTACATTGTTGCACATAAACCACAATTTAAAACCACTGTCTGATCATGTTAACCCAAGATTTCAAAATTCTGCCCGGTCAGGATGCATCCAGAAAAACAAATTTTCTGATGATGCTGATCAGCACTGCTTTGTTTGAAGTATTGCACTGCACCTACATTTACTGGTTCTTTTAAAATTCTTGTCCCAATTCTTAGTGAGTCTATTTCTGAAAGGAAAAGCAAAATAGTCAAATAGTCATATTAGTTATTTTTTTTTCTAAAAAACAACTTCTACAACAAAATTGTATGTAATTAGAGTGGCTTGAATCATTCAGTATTATTCAGACCATCTCGTAAACTATATAATGCCATCCTGGCAATAGCAAACTGAATTCAAAAATACTAGGAGAAGAAGCACGTTTTTCTCTAAAGATGTGCTTTGGAAAAGGAAAAGAAAGCTGTGGACATGAAGACAAAAATATCCACCAGAAAAAATTTTTTTCTGTGTAAGACAAAGGCAAAAAACTCCAATCATAATATTTGTCTGATTCAATCAACTTATGAGTGATTACCTTCTCATTTCAAGTTCACTGTGTATAATCCAGATCTCAACCATACAGGTAGCTGAAGACCCTGGACACAAATGTTCCTTCTGAGTTTCCAAGTTTCTAAATGATGTCTGTGACTATGAGAGATACAGTAGATGCTATGGTTATACTTATTATATTAAAGCCTACATTAAATGAACAGCCATTAGTAACAACCATCTAATTATGTCTTTCTGTCTTAAGAGTTTGTTCTTGTTGGTTCAGTGTTACAAAAACAGACTAGGTTACAGAATTTTTAATTACTGCTTTGGGATTCTCCCTCTGAAATTTAAGTGGAAAAAAAAGTGAACTAACCACTGGAAACAAAAGCATAACCCACCAAGAGGAAAAACTACTCTAATCTGAGATGAGGTGTGTTACTGCACATAGTCTGGCTGTGGAGCAAAGTTCTCAGGCAAGCATGAAAGCCTGAGGTTAACCAGCTGTTTTCAGTTTTCATCAGGTAAATACACGATTTTGAAAGAAAGAGAAACTCTGCCTGGCCACAAGGCCACCTTTTATTTAGACTTTTCTGAGAGAAAGTGGCATAGATATTGATAATTTTTTTTTAAGGAAATTTTCAATTCTGGTCAAATTCTGCTTGTTTTACTCAAAATCCTACTGTTCCTAATTGCTGATATACTGACTCTTACTAATGGACATTTCTGTTTAATGATTCTTCACTTGAGTTGTGACTTCATTTCTTAGATAAATAACATGTTACAGCCTTAAAAATATCACTGTTGCCAACACTTCTAACACCAGTTCCTCCAATGCAGATAGAGTTGGAAAGACATACACTCTTAGGTCAGTGTACTAAGCACAGGAAGAAAGAAAAAGGAGATGCTTCTGCTTGGTAATCAGGATATACCAAAATAAAACCTTATACAGAAAAAAATCATGTATCTTTCTATTTCCTGGTGCAATGTGGAAAATGTACAAAAATGCATTCTTAATATCGGAATGATTCATTTTATTAAAAATAGCAATTAAAATATTCTTGCTCTGTCCCACCTTTCCCTCCAGAATAAAAAGACTGTTATGGGTGAAGAGTAGTTGCCTCCTGGCGTCAAAACATGGGCTGTGTGCATCAATCTGTTTAATAGAAATCACAGACCCTTGAGTCACACGAAATGGTGACTCAGAGTCACAGTAAGACGACCTTGAGACTCTGTCAACCCAGTTCTGATGCTTTTGTCGTGGTTTGTGATCCTTGATGATACTTTGTCTTGCCTTCTGAAGGGCCTAATCCTTATCTTCTGGAAAATGGAGATGCAGGCAGAAATACTTCTTTCTAGGAGGTAACATGCCACTGGGAGCCCTTTGGTTCTCCTTAGTAAAGGCTTCCCTCCTGGTTGCTGTTCTCTGTGGAGTGGAGAAGGTCTTGGCCACCCTACTATCATGCTCCCTCCAGTTCAGCCCTACAAAGTCCTCTCAGACGCTTTAGTCAGCACTCACTTCCTCTTACTCATCCGTTCCTGCAAAGAAAATTAATGTCACGTCTTTTCTGGTCTAACCCAATGAAATACTGAGGCTACATTTGTGTAAGTATATATGTGGAATGGTTCACAAGTGATTTTTTCTGTTGTGAAATTTTTCACCCCTGAGATATGCAAAACTGCCTATAAAACAGTTTAGGGTGATGAGCACTCACAACTTGTACTTCAGGAAGAGCAGTGAGGGTGTTCAGCTCGCCTGGATCTTGGCCATGGAGGCATATCCCAGGAAGGATTTAGTCATAGCTCAGATGAGAAATATTTTGCAGATGCAGCTCAATGAAGGCATCTGGACCAAGAAAGATAATTAAACCAGGACAGAAACAAACTCCTTCCATAACGTAAAGAAAATTTGACCAGTTGAGTACCTTTGTTTGTATCAGCTAAACATTTGTGCATGGAAATCTGATGGTTAGAGTAAATATTTGGTGTCTACTTGGTAATATTCATGAAATTTGTTTACTTGTTTAGATTTTTCCGAATCTGCATACCTAAACTTCAAGCATATGTGCAATCAGCTTCAAATTTTCCAAAGAAAAATAGACCAAGAAAAGGGGGAAAAATAGCATCTGCTCCTCAGCTAATCAAACCGCCCAGGGAGATTGTCGATAAACAGTGGGATGACCAGGTTCTCATGCCAGTCCTTATTTCTTACATGGCGTATTCCATAGTGGCTGTTAACTGAAAGCAGATCATTGGAGATTGTTGACAAGTGTTTTCTGGTTTAGTTCTTTTTTTTTTATTCAAAAATAGGCAAAATGTGGTTGAGTGGAAAACACTGGCCAAACACCGGGGTAAAGGGAAAAAAAAGTGTGAGAAGCAGCTTTCTAAGCATCAAAATGAGAGGAGGGTGAAGAATTACTCCAGGTGTGAAAGCACAGTCCCCTGCAGCCCCTGGTGAGACCCTGGCAGGGCTAGTGGAGCTAAAAATGAGGGAATGAAGTTAAGAAGAGGGTTCAGAGGGTGAGGGCATTTTACTTTTTTTGCCTTTGTTTCTTACCATACAATGCTATTTTAATTGGCAATAAATAAAATTAATTTTCACCAAGTCAATTTTGTTTTGCCCATAAATATTGATAATTTTATCAACAACTTTTGGTAATGGGTGAGTGGCCTCCTCATCTTTACCTTAATCTATGAGTTTTCCATTTTTTCTCCTCTCTGTTCCGTTGAGGAGGGGAAGTGAGAGAAGAGCTGGGTGAGTGCCTGGCCAAGGCTAACCCTCCACAGAAGGAAAGTCATGATAGCAGTAAATAAAAGGATTCCCTTGACAAAAACAATTACAACACTTTTGAATATCAGGAGGAAATCTATGCCTATATGATATAGTTTATAGTAAGCAACTGGAACCAACTATCCAGCATCTGTATAACGTATTACCTTGTGCTGCAGAAAATGCCAGCTCTTCCTGGCATGTCTGTGTACCCCCTAAGAAGAGTTACTTGCCACCTTATTTAATGAGCGCTTGTGCATGTTGAATAAGATTGTTTGTGCTGTTAGTGTGACATTTTAAATTACTTCAGTGGATGGAGTGCTGATACCTTGAAATGAATAATAGTATAGTATACTATTTGCTTAATGTCACACACTGCTAAGAACTATATCGCATATGAGACTAATGAGAAAATGAGATTAAGAAACATGCCAAGAGAGGGAATGGTGAGGAAAAAGGGTGATAGCTATTTTATCTATTACAATTTCATACTAATAAGAGTCACTGTTGTTTTTTCTGTGGTTTGCCCCTTATTTTTGCTCATGGGCTCCCACATGGTCTTATACAATGCATAAGAGTCTGTCAGCTTTATGCTGTGTTTTCCTCTTGAGTGGTCAACATGTAGCAGACATGTTGTCATGTTAAAACTGGCAGCAATGGGAAGAATTAACATAAGCAGAATGGAAAATGCTTGGGATAGGGGTAATGTGTATTTTCCCAGTCTAATTGTTGCAGAATCTACTGGGCAGAAGAAAACCTGTGCTAGCAAGGAAAAGGCGCCAGAAAGAGACAATAAGTGCTGACTGGGGAGGAGGTGTTGGTTTCATTTCTTGTACCCAGGATATGCAGTGCCAAACATGAGGCAACAGCTCTGGATCTGAGCATGTGACCACTGCCCAGTGCATGGGAGTGCCACTGTCCCTTCACAATCTCTCCTTCATCAGATCAGGATGTGCCATTCTGCACTTTTTAACATGTGGGCTGCAAGCGGGATTTATGCCTAAACAAGGTATTTTGGCATCAAACCATCAGGTCCCTCTTTCCTTGAGTTACCGTATGCACTGAGGAGGCTGCTATAAGTGTCCCCCACCATCCTCCCCCCCGTTAATGCCATGGCACCACCTGACTGTAAGCAGAGCTTAAAGCAGTAGCCAAGATGTATAGAGGAATTACTTCAGATTTATTTACAGACTCATTTGTGTTGAACTAGCAGTTTTCTGTTGTGTCAGCGATTCTCTATTGCATTTATTTGTTACTGTGACATTAGGCAAGAGTACAATCCTATTAAACCTGCACATTACATTTCACAGAATTGTAAGCCTTTTTTATTTCACAGAATGAGAAGAAATATGAATTCTTACTGCTGAAAATTCCTAATGCAGCAGTCAAGACTAAAAACACTGTCACTGTCAGAGTAGGAGTTTGGTCATGTAATTTTTTAAAGTAATTTTATTCTGAAAATAAAATTTATTTGTTTGTTCCCTTATCTGGATGATAAGGAAGACACTGAGACTGCTATCAGTGAAGAACTGGGAAGTTCTGTTCTTTCACTGTTCTTTCTAGCTAGCAACATGTTTAGGGAGGAGTTTTTTGCTTTGAGTTCACTTTCCTTTTTGTAGTTAGACTGTTGATACAACGTTTTTTAAATCATCTGTTAAAACCACGAGTTTAAAATGGCAATTCTTTAAGCACATGATATGTTAGACCTTCTGAGCACCTAGATATTTACAGAAAGAGAATGGCCCTAGGATTTCCCACATGTTCTCAGGACCAGCTGGGTGGGCTCACCCACACTGATCCTGCAAAAACCCTGACCAGGGAGATTCCTCAGAACATTCTCAGGTAGCAGTAAGGCACACATGAATCATTTTTCTGGAATGCTTTGCTTTTCTTCATGGACAGCTAACATTTTGTAGTGGCCATGCAGGCCCTCTGAAAATTCCATGCAAGTGAATGACTGCATTGTACAAACTAACTTATTTCTCTTACTTTTTGTGAATACCTTGGGCATAGGAAACGGATCATGAGCGGAAAAAGTGTTTGTTGAAACAGCTATTTACTCTTGTCATGGTTTACCTTATTAAGAGTATAAATGGAGGAAAAATAGTATTTGTGTAAATCCCTTCCAAAAAGGGAGGGAGCGGGAAACCAGCTTTGAAAGTGTCTTACCACTGGGGGAAGAGTGCATGAGATCAGTAGCTTTTCTTCTGCTAGCACAGCTAATTAGCTTAATTAATATGATGGATTCACTGGAAATTCTAAAGAAATAAGAACTTGACTTTCACTGGAGACAGAGGCCTGTGCTCCTGTTTCATACTCAGGATGGGAACCCAAATAATTCTAGTTAATTTCTTGTTTATGTCATGCTTTGGTGTCATCTTGTACAAATCCCTATCTCTCTACATCTGTTTCGTTTCCCATAAAAAAACCCCAAATACCTCTTCCTCTTGGAGATGATTTGTAAGGGTGTCTTTGGAAGGCACTTCAATATTATTGTGATCAATCCCATTGAATTTCTGGGGATAAAAAGTCTATTTGCTAAAGTTTATAAGACCTGATTGTAAGGTCTGTTCAAATACCTCTTTAATGGCTATTTAATTTTCTATGATGCAATATTTATTAATAATTTCACTCTACCAACAATTTCTACACTACCTGTAATACACACCTGCGCAAAGTTAAGTTATGAGAAATTCTGGGCTTTCAAAAAACTGTTTTAAATTTTTACTTGAATTTCTCAATGTGAGATTTTTTACAGCAATATGAATTTTCTGAGGCAAAATTTAAGCTGTCTTAGAACTACATATTTCTATGGGACTGAACTGATTTACATCAGCTAGAAAACTCTAGCCTGTTGTGTCTGTATTAATACTAATTTTACCTGGAGTTACAGTAATTTTAAATGTTTACAGAAAGGTTATTTGTTTTCTTCTATGCATATCCGAATATTTGCATCATTGTCTCAAGGGGTTTATTGGGACAAAATAATGTTTTGTACAGAACCGTTGACTAAATTTCGTTATCGTTTTCCTTTGTTATGGCTAAATCATTATACAAACTGAAATGACTGATCATGTGTTTTCCCTATTATTAATTTTTATCCTTTTCAAATGCATAGATGGTTTTGAGTCTTAAATTCCATATGGAGTAAAAAGTTATATGAACACATATGCTATTTGCAAACATGCATGCTGTGGCTCATATGTGTTAACACGGTAAGTGTTTATATGTATTTGAATGGTTGAGATATTGGAAGACCTGAAAAATCTTACCTGGTGACAAAGTTGGAGGTATGGGGAGTTCTGGAAGCTCTAAGCAAGGTTTATCAGAGTTTGATGTTGAAATACTAAGATGAATGATATTTATATTTTAGTACTTCTTGAGGTAATTTTATTTTTTTTTATTTGACCAGATACTTACATAAAAACATACCTGGTTTTCTGCTTCTAAGGGAAGATTTTTATTTGTCCTAAGTCTGTAATGCAATGTAAAAAGATCTGGGGTAATGCTGGATTCCAGCTCTGGTGAGTTTCCTTGGGTAAAAGTTCCCTGTGGAAGCATGAGTGTAGAGGCCACCAGAAATGAGAGCTGAGGAGAGAAACGATGTTCTCAAGACTGGCCCACTGGCAGTAGGGGTGCCAACAACCCAGGCAATTCTCTGTCAGCCTGGTGAGGTTTGCACAGGTGAGATAAAGTAAAAAGACTTCTCTAGGGCAAAGAGAAGAATTTTCAAGCTCTTGAGCAATCCAGTACCACCAAGGGCAGAAGACTGCTTTTTCTAGGGTGAGTGAAGAAACACAAGGCAGATTTCCCCGCTATTATTCCAGAGTTTAGGCTGAGGTTTGAAAGTGCTTCCCATCCCAGCAAGATTTTAAAAAATGAGTCATAGTTTCATGTGCACAGCATGAGACACCTGAAAGATGACAGATTAACCAAGACCCTGAGTGTTTGATTGCTTTAGCTTCAGTCATCTCAAGTTGGACAAGAAACTTGGAGCTGGGAAAGTACTCAGAATTTCTACTCATGTTCTCAAGGGTAAAATTATTAATTTATACTGTCTGATTTTCTAATCCATTACACAGATATCAGGACATCCCCAATTCCTTGTGCAACAACCCTGTTTTCATGCAAAGGAATGTCATATCTTGAAGGAGGACATGTTTAACAGTGGATATCACTGTAGGTTTCATGTTAAGAAATGTGTTTAAAACTACTTTCTGTTACTGACTTTTCTTGGAAGTAAATTGTATTTTGCATTGCAATATTCTACCACAAATATCCTGGGTGTTAATGCAAATTACTTTAAATATATATGTGGTTTTTTGATATATGTTGAAAAACGTGAGGCTATATACACAGTAGTGTAATTTCCCTTCAGTGAAGTACCTTAGTGAAATGGATCTTTAAGTTTTTGGCTTTGGTTTTTTTGATTTGGTTTGGTTTGGTTTTCTCACAAGTTAACATCATTAAGCCCTTTCATTAGGACATGCAGAGGGCAAGTTCCTTGAATTTTGCTGATAGTGAGTCAGGCAGATATGGTGAAAGTCACATCTAACATAAATGTATTAATATTTACAACATTGTAAAAGACAAACCCTCAGGTTTATACGCAGAGTTAGAGACCAGATGTAAAATCACGTTTGCCTAATCTGTCATCTATTTGTCCCCACGAAAAGTTGTGGTTTTTTTTTTTTTTCTTTTTAATATTTTGATTCTGAGCTCTTTTGAAGGGGTAAGTGGTTTTTTTGGTAAATATTGTAAATTAAATGCTACACGTGATTTACTGTAACTGGAAAAATACCCGAAAAACTGTGTGTTACTTTTCAAGGAAAATATTGTGTTTTGTAGAAAGTTAAATCTATTCCATAAATGCTGATGAATAGAGAAATACAATGCAATATGCAGAAGGGCTTTGGTAGATCAAGATGGTTGTACTCGATGGTTGTACTGGTTGTATAGCCTTTTAATATAATAAGTATTGTAACATTGTTTTGAAATGTTTTGCAGAATTTTGTAACTCAGAGAGAAATAAGCCAGGGCTCAAGGAAGACAGAAAACTTCTTGTAGTACAGCAGTGTGATGCCTCAAAGCTTTTTGGATATTTTAATTTTTATAAGAAAGGTAATTAATATATGTGAATGTTAAAAAGTTCAGTTTAAAAGTATTTTGTTTCCACTGATTAAAAAAAGGAATCTCAGAAGTCTTCGTTGAGACTTATATAATAAAAAGTGTCCTTTAAGTTTTTTGTACAAAATCATCTGTTTAACAGAAAACTTGCCATTTAAAAAGTCTCAGAAACTTCTAGCTGATCAACAGTAAGTACTGGTCATCAGTAAAAGATCAGCTGTTGCTAATATTGTTTTATGCAAGAGCAGTTGGGATCTGGCAATAACAGTAGAGCTCAGAAACCACCTTGTGATGACAGCTGGCAAACACCTTCTTTCTTAGTGTCGGTCCCAGTGATACACTTGGAACATATGCTGGAAGCTGAAAAAAATACTGTGTGGACAGCTCAGAAAACTCCCAGTTTGTACTTTATTTTTCAAGATGAATTCGATTTGTTTGCTACATCAAAAAATCACCAAAAAGAATAGCATGAAAGACAAAAGAACTGGCCAACTGCAGTTTGGAAACAGTGTAATTCCTCTGTGTGTTGCTCTGAAAATTGTTCTTTTAAGAGTAACAATCTTGTATCAGCAGTCTCTAAAAGGTCACTGTAAAGTTTTGGAGACAAATTGTTCTAAATGACACAGTTCAAAAGGGAATGAACTATGTCAGTGAGTTGATGAGGTGTTATCAAAAAAGGCCCAGAAAACTGAAAATTATCTGTCGTACAATCATGGGTCAAATCACCCTAAAATAACTCTCATGATATGATGAGCATTTTTTTGTTGTTGTTTTGTTTTCCTTTGCAGCTTATTACCATTCTCATTCTTCTAAAAAGCCAGGTGGAAATTTTGTAAACATTGATGTGTATTAGAGTTTTCCAAAGTTATTCCTGTCACTTAACTATCACGTCACAAGGAAAGTATGTAGTAGATAAATGGAATAGTTTCTGTGTTGTCCGTCACTCACATGTACTGTGGGTCTGCACTTAGGTAATCAGAGGATTTCCTATACCTACCACCTTTGTCAGAGATATATCTTTCTGGAGCACCGTGGCTTGTCTTTCAAGATCTGTGTTAGCTGTTGTGTGATTCTAAGATGTAGTCTTTTTATTTATTTTAATCCAAAATACATGCATATATGTGTGTATATAAAAAATAAATATGATTAATTATAAAATACTCTTTGTAGATGTGTTCCAAAGTTTAGAATTCCCAAATAAAACAATATTCCCAACAGCATTTTCCTCATTTAAAATTATTCATATGCATTCCCCAGAGTACTGGGAAAGCAGATAGGAGAGGCTTTTTATATACAGCGTATAATTGACAAAATCAGGTTCCCAGCATACAAAGGTGTCCCATTTCTGCTGGATCCACTTTTTTCAAAATGTGTGATGTGTTCTTTGATTCACTCACTGAGGGCAATGCCTTGGGAAGAGATGGGATAATTTTGGGGAGGGAAGAGACTGGTATTTCAGGAAAAGTGATTACTTGGTATCCAGAAATCATCCAGGAACCAAGTAAAAGGAGTATGTGTGTGGTCTGAGGTCAGCTGTCCCCATTGTTCAGTCTAGTCTGCCTCTCAATAATGAACTGGTCATTCTGCAAGCTCTACCTTTGTAACAGAGCCAAGAATAGAGGATGCTCATTTTAAACAAATATACAACTGATACTCACATTTGACCCTACTAAATTTCATGGATGTTAAACTATTCTTCTGAAAATGCTATTTTTTCTTACCTGATCTGCCTTCTGAGGGACAGAGAAGCAAGGGTATTCCCTCACATTAGGAGGGATGAGTCCTTTGATGTGGAAATGTTGGCAGGTCCAAGTATTCAAACTAGAGAAAGGTTTAGACTGTGGAGTCTGGCATGCATGACGCTCTAGTTATCAACATCTAGTTTTGCCTCTGAAGCAACAGCCTCTATACCTGGGGCTGAATTAGGCTATGCTTAGCTTATTTTAAGTTTCAAAAGGGATATTCCTAAACTTTTAATCTTCTAACACTGTGTCTGCTGCTTTGGAGAAACAGTGAGCTGTGAGTAAAACACACAGTTTCTGTCAAAAAATTTGGAACCCCAATGGCTATTTGACATAAGTAGTTCAGGGATTTGGTTTTTTTCTTAATTATTTTTCTGGAAAATTTTTCAAGGCCAGAAGTTATTGCTATTTGATAAATGTTTTCCTTCCTTAAACAGAACTCTGAAGGGACTAGGTTCAGTTTTGAGCATTACCTTCGATAGTTTTCATAAACACATTTTGGGAGATGGTGGCTGGCCTGGTTCTGCTGGAAAATACTGTTTCCTTTTTGTGAAATTTTATTCTAAATTATTATTTGAATTGAAACTTGTCATCTTAAGGTCCTTGAACACCTAGAAGCCTTCCAGAACCAGAGAAGATAGAACATCTCTGTGTTTAATGGTCCTGGCAGACTTTTCTTCTAGGTATACTTCTAATTGTTCTTTTATCTCTTTTATTCTTTCTGGCTGCAGAATTTCCTGTAGAAATAGGCTCCATATTCTAATTACATGTTAAATGAGAAAGTATTCCTTCTGTTAACTTTAAACAGGCCATAATAATTTCATGTTCTTCAGAAAAAGAAATAATTATAATTGTTACCTATTCATTCTCTTCATGTCATTTGTGGTATCCTTTAATTTTCTAATATCCTAACATCTTTTTCTGAATTAGTAGAGTCCTAATCTTTAGTAGGTCTGCTACACAGCTGATCAGTGGTGTGATTCCTGTTTTTCTTGGAGAGAAAAAATGCCATAGTGAAGTTTTTTAACAAGATCCTTGTGTTGTTCTGATCTGTGCTAAACTCAGAGCTGGGATTAGAAAGAACTCATCTGATTTCAAGTGCTTTGATGTGACCTGAGAGCAAGGATAGTCTTGTGTGTACTTTTCTCCTACCTTTTAAGTTTTAATGAATTAGTAGAGCAGAATATTTGTGGTTGTCCAAGAAGAGTGCAAGTCTGATTCATACACACCTGTCTGAACAGTGAGGGAGCTGTCACCTTCTGCAAACACAGCAGTTTTCCACTCACCTTCAAGGGAACCCTGATAATGACCAAACTGCAATAATCTAGTCTGTGCTGAGTGTACATAAGCAAGTGTAGGTTCATATCAGATATTTTATGCCTGATTCTGCTTAGTTTTAGAATGATGTTTGAGCAAAGGTACGTGAAAGGAGGGGGGAGATCAGTATCACAGAACAGTGAGAACCTTGAGGAGCTCTCCCAGTGTTTCAGTTTCGCTGTACCCACCCTTCAGTCACACCCCCCTGCCGTGCTGTTCCCCTTAACGCTTGGCAGTAAGCAGGCTGCAAGAGCCAGTAAGAGCTGGCTGATGAGCAGTATATAGCAAAAACAACTACAACTGCAAAAAGTGAAAGACACGAGACCTGGCAAACACAGATTTCACTATTAGCACTCTGAAGCCTGCTTCAGAGCAGAATTTCTACTTGTTTTAAAGTAAAAAAAAAAAAAAAAAAAAAAAAGTCTTTTTTATCATAGTTGCAACTCTGTGGTGAAAATGCTTGGAAGTTAAGAAAGCTGGAGAAGTGCTTGTTCTTAACAGGTGTTTTTTACAAACTGTATCACTAGAGATGTTATTCTCTAGGTGTATGCTATTCAGTATCATCATAGCTGATACTGATATTATGGTTCCCAAGTTCAATAGGGCAAGAATTCACTGTATTTTCTGCTATGCACTTCCAGTGAAACAGAAATGCCATTTCAAATATTTCTTTTGGAGAGTTAGATATTCTTTAATAAATAAGACATGAATCATCATGTATTCAGTTCTTTTTCACTCATTTTGGGGGGGGGAGCAGAAGAAAAAGAAGGAAGAAAAGTAGGGAGAACACTAACAAGGTGAAAGTTGGATGATTATTTTTATTTTACTTGTGGGGGGTGTGGAATGGAGAACTTTATTTAAATTAGCACTTTCTGTCTTCAGATTTAGTTTTTGTTCTGGACAGACCTTTTGTCTAATTCTACAGTGGTGAAATGGATCTAGTTCACATCTCCTTACTTGACCACAATGGTCATTAGGCAGACAGAAAAACATATATGCCTAAGAACTCTGACTGGCTAAAGTGGTAAAAGATTGAGTCCATGGACTAAGACCACTGCCTAAGTTTTTTCCCCCGGAATTGTGGCTGTTTCTATGTTTGCATTGTATTTAATTTCCACAGCCCACACAGCAGACTAGACAAACAAAAGAAGGATAAGTAGATCTGCAAAAATGCCACTGTCTAATGAAAAATACTGTAGGTCTGCCCTCTTCTGGGCAATAGGGTTCCAGAGCCTGTTGTGACAGAGGGTTTTTGGTTTCACTCATACTCTTTTTGATCCAGCTGTGTAAGATTTGTAGGCCTGTGAGCTGAGACAGCTCCTCCTGTCTGTCCTTCCTGCTATCTCAAACTGTAAGACTGTCCTTCTCAAATCTAATAGAAATTAACAGAAGTTAGGAATTAGAGATATGAGGTCATCAGCTTGCTGGGAAAAGATAAGCTCTGCCCTCCTTCATTGTGAGCTCCTGTGGAACTTGGAGTGCTCCTCAGGAAATGCTTTAGGATATGGCTAACACAAATCCCAATCTCTCCATGTGTTGCATGTCTTGCCCAGTCTTGAATGTCATAATACAATATCTTCTCACAGGTAACATAAATATCTGTGTTAAGCCTGGATCAGTATAAAAGGATCATAGGGAAGAAGAAAATCCAAAGAAGGAAATCTCAAAGACTTAGCATAAGGAAATAATCTCTCTAATTATGATGTGCAGTTTTAGAAGGCTCATTTTGCATCCTGAAACCCAGGAGCATTTGCTCAGAGCCAATAAAAGTTAACTCTTCCTGGTTCTTCCATGGGTAGAGTGAATATGAAAGCATTTAATTGTCTAGTTATTTTGAGATCTTCTATTCAAGTCCCTCGACACATTATGATTCTCAGTTGCAACCAATTTAAATCCTCGGTGGTTTTACAAACATAAAGGTGGGTTTTTTTTGTGAATATTTCCTGCTTGAGACTACCAGGTACTGGGTCCACCTGGACCCAGTCACATTTGCATGGCTCTGCAGTAGATTCAGGGTGCAGCTCATGCTGTGAAATGAACTGGTTGGCCTGCCTGGGTTTGCTTGAAGGGACATAGTTTGGGACCCGATTGCTGGATTATCCCAGTGTTTGTGCGGGATGTTTGCCATTCCACATCATGGTCTGACACCTTGTTATAATCTACCTTACTTCTGCATATGTTGCAAAGACTTGGCAGTTTTCTTCTCACTCACAGTGTCTGTGTATCAAATCTCTGACTATGGATAAGAATGTCTGGAACTAAGAACATTCTCACCCCTCATTTTGTTTCTGTGAAGCTCAGTTTTCACGGCTGCTTTCCAAAAAGAAAATTTGCATATTTCATCCATTGTTTGTAAACAGATTATAAGGCACTTGTTTGTGTGCTAAATCACAGCAAACTGTGCTTTGTGAATTTGATTCGCATCTCCCCTTCATTCTAACCTGGCTTAACTCCATTGATTTCAGTGAAATTACTGCAGATTTATGCTGTGAAAGTGAGGGGAGAATCCAATGAGAAAATTTCCCTTTTGCACACGAGCATGCCAAAAGAAGTCTTGATTTACCATTGTGAATCTCTTCCAGTGTAATGCTGGCTTAATTTCTTTTGAATTACTTCACTGGAATGTTACTGCAGTGAATCAAGCCCAGAATTCATATAATTATCTTTTTGTCTTTCTCCTAATTTTTTTTCCCTCCATGTGTATTACCTCACATTAAGACTAAATTTACTGTCTCTTTTTCAGGTGGCTTGCACATGACTCTATAAGGAAGTGCATTTTTTAAAATCAAAAGATCAGTTCAGTGGAAAATGGCTACAACAAATCTTTGTTTCTGGTTATGTCACCCCATCAAAATAACCTGTAATTTCTCTCCAGTCTTTTTACAGTAGTATCTCAGTGTGCACTGTAATTACTAAACGCTTTTACTGTAACATAGTTTTGGTAATGATATGAAAATGTTGCTTTGCCTGTCCTTTTGCCTTGAGAAGGATATATATAACACAATATAGTTAAACATGTGATAACTGCTTACTCATGCATAGCTGTATTGAGCCCTAACTAAACAAAACTTAATTTTCAGAAGTCTTTTTCTGGTTTTTGTGCCTTTAGACATTTGTTGCAAATCCAGTCCAGAAATGAATACACCCATGAATTTAAAAATAAAATGGAATACAAATTAGTCCATCATTTTAAAATTCAAGTAAAATATATGTAAAAATTGATTAATGCCTTACAAAAATGACCCTGAGATAAGCTCGGTTGGTTAGAGCATGGTGCTAATAACACCAAGGTGCTAGATTTGATCCATATGGGCCATTTACTTAAGAGTTGGACTTGATGATCCTTGTGGGTCCCTTCCAACTCAGAATATTCTGTGAAAAATCAATATAAGAAACTGGCAAGAATAACCAAAAGATTCATGTTATTAATCTTTGGCAGAATGGAAAATTTTCTGTTTGTATGAACAAATTATACAGTTTTGTATCATGCTGTTTGCACTTACTGTAGGCAAATTACAAAAATAATATCGATGAGGAAAATCTCTGCTATGCACACTTGGCAAAACCACAGGACTTACACACCTAAATCACTGAAGTGCTTTGAAACAGTTCTCCATCTCTGCCATACACCCTATATAGGGAGTGTAAGATTAAAAACAGCTTGTGGGTGCGTTTCTGCAGCTGACTTAGGTGGAAAGCAGATAATCACATGTAAAAGATTCCCTCCATTTCTCCTCTCCTAAGAGAGTCCTTGTGAAGAGGATAGGAAAATGCTGGCTGAGAAGCAGTAACGATGCATGGTTTCAAAGCACTGCAACTGTAGTCACCAGGATGTGGGGCAAAATGTTGCTCCACACATCCACTGCTACCCCGATGTGACTCTTGAGGGACAGTTACCTGGATCCATGATTTAAGCATTCACAAACTATGTCTAGGTCCCTTCTTCCTGTGACAAAGAACTAGCTGAAGCATAAGAAGTTAAAATGATAACTCATTAACTTGGTCATTACTCCACATACCCTAATGATTACAAGAAAATCTGGAAGCTGGGAAAGACTAAGAGTACATTCACACACACAAAAAAGAGATGACCTCAATCTTTCACAAAAAAACCATCAAGGTATCTGTTCCATAATATGTCAGTGTTACATTATTACAGTGAAAAGTAATTAAACTATAGCGATTTGAAAATAACAGCAAAAGTTCTGCCCAAACTCCATTTAGTGAGTAACTAATGACAATTTTTGCCACTTCTTAGTCAAGCTCCATGCATCAGAGCTATTGAAAAACTATTTTCTTGCAGCCCACTGTAAGGACAATTCTAAACCCCCCAAACATGTTTCATAGGAGATGGCAACGTGAACATTTTTAATTTATGTTTTGAATCTATAATTTCATATGCTAAGTAGCGAGAATAAAGATATATTTGAAATGTTAAATGTTTTTAAACATTTCTTAATTTAACATGTCAACAGTATTTTAAATACTGCATCACACTTTCAAAGGAGCACTAATGTGGTTTGTTGAGTTACACCCAATTTTGTACATTAATATTTTGTCTCTCATGGACTCATAAACACATCTGAATTTGAACATGCAAACCGTGTTTATACAGAAATGTGGATGGATGGGTGGATGGGTATCTGGCTCCCTTAGTGGTTTGTATAAATAATATGTTTGTAAAAGGAGTGGAGGAACACAATTAAAATGAAGACTCAATTGTTTCGAAAGAAAATAAATACTTTCTGGTAGACTTACAGTATCAGTTGCCACATGCTGTTAACTGTATGTGTCCAATGCCTGGGAAAAAAACCAAAAACAAACAAAACAATATGAGAAGTAATATCTTGGTAAAATTTAGTAAAGTCTGCGTTATCTTTTGTTTTATTCCTGGAAGGTGTGGGGCAATGCTGTTAAATTTCTGTCTACTTCAGGACAGCATCTGTCACAATATAGGACTGGACCATCAGTGCATACAGGGGATAAGCAAGAAGCAGTCCAAGTGAAATGAAATTGGTCTAATGCCAGTTTTGCAATGATTGAAAGGAATGAGCTAAAGTGCAAATACAAAATCAAATGGTGGGAGCTGCCATGGGACAACACGGAAAGCTGGAAGGTCAACTTATTTACTCCCCCTTTACAAGCAGAACAAATGGTATAGATACAGAGCAGGCTGTTTGTTTAACATAGTCACTTTCTGTTTGATGTATTTACCAGCAGGAATATCAAATTATGCTGTCCTCTAAAGTGTTCACTGTACCCCTTGTGCTCCCTCTGTTCCAAGACCAGTTGTAATCAGTCAGGCCGATAAATGTAAGCATCTTTTCTCACAGCATCTAAGGTTTTACTGAGTATTTTACAAAGGAGAACAAAAGGTTTAGCAATGAATATGAAACAAATGACACACAGCACAGTAAATAAGCAATGGTACAGTAGGGTATTCACACCACCAACCTCAGTCACCTACTAAGTCAGATGGTGAGAAGTCCCATGCTCTTTATCTAGTTGGTGAGGAGGGAGAGCTCTGCTTTAGGGCAATTCAGGGAAACAAGGAAAGTCTCCCCATCTACTCTATCGCTTGTTCTAGATAATTTGATTTGAGTATTATGAATGCTCCCTATAAAGTAGTAATAGGACTACTGCTGTAATGACCAGAACAGGTATCACAGTACCACATCCAATTGTTTTTCTTCTAAATTGTGGGAGAAACACTTTTGAATTCGGAGAGTTGTTCTAGCTAGAGGAGAAAACTGGGAAAAATCTCCCTGCCAATGCTGTGATGGATTCAAAAAGGCTGGGAAAACACGAGAAATCGTCAAAAAGTTTGTGAACAGTATTCATATGTGGAAGAGAAGATATGTCTACAGGAAGCCATTGGTGTTATAAATCAGAGCTTTGTGATAGCCGTAAGAGCCCAGGCTTTATACCACAAGGCTAAAATATCTCTGCAACTTGGGTCATTAGTTTATATTAAATTGAAACAGAAGGAGCCAATTCCACATTGGACCAGAAGGAGAAACGTTATGTTTGCCTGTAACATTCTGTCTCTATCAGACTGGCAGTAACATTCTGACATGATACAAGGGAAAGGAAGGGATAACACCTCTAGATTTGAGAAGTAAAAAGGGCAAGACTGTAAGAGTAGAGGTATTTCTCCTGAAACATGACTGAGGGAATTTTCTCCAGCACTCATACTTGGAAGGTCAGCTAAGAGTAGATGCTTAAAAAGAGTGAAGAAACTGTGGAAGGTGTTATGCAGAAAGGACAGTCTAGTTTGAGGATGCAGTAGAAATCATGTAAGAAGCAACTACAATTCTCATTGTTGATAACTAATATTGGTAACAACCTAGTATGAATCTATGTGACTGCCTATTTCTGCCAACCCTGCTTTCTGTTCAGGCTACAATACTGGCCAGTGCTTTAATGGCACAATCTGGCCCAAGATGGGCATTGATTCAAAACAGCCAACTCAGAAATGAAATGCATGGAAAGGGAAAAAGAAAACAAAACTCCATGTGAAAGGAAAAAGATCTAAACAACTGATGGTCTTTCTGATCCCTGAATAGATGCCAGTTGTCCTGAGGCAGTGAAGTAGCCAACAGATAATTCCAAACTTTGAAAGGCGTCCATATCATCACTCAGTCAGGCAAGGGAAAAAGATGCAGCATATTAAAAAAAAGAGAGGAGGGTAAAAAAAAAAACCCAGCTCTGTGTCAACAGCCATTATAAAAATGTCTCTTAAAATAAAATGGATCTCAGGATGGATTTCCACTCAGTCTGCCAAAACCACATTTACCCACCAGGTCTGTTCCCCGGTCAGGCCAAGTTTACCAACCCACAGCAATTCTCATGACCCAAAAAAGCCAAGAGGGATAACTAATGAAATTGCACTTACGTGAACTATGGCTACAAGCGTGTGGGGCAGAGGAATAAGTGGGAGATTCAAACAGTGCGAGGGAAAGAGGCACAATCATCCACATTCACAGGGGGAACAAGCAAGCTTTCCAGATCAACTGGCTCCTTCCTGATGAGAGCAGGACACAAGCCAGACATGTCACTCTCGCTTTCTGCCTCTTTTATCTCTCGCCACAACTAGGGACTGCAGAGAGGAGATTGTTCTTGCTGGAAGCGAAGGGACACAGGTGGTACCAGCAGCTGCAAGCTCTTTAGCTCTCGTTGGCTCCACTTATTAGAACATGCATTGTATGTTTAATACGTTGCTTCTCGTTGTGTGGGAGCAAGAGTTGTAGGCTGGTGGTGCTGCACCACGGTCTCCTGTATTGCTGGGGAGGAAAGGCAAGGTGGAGGCTGCTCCTAGTTAGAGATAATTAGAAGCTAGGGCTCCTGAAGAGAATTTGGTAACTCCACAAGAAAACCAGCTGTTCTTGATTACAGTGATATATTAGTCACTCTAAGGTAGCTGTGCCAGTCAGCATTTTGCAAACAGCAAATAAATGCAGAGATATTTTCAAGGCATAGAACTTTGGGGGGACAAAGTTCTATGCATGGCTTACCTCTGAGATGGTCTGATTTGTTTATTTGTTTTTAAATTGCTGGCTATACAGAACAAAGCATTTGAGGAGGTCTGAGTCAGGTATCTTCCTTTTACTTGCTTTTTACATCTAGGGATCACTCTGTGTGTGATAATGCTGTTCACCTATAACACATATGGGGGAGGTTCTACCAGGAGTAGTATGATTTGATTCAGTTTCAGTTATCACATGCTCTGATTATTAAATAAAATTTTATGAGTAGCTACTGACACCTGTGGGAAACTGCTCTTCGTGGTGTTTATTTATGGAAATATTATGTAGAAAATACTGTTTGCTCCTTATGATCTTAAAATCCAGTGGATCATGATCTGTTACTTTTTTCAAGGTTTTAAAATAAAAATCTGGGTTACTGCAGGTGTAGTACTTTAGAGCATGCAATTATTGGAATGTTGTCGTGGTTTTAGCTAGAGAGCTACAGAATTTTCTCCCTTCCCCTGAGCCATCAAAGATACTTAGCGGGACAAAAGATGTAGCTGGGGCTGAACTATTAGTTGCCTAGAAACAGGGCAGATAAG
>JAYRBT010000082.1:64739905-64754572 GCA_036023395.1 Myiotriccus ornatus
GCAGGAAGTCCACCCTGTGCCACAGTCCTTACTCTCCGTGGTTAACCCTCTGCCAGGTGTAAAGTTCCATCTTCGATGTCTCAGCTTACAGAGAGCCCAGAGCCAGCTGGGCTCCCCCACACTGCAATCCCTGCTTAGTGTTTTTCTCAGAGGACTCTCTTTCCTCCTCACCAGCTTGAAGATTGTACACATAAATTAAATAGATTCAAACTGTACCTTTAGTGGAATTAGTGGGTTTTATATTTTTCTGCCAGGAAAATATTCATCTCCCGGTCATATGTTTTGGACAGGACCTCATAGTATCACACAAATGCAAATAGTAATGACACTAGTCCATATATACGAGATTGTAAGTCAAAGGGAATAAATTTCCCTGACCTATAAAACAGAGGCCATTCTGCAGACCAACACTGCAGCTTCCAAAAGAGGGCAATAATCAGAGGGTAGAAATTTGTGGGTTACACAGTCAACAACACCCCCCCCCGCCTCAGGCCCTGTGCCATGTGTCTCTCCCAACATCCCTTCATCCACCAGTCCCTCTTGCTGCCCTGCTTGAGGAAGCTTTATAGATTCTACAGCGGCAGAGACGTCGCAACTTCCCGTGGGTTCCCCTTGGTGCTCAAGGCTCCACACTGGTCCAGGCAGCAGTTGTAAGATTTTGCAGGTGTGACAGGACCTGCCCTTATCTCCCCTGAGTGTGTCCATACCTCTTCACAAGTGAGTTGGCAGAGCCCTCTGGGGCCAAGCAGCTGGGGATCCAAGGAGTGGGCAATGGGCACCCCATCTCAGACAGGTACATGATGTGTATGGCTTTGCCTGTCACCATTTGTAACTGAAGAAATAGCTTTGTCAGTTGATTCCCAACGTAATTACAGAGAGAGTGTATGGCACTTTCTCCCCCAGTGGAACTCTACAACCTACTTGCAGCATTATTAGTATCTGTGTATGGTTGTTCGCTGTCTGCTGACGCAATCATCTTGCTTTAATTTAGAACACTAATGATATTATAAGATGGTTTGATGACAGTGTAATTTCTTTTGATGTTTGTTGTTACTGGATGTATCTGTTGATTTTGATACCATAAAACACAACACTTCATACCTTCCCAGGCAGGAGAAAGGGGGAAAAACCAGGGCAATGGTAGGGAGGCAAGTGGAGGAGGAGGGAGAGGAGGAAGAGTAAGTCATTCAGCACTCGCCTGATATGCTATTTGGAGTGAATGATAATTTCTTAGTACAGCAAAGCTGGCAGCAGTGCTTTTGCTATCAGGGTTTTTACCGTGCTTCTCTGCTTATCTCTCAGCATGACCACTGAAATCTGTGAGATCACACTACGAGCCATGGTATCCTGTCAGGTTTGAAATTATTTCCGACAGGCTACAAAAACAATTGGGCCCTCACTTTGGCTGCTTTTACAGTAGTTGAAGTCTAATTTATAAGATAGATCATTCGCCTCACTGGTTCTGTCCTTGATACTTCAAGCAATGGCTGGTGTTGGTGACTTTTGTTTTGTGATTCTTGCATCTTCTATGGATTTTTTTATTTGTTTTGTTTTGGTTTTTTGTTTTTTCCAGCTCATACCCTATTTGATAGGCACAACTTCTTTATACAAACGCATTATTTCCCTGTAAGTAGTTGCTTCCCTGTTCATATCAGCTTTGACCTTCACAATACATCACTGCCTGCCTGAGCTGAGATGTATTTAATGCTCTCTGGAAAGCTCTTCAGTTAGATTTTAATAGTATTTGTTCTACCTTTGTGCATGAAATAAGAGAAAGCTTGTTTTCCCCTTAGACCACAGGGCCATACACAATTGCTGATAGGGACTGTTAAAACATTAGACAGTAGTCATTTAAAGCTACAGTGTTGGTGAGGTCTGTTAGATCTGACTAGTTTTAAGCCCACTTTTGGTTATGTAAAATTTTCTATTAAATGGAAATCATACTTCATTTATAGAGAAATACACAGTGAGATTGGGTTTAAATATACTAACTGGCATTTATTATTATTGTTATATATTTATTAACCCACCAAAATGTGTTTCAAAATCTTACCTCCAACTGGGGATGTGGTGCAAGAATTAGATATTCTTTGTGATCCTTCTCTCTCTAGTATAAAACACTATAATGCTTTCAGTAAAATATGAAACATTAAAATTTGCACCCCATCCATGTTCCTTTTTAAACTGAAAATTAGTTGTATTTTTATGATTACTGAAGCATACCTGCACTTAAAAAGTGTTCTCACTGCAGTGTGCATTATTGTTTTTCTGGTGACATTATGAACATTTGGCATGTGAGATAGTTGGGGAGTGACACCCAGTTTGGTAAAACAACTTTGTTCCTCTTTGTACCTTTACTCCTGTACTTTCTAAGATTCTGGGGGACCACTAAAAATCCCCAGGGTTGAATTCTTCATACTTTACATCATTTAAATATTGTGCATTCTTGGCATCATATTGGCTTCTGATCCTGCAGCACGGAACCCCAGATTTAAATGAAACATCCCAGAAGACTTCACGCAGCTCTTAGTATGTAGAAAGCTCAGTAGAAAGAGCACTGTGGTTTCAAACTCAGAAGATGGAAGTTTCCTCCTTCTTCCTATGTTTGTTTTGTGGCTTTCTGTGTCAAAGGACTCAGCTCCACAAAGTACCTTTTTATGTTTGAAGGACTACTGCTATAGCCTGATACTGTCCTAGAGTTTCTGTTTCACCATCCACTAAACAAGGTCTATGTTACCTAGCATTTTAGTGAAGTGCATGGACAAGTTTTTGATGAAAAGCATCACATAGTATGTAGCTGTTATTAAATGCTGACCAGATCATTGTGTACTTCATATAGTTCTTAGCCTGGCTCTAAAATCAATGAGAAAACACAGGATCTTGAATTTCTTCTCTGCTAAAGAACTTTCCTTCTGTGCTAAAGAACATGGACATAGATTTTAGTGCTTAATGTGAGGAAACCCAAAGCATAGAAGATGCCATGAAGATGCTGTTGTTTGTTATCTATGCAAGTACAATGCAGATATGTAATGGCAAGACCATTCCTCTCAATGGCAAAATTGTTCAGCACAAGACATGTGAAATTTTCGTTTCCACACTTCTCTGTCTGTGATCTCTCTGACTGGTTCCAAGGTGACAGACGACTGGGTGGCAGAATGTGTGATGGATAGCTTGATTATTTTAACAATTAAATATGTAATGAAGAGCTGGAAAGGTTCCATGTAAGTCTCATTTTCACCCTGGTTAAATATGGTGTGCATAATTAATTTTCAAATATGAAAGGGCTCCAGCAAGAAAAGAAATGAAAGTTGAAGAGATAGTGAATATTTTATTAAACGTCACTCATTCAAAACTCATTAATATACATAGTCCAGGAGTAACCATCTCCTATAAAGTTAAATGCACTAGTGCTTATTTTCTTGGCAGATTATCTGGTTTGCTGTTGAGCATAATTGTTTAATATCACCTATAGACCAAACCCAAGTTCATGTGCCTCTCAGGCCATCAGAAATTGAAAAGTCATGGCTTTCTGTGTGGAGGTCAAAGGTACCACAAATTTGAAAGAAAGGAAACTTTGTGCTCTGGGTCAGTACAAAGGTTCTTTTAAAGTCGCTGACAACCAGGGATGAGTGAATAGTCTTGTGTTCCCATTTTGGGAAGGTACTTGTATGCATCTGAAGTTTGGGGACCTGAATCCCAGTACTGGCTTTTCCCTGTTTAAGAACACCATTCCTGTGCTAATTCTTCAGTATCAGGAGACAGTGATTTCCTGATTTGTTTTCTGAGACCATAGTTCACACAGCAACTGGTTAGAGGAGAGGAAAATGGCACAGTGGTCTGTCACAGCTTTGGACTTCACAGGGTGGATGAAAACTTTGACATTCATCTTGAAAGAAAATCCATTACTTCAAAATTTATGTGTTTTAAATTGCAATATTTAAAATGCCTCTGCTATTTTTTCTGGTTTTGGTGTTGTTTTTTTTTTTTATTGTAAAAGTGTTTTTAATAACAATCAACTAAATATTCCATTCAAATTTGTTGGTTCAAATCTACATATCCGTTTTGGGTCCTGTCCAGTATTCCTCTGAGCTGCCGAATGCCACAGATCTACACGCTACTTTGTCAGACCAAATCCTCCAGATATTCAGATTCAAATATGAGCTAACAGGAACTGTATCTCTCCACATCATAAAGGCAGGACTTTAAAAACTGTTTTACTTTCAGAAATTAGAAGTGAAATCATGCCCAGTTCTATAACTTACCTTGTGAGCAATATGATTCATAGTTAGTGAATGCTTTGAAGATGCAAAGCGTTATGTAAATGCCAAGAAATAATAATTATTATAATTAGAATATTATTAACAATGGAAGGAGAGAAGATTAAACAATGGGCTTCGTTATGAAATCCTTTCAAATGAACTAAGGCTGAGGACATTTATTAAATGCAGTGCCATTCCTCCACAAAAGAAACATCCTTGCTCCTGCATGCTGTTTTCTGATCCTAGTGCACAACCTTACTCTTTCAGCATGAGTCAGATATGAGCAACAAACCCAGCATAAGGAGGAAAAACAAGTGTAGTAACGGACGCACTATTATATTCTTGCTGCCAAGAACAGACTGCTTTTATTCTCAATTACCCAATCATGTCTTATCTCCAAATTTCTAGATGTGTAATCTAAGAGAATTTGAGCTTCTCAGTGAAGCTGGAAGCAACATCCTGGTCCACCTGAAAAGTTAAACTCTCATTAATTTGTCCTGTGTTATTTCTTCTCACCTGACACTCTGGACATCAACTTCAGTTTTTCAAGAATGCCTTTCTTCTTTGTTTTTCTGAGTATTTGATTTTTTAAGAGGCATCACTGGCTGCTGTGATCATTATTTACTAATTTTATTTGCTGTAATCCCTAGTAGCTCTAATCAAACTCAGAATACCACTGTGATATGTGATGGTCAGCTTTATTTAGCAGTTCACCAAAACCCAGAATAATTGTAAATTATCTTCCAAATTGAAGGAAGACTGATCTTTATCACCTTGCTAAAATAAGGTTTCAATTTTAAATAAGAAGAAGCAGTAATATCTCATTCCTTTGCAATCACTGTCAGCCTACCAATTATGGACTCCCCTACTTTGGCAGCTAACCACAGTGCTACAAAGTTCCTGATTGGAATAGGGTTTCCTCTGCATCTCTGGACATAGCTGCCAAAAGAAGGCGGCTCCACCAAAAAGTGTGTGCTGGAAAATATTTCACTGGCTCCCACCAGTCCTAATTTATCCCAAAATGTGCTGCTGTAGAAGACAGAAAATGGAAGAGTGAAGCCGCTTGAAAAGCTATTCCATTTTGTGTAGACAACCGTGACTGCATGAAATATTGCCCCTGTGGTAGTCAACGGCAGCCTCGATGTTGACTTCAATGGGCTATGATTTCGCCACACATGCTTATTGTGTCACATAGCCTAGACACTCATTGTCTGTGGCTGATGGACACAGATCCAGGCTGGGTGTGGTGAGCCCAAAGGAGACAAAACTGGAACAGAGTGTGTGTCCAGTGACTGACTGGCCTTATAGCATTTTCTTCAGTGAGTGTGCTTTTAGTTTATGACAATCTGTGGCTCCATGCATCACGAGAGTAACTGCATCCAGGAAAGCACTCTGAGGTTGGGGTTCCTTTGAAGCTCTTTGTGTGATAATTTAGGTGGGTGATTTCTCTAGCTTTTGTGTAACTGGTCAAGCTCCATTTTTGTTTCTTCTCTGTGCTCACTGGCTTTTTTCTGCTCCTACTAAGTCAATGGTGAAGCTGGTGTTGACTGCACAGACTGCACAGGCAAACTGATCTTCTAGATGAGCATCGTATGCTAGAAATTTTGGTTCATTTCCATCAAATTGTGTTGTAAAACAGTAGTGACATTAATTTCTGCTAAGACACCTGAGTTGTCATATCTCTGCATATTATTGAATCAGATATAATGATCAAAGAATCTGTTGATCCTCCACATATTTTTGTAGCATTTCTGATGGACTTCTCTGTAAAAGATATCTCATTTTTTGCATACAGTAAATTTTACCTAAAAATGTGGGTTTAGCAGTTGGTATGTTGGTCTTCTATAAAGGAAAAAAGTCTTCAAGTGCATTCTTTGTTGTCACTTGCCTTTGATTTCCATTTACTGTTTCCTCAATTCAGGAAAGCCTTCTGTTCTTTAGAATATCTTAACATATGCTAAACTCCAGAGTCAATTGTCCAAAACCACTTCTCTACTTCTCTATGATTCTGTGGACAGAATCGGGGTGTAGTCACTGAATCCAGTTTGCTGTCCCAGAACTATATGGAATTTTTTGCAAAGGAAATCTTAATGTTGCCAGTAGATAAAACAATCTGTAAAAAGACCTGACTTCTCAAGAAGTGAGACAGTGTCAATTTTGAAGCAGCACCATGTGCTGCCAATATCAGCACGAGACTGTGCTGTTGGTAAAATGGAGACCAGTGATTCCCTCAGTCAAGGTCACAGATGATGAAGTGCCAAAGGCCCAGCAGCAGGGACAGAAGGCCTAAACATCAGATCAGCTTTTGTGTCTTTCAATAGAAAAATAATTTCAATATTTAACTTCCTTTTCTGCCTGAGCCTTCGAGGTCCACAGAGGGTAAGAAGTCACTCAAGTTGTCATCTTCATCAGTTTTAAGTCATTCCAAGAGATGCAAATGGCTTCCTAACAGGGACTCCTCCTGAGCTTTGTTTGCATTTTCCAGAATAATAATAAGAGCTTTTTAAAGCTTTCCCCTTCACAAAGGGGCTAACATCTTCTGTTCCCTTAGCCAAGTGACTATTGAAAGAATATGTGGTACTGTACCTTTGGAACATTAAAATGAAAGAGATAATCACTTACTCTGCAGGGATTTTGGAACCAAGATATTGCACATTAAAAAGAGCATCTTGAAGAGATTTGCTGATGTGAGGCTATTACAAAATATCATTTTTACAGACTTCAGCTCATGTCAGGAGCAGTTTCTTTACAATTATTGATCTATTCGAACAATATTTCTAGTTTGATTGATGGTTTATTGTCATTATTTTAAAAATATTCACATTGTGCCCAGTCCTGACTGGATGTATTTTTCGAATTCAGTTAGTATTTTTGACTAAATATTCATTTTAGGACTGTTCCAGATAACAAGAGGCAAAGATTTGTGCCAAGGAAAGATGTATAACTAGCAATATACTAATGGTGTATCTCTTCTGGATTTCATTTAAACAACTATATGTTTATTCATAATGACAAAATCCCAACTGTGTACTGCTTACCATTCTTCTCAAATGAAACTGTCAGTGGAGGAATAGGGTCTAATTAGCAAACGTGTCCTTGTATGATGGAATAATATAATCATTCCAATAAAGACTTTGTTTTCCATCAGCATTTATACTAATCATAATAGACTTCTTCCAACTACATCCCAAAGACGAGATGGTCTGCCCAGCAGATGGTGGAGGAAAGTTAGGCTGGCCAAAACCTCAACAATTCTATTTAGTGAGTAATTTGGAGGTTTCAAGAATGAAAGCAAAACCTCCAGTAATTATTTACAGACATAAGCAGTGACTCCATAGTTGTCTTGCCCTTACCAATTAGGACTCTCACCTAAGATATGAGAAATAGAAGTTCGAAGTGTTGAAGAAAAAAAGATAAAACAGTGCAAAAGTATCACAAAGGAGCAGGCAGTAGTGTCTCTTCCTATCCCATCTATCATTCTGAGATTTGTAGTATGTGATGGCTCCTGAATGCATTCTGGTCCCATACTGTCATTGTGAGCCTGAAGGTTAGTTTTCATTAACTTCATGCAGAATAAAATCTTTATAGATTCTAAGATCTAAGCAAACACATCTGGCTTCAGGATCTGTGGTGGTATTTTACTGATGTTTCAATTAAGTTAGTATTTTCTGGTTAAAAATTCAATCTGTACATCTTGATGGCACTTCAGAGCATACTTTGAGATCTGTAGTCTGCAGATTTACTGTAATCAGTGAGTTATATTTTTAAACAATCCTGATGGTGTGCATCCTCGGATATTCAAAGAAATTCTGAGAGTTGCTGCTGAATTTATGAATTACTGACTTTAGAAGTTCTACTAAATTTTTGTGCTTTCATAACATCAGGGAAAACCAGACTTTTTAACCTAGTCTTATAAAAAATGCATCTTCTATCTAGAAAAGAAGGTTTTTTTCTATCACTTTATCCACTATTTCTATTTTGCACTATATAGATTGAAAGTACTTTGGCATAGGGATTGTGTTTCTTCTGATCTCTCTAAAACGCTCAACACAATGTAATCCTCATTAGAGCCTAATGCCATAACTGACATCAACTGTGTGCATATAGATGTCTTGCATGAATGAAAATTGACAACTGAACATCCTGATCCCCCAGTAAGTTGTACATACATAGAAAGAGAAATACAGATATATGATTAAACATGTACATCTTTGCGTATGCAGGCATGTTGGAGATTTTCTGTATATATTTTAAGAAACAGTTATGCAAAAAGAGATGTAGCTACATTCGTTTGTCTCTAGTGGAGAAACACGCTGAAAATTTATAGAGGGAAAGGCAGGAGCTTGGCTATCTTGCCTAGTTTAGAAGAGGAGATAAAAATTTCAAAATACTCTGTTGGCTCTGGGATACTGAAAAGCCTGCTGCAAGTCAGAGGAAGAAAAAGGATAGTAGAACATGTCTATTTTCATCCTATCAAAAGGTTCCTTCTGGCTACCTACAATGCAGACATAACTGACTCTGGAGGAAGGCATCTTTCCATCTCACTGGGGATACCAGATGTAAAATACAGTTTGCTTGCTCAGCACCATTGCCCCAAAGACTGGGAAAGTAGAGGGGTGGGGGGAAAGTGAAGGAGAGAACTTCAGCTGAGCAGAAACAAGGAGGCAAAAAATTAATTGAATCAAATAGCAAACCAGCTGTCTTCACAGCAACTTGGCTTCTGATGGCCCTGGTAGAGTTAGGATGCTGCAGTGCTCTACAAAACACTCCCTCATCTCAGTTTTAAAAGGCTTCATTGCACCTTATCACATCAAAGCAAAGCATCTGCATGTTTCAGTTGTGGGGCATCATGTGTCTGGCTCCCCTCTGGCTCTCACTAATCCCCTGGATTATCGCAGCTCTCTAAAGCAGCTCTTAAAAACCCTGTGAAAATAGTACTCCAAGTGGGTGTGTGAAAAGCAGGGACTGAAGCACTAAGGCTGCCTGCGCCTATGGAATTTCTATAATCATAGCCTATGCTACCCAAAAAAGGTGTTGAAAAGTCTGATTTTGCACTAGCTGATCCCAGACAATACTAGCTCTCAGTGAGACAAAACAAAATTGAGTCTGGTTCGTTTATTTGCTGGAACACATCTGAACCACTGCTATGAGTTACAGCTCATGCTGAGCACACCTATGCATTACTTCTGAATGACCTTCCATCATTCAGTTTTTTTCCTCTCTTATCCAAAGTCACCATCTGCAAGTCAGGGAGTTCTTCAAGGTGATGATGCACAGGCTGCAGAGAGGGGAGATGATGTGGGAAGCTTTTGCTATGGAGGTGGCATCTGATTCTCATCTCATAGGGCTGCTATCCCAACAGTTCAGGTGTGAAAAATAGAGGGCTCCAGCCTGTACTGTCAGTCCAGCACTTTTCATAATCCTCAGATCAACTTCAGAGGAAAGGAGCCAAGGAATGAACACAAAAGGCAAAGGTTTCACTACATAAAGGAGGCAAGAAGTTTATTCAGACAGTATGGCTCTTCCCGTCTGTTGGCTGCTCATTACCAAAGGAAAGTATAATAATCCCCATGCAAGTCACGGTATTGAGAAGTTAATGATAGTAAACCCTAAAATCTTCAGTAGTCCATGAGATTTTTTTCTTTTCTCTCATTTAAAAATAAAAAAGATTATGCATGTCTGACATTGACATAAAGTCTGGAGAACTGACCCATAAAGTAATTAGAAGAGGAATTCACCCTCTGCTCTGCCCCCTTCCCCAACCTTTCCCATCTCAAAGCCAGATCAGATGAAAGGCAAGCTCTGTTTACTTCCTGATCTGTCTAATTTCAGTAACGAGGACCATCCCGACTTCATCTTCCTACAGCTGCTAGAAGTGAAACTCAAGAGGCTGCCGCAGGCACTGCAGCACCTCCTCAGAACTGCTTGACCTTAATGGATTAGCGTTTCCCTGAGCAGGTGGCAGTTTAACAAGAGGAGACAAACTTTTTACACTTAGGAGACCTCTGGTGAATGGCATCAAATTTCAGAATGTTGAAACAGAGCAAAGAAACTTATGATGCCTTCCCACCTTAACCCTGTGCCACCTTAACCCCCTTGCTATGCACATAAGTTACAGCTTTCCAGTTAGGATCCTAAGTCCATTTATTAAGGAATCAAAGTAAAAATGGCCTTATATTCTTTACATGTTGTACCCTCACAAATCCTGTTGAATTAAAGGAGAGCGACGGGTGCTTTGATTTCAGTCTGCTTAAATCTGAGTGTCTGAATAGGGTGTTAGGAGTATTACTTTAGGCTCTTCATTTTGCAAGTATGTGCCACAGCAAATACATCATAGTAAAAGCAATAATAGTACCTTTTGTTTTGAGGATGTAATTCTACCAAATGATTCACAGTTTAAACTGGCAGCACCAAATGCATTGTACTGTATGCTTTCAGGAGGTAGAAAAGTAGAAAAAATTGTTCTAGTTTATTTAAAAAAGAAAAAAGTACTTGTTGATTCCTCCTACACACATCAGCCCTAGCAACAGACCAGGTTCTACTTTCTTCTAGTGTGTTTTCCATTGTCTACTCTGATTTGTTTGTTTAAGGATTCATCATAATAATTACAAGTCAAAACTGTCAAACAGATGTCCAAGATCTGATAGCCAGGTGTCAGGTATCATATCAAAACCTAAAGACAGAGATACCTCTCCTTAGGCTTGCTTACACTAGCTCAGCCCCTAGAGTTTTGATGACTTACAAGATCATATTGGGTATGTTTTGAAACAGGTTAGTGCTGTGCATTACTAAATTTTCCAATCAGCAGCTGAGAAATATGAGATTGGATTTTTTACCACAATAGGAAGGAACATTTCAAGGAGACAGACAAGATGGTAAAGCAAGAGCAAGTAAAATGAGTGATGTCTTTTTTTTTGTTATAAATAAACCTCTTACTTTCTGAATAGTCTGTTCTTGTTAGCAATATGTAGGAATCTCATATAAATATGCATATACATATGTCTATATATTTATTTTTCTGTATGCATTTGTGTATAGTGTTACATATACATATGTACCTTTGTGTGCATATACATAATTCACATACAGTTATACCAGATGTTTTTTTACCAGGTATTTATTTATGAGCTCCAGTAGTTTATCTGTGTTTCTTGATAAGCAGAATATGTTTTGTGTATTTTACAGTTGTCATGTCAAATGACTTCAGTGGAAAGTACTGACATACTGTTCATTTAAAACCTGCAGTCATTCAAGATCAAGGACATTGTCCTTATAAGAAAATAATGTTCTGAGAAGCATTGCTTCTGGGATCACATTCATATGATTGTCCAGTGACATCTAACTTTTCTGAACATATCTGGCTCTGTATTGTCTGGCTCTGTCCCCAAAGATCTGTATAGCCATACACGATTCATGAATATTAAAAGCACGATTATACTTTTCACCCCAGCGTAGTTCATCTGTCTATCCAGATATGTATGTCAGCTATTTTAACTGAAGCTGTCTCCCTGACTAGTACCTCACATATAGTATTTGCATGACTTTATGAATACATCAAAATTGTAAAGCTGCATGTCCTACATGCATATTTCTGAATTTTTTTAGCAAGGGTGAATTCCCCAGGGCCTGTGCAAAGCATGAGTAGAAGTAACTGTCAGAAAGAAAGATTAGCAAAGATGAGATCAGTGGATTTCTCCCCTAGTTTGGTGGGGGCCCCTCAGCCAGGACTTGCTGATGCTGTATCTCTGCTGGTTTAGTGTGCAGTGATGCATAGCTTTGCAGGTATGCCTGGACAAAAAAACCTCCCATCCTCTACTGGAAGAAAACTACTGTAAAGCTTTGCAATAGAGGCCAGAAGGTTCCAGCTGGGAACCTGGCTTGTTTTCACTCTTTGTTCTGTGGATCTAAGGTCCATGCCCTCAGAGACCTCCTTTGTGGACAGCCCAGTGGGTGCACCTCCTGCCCAACATACTCAGGTACTTCTTCTGCAATAGATAGTAGAGCCACTACATAGCACTGAGTATCACAGATACTTTATGTTGGGAGGGAGGGGAACAAAGGAAAAAACAACTCCCCAAAAACATACTTAAGAAGCAAACATCATATTTTCTTTTTCAAAATAAAGAGAAATTCAAAATATCTCTTTCCTTGAATCCAGCCAAATATGCAGCCAAGCAGTGGATTCCTAAAAAATGGGTGAATTTCAAAGTGATGCATAGTGTAACAAAGTAACAGAGACCAAGGTAGTTTTGTCTTTCACCACCCAGAATCATAACCAAAAATAATTTGTTGAAATTATCCTGGAATAAAATATTTTAGGAAAGTAAGGAAATATATATAAAATATATGCAGTTCCAAAATATTTTACCCATAAATTTCCTCTGCACCTGTGAAACTGGACAAACCTCAGTCATGCCAGATACAGAAGCAACATTAAAGCTTAATTTCTATTCAGTCAGTAGTTTGCTTCTCTCTTCCAAAATATAAAATCAGGCAAATTCACATGCCTGGAGAACTTTCAAGAGCTAACATATGTGACTATGAAACAGTAATTTATTTGCATTAATTTTAAACATGCAGTGATTGGAAAGAGGGAGATATTACAAGAGTGAAGTAAAAGCAGAAGCACTGAAACTAATACAGTGCACATATCTTTCAATTGCATTAGAAGTCTCACATATATTTGAGATTTAGGGAAATCCTGGAAATTTCTGACACTCCCTTAGGTTTTGGGGTCTATAAACTAATTAATGGATGGCATCATCTGTACAATACAAGAGGTAGATTTTTTATTTGTGGCAGATATAATAATGATAGTTTCTTTCATTAACTTTTAGTAATAAGCTTTATTTAATAATTAATACAAGTATAATTTAATACAGTAAAAATTAAAAGTATTCTTCATTTCTCTATAATGTTTCAGAAAGCCCTGTCAAAGGGCAAACGATAGCAATTGCTTACAAAATACATACATTAGTCAGATTACATGTAGACCTTTCCTTTACAGTACCTAAGGGCCTGATCCTGATGAGAGTTTACAACACAGTTACTATTCCGAATAGTAAACTTTTGATTTGTTAAAAGAAACCAGTTAGATATAGCCTGTATCCTTGCATGTTATAGCTTAAAATGTGTGCAAACACTTTTGTTTGAACACTGAACTCAATGCTTACTCTTGGTCAGATTTCACCCAGAAATCCTTCAGCACTCCCCATTTAAATTATGATATCAGTCTTACTGAATAAAATAATATCTCCATCATTAAATAAACAGTAGGACTTTTCCCACAAAGAAATATGCAGACAATTGCCACCAGCAAAGGTTCTGTCGACTAATAAGTCACTTTATTAAGAGGGGCAGGTGTATTCTTCCAGTATCTCCACCATAACATTACATTGACATCTCACAGTCTTGAGGTATTTAAATTAGCATGGGAGATAAGACATTTTTCTGCTGTGAGGTTGCTGCATCTTTCAGAGGTCATTCCTAGGCTGAAAATTAAGCTTCCACCTTCAACCAAAGCCTTCAGTTAAGCCAAAAGCCCGCAACAGTGAACAGTTAAGTTATTCTGACACTATCCGTAAATAAGGCCTATAGACCTTTCCTTAAACTATGGTTTGGTACTTAACTCTTCTTCCAAAATCATAATGTAATAGCAGTTATGCTTTCCCAGGATTTTATGATTTTGGTAGAGGAAGAATAAAATCATTTCATATGTCTAAATCTTAATATAAAGAAAGTTAAACATTGTTTTACACTCATTGCAGAAGTTAAAAGAGAAAGCATGATTACTTTAGCAGTCTTGATCTTAAATTCTCATTGTTCTGCCATATAAAGGAATCTTAAGAATATGATGTATGACTACATATACTATTAGATGGATCTTCTACTGCAAGTTAGTACTTGCTGTCTCTTTAAAAGGGCTAATTATTAGGCTGCGTGTATACCAAAATATTTGGTTTTCCTCACAACCATTAGAGACCATGGCATTTTCTGTTCAGATGCTTCCTACCCACAGATAGTATCTGAGTTTGAGCTGGCTTTTCAGTCAAAAAAACAGGAAAGGAGTGGCAAAGAGAAGTGAATTTTTAATAAGACCATAATAGCTTTAATCTTCCTTACTCGACAGTTGCAAAAGACTGAAACTTCAAAGAAATATAACTAAAAGATGAAGAATATATAGTAGGGAGAAAAAATACAAGAAATGTCTCTTAGCTCTCCCTTTACAAGTGCTCGGTTTTCTTAGTTCAGACACAAATCTGCAAGTGGTCACTGAGATAGCTAAAAGACTGGGAGCCCATTATAAAGAAGAATCAAATCTGGAATGAAAGAGAGATTGGTTATTGGCAAGGATCTTTCTCAGGACCAAATAGAGTAAACTTTGCTTAGTGCAAACTTCAAATGTTGT
>JAYRBT010000082.1:64770096-64817206 GCA_036023395.1 Myiotriccus ornatus
CATCACAGGAGTGTGTAGGTGAACAAATCATATTCTGTCTTCCTGTCCCTGTGAGACATGTACAGAAAAATACTTAGTCTCCCTGCCCGAAAATAATTTCTACAGCCTTGAAGAAGAAGAGTGAGCCTTAACAGTGAATTTAGAAGCAATCAAATATACAGTATGGGTTTTCAAAGTTGCTCCAAGATTTATTTTGTTTGTTTACAGTTTGATAATGTCATGGAACTACCTGTTTAAAAAATATTTGAAGAAGAAAATAAACATGTTTCCCTGAGAAGATGAGGGGTATTCATATTATGCCTCCACCTTAAAAACAGTTTCAGGTTTAGAGCTAAACTTTGAGGCTCAAACTATTGGCATTGGGATACTCTGCAAGGCAGACCTTTGTATTCTACTCACATATTCTGAATGAGAAAGGGTAGCTTTAATCTTTCTTTTTAAAACAAAGAACTAAGAAAACTGGAAAAAAAAAAAAAAAGCCCAGGTCATAATTTTTTTTGTTCAGTAGTCCTTGTGTCATTTTATCAGTTTATTCCTCAGTTTAGTTTCTAAACTTTGGCAGCTCAGTGGAGGACCACAACTGCAAGGAGGGCTCGGTGGCACCTGATTCATGTTTTTCTCCATGAAACATCCATTTAGTGTGCAGCCTGCTGATTAACTGTGCTACAGCATAAATCCAGAAGAGGAAAATCCCCAAATAACAAAATAACCTAACATATAAAAGAAGCAGTAGACTTTTAAATACACTTAATTATTTTTAAAGTCTTTGTATTCCTTACAATTTGAAAGGAGAGTTAATATATTCATAAGCACTAACCTTAAGTCAGTGCTGCGTGCTCAAGCATAAATTCTTTTATCAGTGGATCTACTGCAATTCTGGGAAGAGGGAAAGTTGCTGAGTACTAACATTGTTGGCAGCTTCTTGTTGAATATAAACATTTTCCTAGAGCTCACTTAAAGAAAAAGACTTCTGTAACTCCCTTCTCACCTCATCTCCGGGATTACCATCTCTCCTATTCCTAACCATATTGAATCACCACTTTTAAGTAAAATTCTTATTTACTTATAAGTTGTAATCTTCTAAAGATGTTAAATTACTGCATTAAATTTATCTTTAAGGTCTCAGCACAATAATCTTATGAAGTAAATAACCTATACTGTTTTCATTTTGTAGTGGACTGTTTTTTTCCTCTGAAGTATGTTGAATTAGAATAAAATTTCTAGGTGGTTATTCAGCTCATGTAGTCAGTCACTGTGTTACTCACTGGTTTGGCAGCAAACAATGAAATGGAAACACTCACCCATTGTTCTTCCAAAATGGGCAGCATGGCACTAATCACTTTTCCACCCATCCTAGAAACAGTGGCATTGAATTTTTCTGTTTACCTAGGACTGAACTACTCAGGTGAGTGGTCATTTCTGGAAACTTAAAAAATTCTACGTTAGTATCTCCATTTCTGGGCTTGCATCAGCCTCTTGCATCCTCTGTTCATATTTCCAGTTCCTTTTCTAGTGAGATTCTTAGAGGACTAAAATAAGGATTTGTACATCATCAATTTGCATTAGCAAAGCTGTGCAGAGGAAATGACACCGCACCCGCTTATGCAAAGCATATTATATATCCATAGGCACACCTCAACAGCATTAAAGCATAATCTAAACAAAACAGAGGAAATGTGGAACGGGAAGAATTAGATCCATCCCAGGGTTTATCCTGGTTCCCCCAGGTCCTGACAGTAACTCCCTTGGGCAGCTTGAGGTCTATCAGCACAGTGGTTCCTGCAGCACGTGCCTCCTCACCTACTGTTGGCTCAAAATGTGACTAAAAAAGCCCTAAAGGAGGCAGAAACAAGGTAAACCATATAAATAAGCACAGAGTGGTTCATCTCAGCTATGGTCTCCTCCTGCACATGACAAATGCACCCTGTTGAAACACATGTGCTCCCTGTTGAAACACTGGAGTCTTTCACCTGCCATTAAGTGTTATACATGTCAAAGGACTATTTACACAAAAAGGAGACCAAGCCTGGGCTATTCTGTTAACTGGAACATCAAGAAGCTGCATATAGAGCTCCTTTGCTTAGTGACATTTAACATCAGCCCAAGGTATACAGGAAGATGGTACCAGTAGGTGATTCCATAATAAAGAAAGCTAATCTCTAGGAGTAAGGGCTTTTGCTTTCATCACTATGAGACAGAAATGCTGAAACTACACTTAAAAAAAAAAAAGAAAAAAGAAAAAAGAAAAAAGAAAAAAGAAAAAAGAAAAAAGAAAAAGAAATCTTCTAATTATAACTGAGGTGATTATATTTTCAGTAAAATCCCTTTCCTAAATTTGACCTCTATCCAGTAATAGTGCAAAGTGACAGTTCTGCCAACACTCCACTTCCTGACACACATAATTTCATCCCAAAATATGACCCCATTCTATACTTTTATATGTGAATTAAAGAGCAGCTTTATTCGTGTCAACTGCTCCATAGTTCACCCATCTTCACCTTTGACTGCTTTTTCAGAAAGGATATTGTGTAATGATATGCTCACGTATGGGATTATGGGGTTAAATTAGGCAAGCTCTTGAAAAATAACAAATCTATTGTACACAATTTCACACTTTTTTATCTTCCTTTCAAACTGTAACCTTATATTTTGTTTTCAAACTTAGAGATCTTACTCTTTGTTATATTGCATGGTTAACAATTTCAAATTGTACCATGCCTCCTCCCTCATTTAGAAAGCTTTTGTTCACTGCTTCATCACTATCTGCATGTAGAGACAGGCAACCATAGTCTGTAGGCAACAATAATAATAGCACACTAGATAACATCACCAAATCAGCTACATGCTACAAACACATCTGAAATTTTCCATGCTTCAGTGCTATTAGGAAGGTAGGTAATCTTATAAATATTAGGAAACCTTTTTTTGTTACAATGGGATCTAGTTATGCCAAGAAAAAAATGCCTTGCATGGAGAACTTGATGCCTCAAATATATAAAAAAAGGGACTAGGAGTGATAAAAAAGGTGGGACCAGAGATAAAAATGGCAACATGAAATTAGGCCAAAGAAGAAGAGAGAGAGAGAGAAAGAGTACATATTCATACTACTAATCTCTCAGAAAGGCAGAATTTCACCAAACTCTGACTTTTCTAGGTCCAGCTTTTTTCCAGAAACTTTCCTGACTTGAGTTTGAAGAGAGTACTTAGCATTTGTGTGGCACGTGGGATGGGGAGAGATGGTGTCTCTTTTAAAAAAGTAAGGGGTAACCAGGGGCTAATGATACAGGTTTCCTTTTCAGCTTATGTTTTTAAGAGGCTCTTAACAATCACGACTGTATTTTTTAAAAGTGTGAGCTAACTGCTTTGCGTAAAGTAAGAATAGAACCAAATCAGAACAAAAAATCATAAGAAGTTTACAAGAGGTGAAATTTTGGGGGGCCTTAAGTCACAAATTTATTGAGTGCAAAGTCAGACAGGCCACTAGAAATCTGAGACTCATTTCTTAGTCATCCTAGGCTCTTGCAATCTGTATGCATTACTCTATATCAAGATCAATTATTTGTTTTCTATTAAAATACCTCTTCAAAAAAGACATAAGGTCTTGATTTGAAGATTCCCCCAAATGGCACTTCGTTGTGGCAATTTATCCCTCCCCACCACTACTGCTAAAGATGTGTACCTTAAATGCTATTTGAATGGAACTACTTTCAGCCTTTGACCATGATTGTGCTTTTTTTCCCTATTAATTAAATAGTCCTCTAGTACCAAATATTTCTCTACCACTTCTGGTCAAATCACCTCCTATTATTCTGATGTGCTAAAGAGATTGTTGTTACTAAAAGTTGTCACTTTTGTTCTCTGTTAATTTTAATTTTTTTCCTGTGCTTTGTCCATTGTTAAGCTTTTTTCTTTTTTTTTTTTTTGCTTTTTTTTTTTTAATTAAAAACAAAGGCCACAGGAACTCTAGAAGTATCTACACCTATTTACCAAGGCCACATGATGTAAATGTTAGATCACTTTCTCACTCCCGTTCACAGTGCCTTTTTCTTACAGAGTTGCTCCTCAGCCTTTCCTTTGTGTTTGTCTCATGTGCTCCGTTTCAGTTGCATTTTTTCCAGGTGATGGGCTTCCCCTAATCTCACCCTTGCCCTATTTTTCTTCTTAGATAGGACTATTTAGCTGCATTCAAAACAGTTCATTTGAACAAGCTTAGCTACAACTGATCCAGATCAGTTTGTATGCCTGTCTCCATGATGTCTCGGTCACCTAGAACCTTCCACAGCTGCAGTTCAATATTTGCCAGTTAGTGATTCCCAGCACTGAAAATGCTGAACAACACTGGCCCATTATTGATCCTTCTGGTAATCTCCCAACATTAGGACACAACTGTCCAACAGCAACTAAGCATTAACCACTGACCACAGATGACTGTGATTTTGAGAGCTATCATGTGACCAATTTTTAAGTAAGTCATTTAATATGTTCTTTATTGGTGTTGCATAGCATTGCTCTATAATCAGAATATTGTACACCACTAATTCAAAAGTCTTTGAAAAGTCCATTATAAGTACAGAATATCCTGTCACTCAAATCTCAAAACTGAGCAGTGAAATAGTACTTCCTCCCTCTAAGTTTAAAAGATGCTTATTTTCTGGGAGCTGTTTCTGCTATTCCATTAGCCATAAAGGAAACTCATCATCAAATAGAAGGATACCATTTCCCTTATTTCCAAATGCAGGGACAGAAACATTTACTGAAAACTTCTGTCTTTCTTGCATCCTGAATACTACTGCCACTTCCCATCTACTGTGTTTTGTTGCCATCTTGATGGAAGAAACCTTCCAAACATTTTGGATCATCCAGTATCTATTTGTCTTGTATCCTAACATAGGTTTGCCTATTATGACAAATGCAAGTTAGTACCATTTTTCCTCCTTCTCTTGTGTCAAACTATGATTTCCAGCCATGGGTTTTTTCCAGAGAATTCCAAATTCTCATTCATATGTTTCCTTTGGGTTTTGGTTAGGTTTTTACCAACTGTTTCCTCTTTAAGTCATCGTGTTGTGTGCATGTATACATCATTATCATCGATCAGTGTCAATGTGAGAGTTAGTGACTTGATAAACCAAATCTCTTTGTGTTGCCTGTTAGTAATCTTATTACCTGATTGACTGAATATTGGAAAAATTGGTATGACAAGAGACCCTTAAATACAGAGCATGTAGTTAAAATGACAGTTCCACAGAACACAGTCACTGAGGATGTATGAAAGGAAAAAGGGTATGAACAGGGCAAGGGACACAGAGGACGTAACAGAACTGAGGGCCATTATGGTTCTTGCCAGCTGCTGTGAAGAGGGAACTTTGAAGGTATGTAGGTTCTCTCACAGATGCTGCTCTTTCCTTTGTAAATGGCTATCTCCACACAAATTCCTTCAGGAAAATGATGTTTTCTTCATTATTTGGTTTCAAGATGAGCCTTCAGTTCATAGCGAATCTTGGTTCATAATGAATTTCCAAGGTCTGACTTTGTTGTGTCTTTTTCTGAAAATCCCATTCACGTAAATTATCTTGAATAAGACTACAAACATAAATGAGCTCTTCCACTTACTGAAGCTTTCACTCCTCCTAGAACCCTTAGAGTGGTTGAGCCCCCGTCAGAGATAGTCCCCTCCCCCAAGCTTGTAATTCCTCTGTGAATGTGGCAATCAGTACTTTTCCTTAAATTATTAATAAACCTAATGTCTCATTTGATTTCACTTTCTAGGATCTCTTCATGGTCATCTCTGTTAGTGTACTAAAGAGAAAAAGCAAGAGCAAACCTGCTACCTTATCTCTTTCTGGAGTACAAAACACTTTAATAATATTTTTTCACAGTGACATGTCGATTAAGCATGTAAGGTGTCAAAGAAACATGGTGGACATGCCATCTTCAAGTCCAAATGTTTTTCCTCTTAATCAAATGCTTTAAAATCAGCTGAGAAAACATATGATTGGCACTAGTCTCACATCTCTTGATCTCGTGCCCCTTCTAGGTCTGACCAGCATGTGTTTGACAGCTGTTTGTAATTCCCACTTATCTTTGGCCTTCACCAGCCTTTCTTTTGTATGTGACCACCAATGGAACACTTGTGCAGTCCTCCTAGCTGACTTCCTGAGGCACTAGAATGTGGAATGATCCTACCTAATAATCTCATTTGGTCATATATAATATAACTATGCTTTGGACTGAGGCTACCCTATATTCAATGTAATCAAATCAGATTCACTGATCCTTGGACAACCACTGGAAGTTCCATCAGAAAGGAATTAATTTTTGTGTCATAAAAAAGTCTAGTAGGTCTATATATTTGAATTATAGTTCAAAAGAAAAGTATTTGGAAATATTTGTGAGCTTCCTTTGATTACAATGGGATCAAGATTTTTTTCTCTGACCGACTTTTTTGTTTCCATTTTGAAATGCTGAAGAATGGATAATCCATCAGTACTGTCTACACAGTTCAAGAACTATTGTCAGGACGTATAAAAAATGTCTGAAATCTGAAGGCCTGACACAATGCACATTTATGTCAATAACAGTGCATTTTTCTACAGAAGTCATGGACTTTGCATCAGATTTCATCACAAAGAAAATGATAAAATGCTTGAGAACTCCACTCCTATTCTGTTAAATTAAATGAAATTGTTATAGATCAAAGGAAAGCCCAAATAGTTAGTATGGAGAAACAATAGGATTGTGCATTCTTAAAGAAAATGGAAAAATAGTAATCATATTCAGAAGAAAAATGCAATAAAGAAAACAATTTGACGTAATATTCTGTTGGCAAAAAAGATATCTCATTTTCAATTTAATATTAAAAAATTGCTCACATTAATTCTCTTCAGTTTTCCAATATACATGTATGAGCTGCAGATTGAGCTGTGCAATTCATCATAAGCGTTATTTGCCAATATAATGTCCAGACTACTGACTCTGACAAGAAGGAACAACTTACTTGATACTTTACATCCTTCATATTCTCAGTTCCTTACTCTCTATGTATGTTACAGTGTGCTAGTGTAATTTAGTTCATTTAAACATAAATAAAAATTAAAAACTATGTAAAACTGTTTATACTGCCTGTCAATATATTTTAGAAACAGCAGTGGAAAGAGTGTTGGAAGTCGAAAGTGAGGGAATAGCACAGACTAGGAGGAATGCAAATATGTCTTACACTGTGGCTGAACATCAGTCCATGAAATATGTACACTACTTGTTTTTCATCAGCTAATTTCACTTCTTTGCTCAAGTAGTAAATTTCTTAGTATCATGCAGATAGATAGGTCAGAAAACGGTTCAGGTAGACCTCTGCCAAAACAGAAGAACATGGACAAAATTATCTCTTCATCAAACTACAGATGTCCAAGATGTCTTTTGTCTTCAGTTTTTCAGGTAGGACCCATATTTCATAATCTAGCTTAAGTTCTGATGCTACTGTCTGTGTAACTTGTAGATTTTTGGGAAAACTTGAATAGAACATACATATTAAGAGCCCAATCTGAAGAGCGCCAAAATCCAGTTTCACTAAGACTCCTCCATTTTGCCATAATACGAACTCATATTATCTTTCAAAATAGTAATTGGACAGTCAACATAGACCACTGAGAGAAATAACTTGTTTTCTTTGGAAGTTTCACTTTTTATTTACTCTTTCACAGCCTGGCTGCATCATAGGTGCCTTTGCTGTGTATCCTTTAGGTTAACATGATCACATACATTGATGGAAATTTGGTTGTGATACTGAAGATGAACAAAAGCAATTTTTTAAAAGTATTGAAAGTAAGAAAGATATTCAAGGTTACAATTTTGTCATAGAATAATGTGCATTGAGATTTCAGCCTTCACAGACTGCAAAATAAGTGTAGGATTGGTTCAGGGACTTTTTTTCCACCCTAGTGCAGTCTTTGTTTGACAGAACCATGGTTTGAATCAAGCCCTCCCACATCACAGGCAATATAGTACCAACCAAAATATTGGCCTGTTGCAATAAATACCACAAATATAGCACTTAATTTGCTTACGAAAATCTGTTCTGTCAAGAAGGAAGACATGTTCTATACATAGGTGAAAAAAGCAGTGTCATAGGTTAGCAGACTGCTATAGACACAGAAAAATAACACAGGCCGCACTGCCTATTTTCACCTGTACCTCTGTGGATGCCAGGATGGCTGCAGCTGCCCACTGAGAAGCAGCAGCCAGATTTATGATCTGATCCTTCCACCTGCTTCTCTCAACCAGGTCCAGGTTTTCCTTTCTTACAGACACAGTGACTATTCCTACCCCTCACTTCCAGATCAATAAAACTAATTTTCTGCCAATTTTATTGAGAAGCCCTGAGCTGACTCTGCTACCAGCTTAGTTCTTAACACTTCAAAACTCTTATGAATAAATAGAAGGGCATACAACCCAGTTTACAGCCTGAATGGCGATTTGCCTCATTTATTCTTTTTCTAGAAATAAATACCAAAGGGATTTCTTTTCTGTCCCTGTTTGTACCATATGCTGGGTTCTCATACACAAAGCAATTCACTGAAAATAGAAGTCATCTCTTTTTTTAAGCGCTTTTATTTTTTACATTAATCAGAAGTCAATCAGAATATGTGGGAATGTCCCACGTTCCCAGAATAGCCCCCAAAAACATACAGTAAGCAGGACCTACGCTGGTACTCTTTCCCAAAAGGTTACCATTACAAACGAACAGTTCTCTCTGCTAACTCTCTTTTTTCATTTTCTTTTTAACCAGATTGTTTCTGAGGTCATCTTAGGCAGCCAACACTATGTGAGAGAAGAATGAGAAGCTCAAAATCACCATAATCATACCAAAATAGGCCAATTTTCACATTACGTAACTAAGTGGGAAAGGAAGGAAATGAAGATAGCATTGGATGAAACTAATGTAGTTGCAGCCCACTGCAGTCAGAGTAATTTTTCTTTCCTCATCTTGTGTATGATCTAAAAAGGAGAGGGTGTTTAATTTTTTTAATGGATCCAGCTGCAAGCAATTGTGAAGGAACTAAGTAGAATCAGCAGTGATGGTCTAAGAAAGAAATAAATATTGTTTGTTTGTTCGTTTCTGTGAGGAAATGAAATAAATAAGCATTTCAGAATTTAAGACAGCCAGACTCCACGAACCCAGCATTTGATAGATTGCCACAACCCAAAGGACCAGTTCTCCATGAGACAACTGAAGGATGGTATACAGAAAGATTAACCTAAGCCTCAGAATAACCAATCACCTCCAAGTCAGTGGGGAAAGACAGCTTCTTTCAGAGGTCAATTCAGAACAAGGGTTTTATCTGTCTGCTGGGATTTACATCCTTGGGTATCCTGTATCTCTCCACTTTGGGCATTCCCTCCACTAGGTTATCCCTGGTGACTATCACTCCTTCTTCACCTTCAACTGCTGCAGAAATTAATCCTGATGATTCTCACCTAAACTTTCCAGTTTATTAACCAACTTCGAAAAAAACCTAATAATAAAATCAGTTAGGAACTAAAAGCAACAGCCACCAAGGCCCAAATTTAGGAACAAAAGCAGATCCTGGTCAAACCTGCAAGACTTTAAAGGGCTGAAATATATTGCTTGTTTAACAGAGATCCCTATCTGTTCAGGTAACTGGTCTCTGGTATCGCTTTTTCCCATACTGAAGTCTCCTTGTGATCCACAAACCAATTATCGCCTTCCTTGCCTGCAGTGTATGAGCAGGCACACCCAGACCTTCACAACATATTGACATAGAAGGACGGGGGAAGCAGTAGAGGGAAGGGGAGGAGTTGATAATTCTTTTCCAGTAGCTGTAGAACATCACTGCTTTTACTCCTCCAACTGAAATGATTCCAAACTCCACGGAGTGATTTACTCCATCAACCCATCCTTGAGGACTAGAGTAATTGTGCTATCCTTTAGTAACATGGAATTGTCTCCTTTACTCCACCATCTTATAATACAGAACTACCTAAGGCCATAAATGCTGGAAAGCATCTATAGCTGTGAAAAAAATCATGGTGAAGCACTAAGTGTCTAACTCTCAGTTACATAATTAAATGTCTCTTTTCCTCCCTCAACACACCAGTCACCTCTGAACATTTCTTGCTTGTCCCTTGCCCTACTTGTTGCCAGGCAATGATGTGACTTTCAAAAAAAAGTAATCCCACCAGTGGAAACAGGATCATTCAAATACTGGTGTACTCTTTGCAGGTACAGGCCTTCTTGACTTAGTCAAATTCCCACATGATAGAGCTGTCACATACTGTAGAGTCATGACTTACTTTCTACAGTGCCAAAGAAGACAGAGATTGGGAGAGAAAGGAATTATGATGGCAGATTAATTTCCTGTGAGAGAAGACAGATTATAAAGGGTAATGTTTCTCAGACCTTTGCAAATGCTCTGCTTTGTAGTAGTCTGAGTGTAAACTGATATGAGGAAATACAAACTATTGCAGAAAGTGGTGCTGTTTGGCCTGCCTGTTTGATGAGCTCACTTTTTTTTTCTCCTTTGTTTAAGGGGAGAAATTTCATTGTTTGCCTTGAAGATTATCCATTTTACTCCGAAATTTGAAAATTGTGAACGTCATCAAAAACGCTTGTCTGGGTTTTGTAAATATTAGACTTCTTGTCCTCAGAGTACTTGTGACTTCTCCAAAATATTCTGTACATATGAGCACTTCTTAGAAGGAAGTATAGAAATATCCTGTTGATTCTCAGCACTGCTGACAGTTTAAATGTACACTCATTGGTAGAGGTATCATATCTCTTTGACCATTTTAATAATTCAGCTAAACAAATAAGCCATGTATCAGTTGGGTATGACCACACTGAAACTAAATGTGGAGAAAACCCAAAGTTATTCAGTTAGAATATGTTACGGGTAACACTAGCTTTTATAAACATGTTCTATCCAGCCCGTAAATCAACTTTTCTCCAAAGGATACTTTATTGATAACAGTGCATTGTCAATAGGTTGTTCTGGTGTGTTGCTCAGATAAAGAACATTAATTTTTTTGTACCAAATTCAGTATCCAAAGAAGACAAATAGAATAAAAGACCAGAGAATTTGCAGGTGATTTATTCTATGTGTTGCAGATCTGTGTGCGAATTGTCAGTTACTGGAATGTTGCTTGTTTTTCTTTCATTGACTACCTGTTGGAAATATTCCAATGTTTTAAAAATCTTTCTTAGTTTGCTATTTGTTCAAGATTATTTCACTGCAAATGAACTAAAGTAGAAAGAATTTTTTTGGGACTGTGGTTCATTTTTCATGTTTATGTACAGTAACACATTGATCCTGAGTTTACTTATGATTTATAGTACAGATTTTTATTATTAGAAATGCAGATTTCACTTTTTTTTTTTTTTTTTTTTTTCTCTGAATTACCTGAACCTTAAAATCTCTCATTCGGATAAACGTTCCTGCCAATAAATCATTCACTAGAATGATCAGATAAAGCGTACATGAAATATGCATTAACATAATTAAAATGAGTTTATTTAAGAGCTGGAATGAGTATTTGTAGACAGCTTTCTGAAGCATTCATCCAGCACTACTGAAAATGGCATAATTATTGAATAAAAATAAATGACACCTGAGAAGTGTAGGCCTGAGAACACACTGGAAGAAAACTATACAAGATATTACTGGATGGCAAAACTTTTAATGGAAAAAAAACCCCACCAAACAATTAATTAATTTCATATCCCAACTGACAATGTTCCTACATGTCTGGGCAGACACAAACTTGTGTTGTTAAAAGGGGAGCTAAAATCGGAAGGAAAAATGAATGGTGGAGTCATCATATATGCCAGTAATTCAAAATGGGGAGACTGAAGATTGTTGGATAGAATTGTGAATTACCAGGGTGTGTTCCAAAGCAGATTTGTTCAGTCACGGGTTCTTTATACTCTACAGCAACACTGATTTCACATTCAACTTGTTCACTCTTGTTTCTGGGGGGTAAGGCGGGGGGGGGGGAGGAGGAGGAGAAGTCTGTTTTATATATTTATATTATTTATATTACCACCCTGGATTTGTCATATTCCTCACTTAATAAAACCCAAGCTAGCTATTCTGTGGGGCTTCAAAGCCTTTTACAGACATTAACTAGTTAAATTACACAACACTTCTCTGAGGCAGAAAATTAAGTTTTTTAATTCCCAATTGTTGAATAAGGAAACTTAGGGACAAAGGTTAAGTGATTTACTGAGGCCACAGGAAGCAGTACAAGCAGTGGAGTAAGAACTTGTTCCAACTCGTTTCTATTGCTGGTAACATACTGGGGCACAGGACAATGATAAAATTTCACACACTTTATCCAAAGTCTAGTTTTTTACTCCTTCCCAATTCTACCCAGATAAAAACTATTTTCAGTGAAGCATTATTCCATATAAGGTACTGGTATTTCTATTTCCATCATCTTTTTGTTTCAAACAAACTGATTTTTTACTCTTTTGCCTAAAACATTACACGGTTTGATAGACAAGCTAGTCTTTCTCTCAGGAATAAAACGTGCCTGTGGGTACTGAAAACATGGCCATTACCAAAGCTTCCAAGAGCCACTCTAACACAGACCACAAATGATGGCTCCACACCTCCATTGGAGAATCTGGAATTATGTAGATCAAGTTGCAAGTCAAACCAAATGGCTTTTTTCGATTTTTTTTTTTTTAATTGATTTGCTGGTTTGCGTTTTTTTGGGGTTTTGGGTTTTTTTTTCTGTATTGAAAATTCCCCTTGAAGCTTTCTTGAATGCAAAAAGGTGAAGGATGTTTTGGGCAGCCTTTCCCATAAAGAAAACTGAGATTTTAGGAAAATGGGACAAAATACACAACACTTTTGTTATGTTCACTAACAATCACTTTAATTTTTCTTCATTCAGGTAGCTTAGTTTGTCTATGTAGGGCACATCAAGAAAAAGCAGTTGTCAAGAAGTTAATTGCTTTATAGTCTTTATAAAAACTTGCTCTAACAGGCCAAGTTTACTTGAAAAATTTTTCTCTCCTTTCTGCAAGCATCTTTAAAATACACAGCTTGTGTAAGCAGTGTGCTTTGTCAGACAGTTAAGGCTGCCTAGAAACAGTGTTTCCTGAGCAGGAGCTGGAGACAGACCGTAGCTCCTTAACTGGATGCAATCTGCACCAAGACATTTGAAGCATTCAGTGAGGCAGTGCTACGCACTAAAAAGCACAGCAAACGTAGGACTAAAGTGAGAGGAGCTTGCAACAGACATCCTGGGAATCTCCAGAACCTCATTTGGGCTTGCACACATTTCAGTAGTGGTCAGAATTGCCCTCACGCAGGCAGAGACTTGTTGGAGCCTGACTGCTTTAAGAATCTCTCATAAGCTACTTAGTCCCTCAGTTGCTTCTCCCATAGCTTCCAAGAGGTACTGAGAGCCACTCACAGCATGTCTTAAATTTGTACTGGATATATCTGGATCTATCGACAGCAAAATCAAAAAATCCCTGTTTTCACATAAAATTCCTTTTTATTTCAGTTAAATTGAAAAGTTAATTTCCTGAATACATTTTCACAGCAATAAGACAAATGGGACACAATGCTTCTGGTCCTTGATGGAGCTTCCTGACATGATTCACAACATATTTTAAATAACAGCAAAATCCTTTTAAAAATTGATTCATTTAGATTACACCAACAAACAAAATAATTACCTGAAGCTCACATGAAGCACTTGCTAATGAATGTGCTAGGTAAATCCAAAGATTTAGGTTAGTTTTAAAACTAATTGAAACAACTTGCAACATGTGCCAGAAAAATGCAGCAGGCTTCCATCTGTACTTTGCTTCGATCTGATACTATTAAGTGGACCTTAGTGACCTCCCTGACCTTCCCAGAATTCTCACTGGCTTTTGAGATTGACAGTAATGCCAGGGAGAAGCTTATGAAACAGGGCAAATCTGCTAAGGCACGTAAACCCCTTTTTCAATACTGCCTGAAGCATCTAGGCACAGATCTTGGAAGGGATCTTAACAGTAATAAATTTTCTAAAGACCGGAGCCTCAATGCCTGAGTTGTCCAGTCTTTGACATAATGTACCCTGCCAGGGGTCTTAAGAGTCTAAATGATAAACAGCCTTAAAGTGCTGTGAGATACACAGAGTGTGCCATACAAGTTTAAACAAGTACATCCTTGACAAATCCCAAAAGTATGCCAAAATCCTGACTCAGGACTCTACTGAGTAGAGTTTATAACTCATAGAAAAGGGACAGTGATTGCAGTAGTAAGGTTGCGTTTTGTTTTGCTGGATTGTGGGTTTTTCTGTTTTGTTTTGCTCCTTATAATGTTTCAGATGATGGCCTTCCACTGAGCTGCTTTGTGCCCTTACAGGCAAAAAGCCAGTCTAACTCAGTATTGGGGAATCATTAATCCCAGGTCACCATGGAGATAGTGTGGTCAGTCAGGAGTAATGACTGTCCCGTAGTTGAAGTTTTCTAATAAAAGCCTTATATGGTTTTGACCTCCCTTGAATGCATCTCAAGGGCAGGGCTACCATGCTTTAACTAAACATTTCACTTACGAATGCCTCTGCTGTTACCTAAGCTGTTGATAAGTTGTTAAAGAGTGAACCCAGGGGAGTGTAGTGAGAAAAGAACAACACAAGAATGTGGAAAGAATGGTGAGAGATAGAAAGAGTATGAAAACAGAACAGAGAAATCGAATGGCAAGAGATAAAGAGGGATCAAACATGGCTTGCAAGGGGCAAGTCACACAAGGCATGAATAGGGAGGTTATTTTAGGAAAATGTATTGAACCCACCTCCATTACTATTCACAAGCTGATTCAGCAGTGCCTGTCATTCAGATCATGTCTCAACAGCAAAGGAATTGTTGTGAGAAGCAAATCATAAAACTAACAGGTGCAGGGAACATGCTGCTGCTATGTTTAAAAAAAAATAAATTACAGGTCTCGCATTTAACACCAACTACAAAAAGTTGAAGTGGAAGAAACGGTTATAAGAATCAAAGTGAGCAAGCAAGCACTTCTCCCTACAGTGGTTTGGCAGTGCCTTTTAGTATTTTTCTCAGTGCACTTTCCATGCAGGATCTCTATGTGTGTGTGTGTGTTTACATGTAAGAGTGCATTTGCCTTTCATTTTTTTTTAATCTACTTCACCAAATTTCTCACTAGTTTCTCTAATGAAGGACATGATCTACTTTCTTTCTTTTATTACTTTAAATTATATCTTGTGAGCTGCCTAGGGACTTCCCAGCCACAACTGTCCTATTTACTTTATTATTACTATTATTGTCATTATTTTTATTATTAATTAATTGAACTGTGAATGCTGGGACTAGAAATGCAGAATGCCTCAACCCATATGACTGGGGTAGCAGAGCATGTCTGCGTGTGAGGGAGCACAGCTAACTTCACCAACTAGCACACCTTTAGCCTTTTCTACAGCAAACTGGTACAGATTTCATGGGAGCTGTGCCTCTCCAGCAGCAATAACAACTGTCGCCAGGTGCCAAAATATTGCTGCCCCACAACTCCTTGCCCTTTTGCCACAGCAAGTACCCACACACCCGCACACCCCTTGGGCAGCAGGCAGAGGTCTCTCAGCCGAGCCCGCCAGCCAAGTACAGAGGTAACACGGTGAGAGGAATCCTCACACGAGCTGCAGTTAGCCAACTGCCATATGCCCTGACAAAGCTACTGACAGCAGTGGCGAGCCCAGGGAGGGCTTTTATCATTAGCCCCTCACCCAGCAGTGGAGGAAACTCATTTAGCCCCATGCTGGACTTTCATTAGGAGCGACTTGCATCAGATGGTCGCAGCGTTCTGGCACTGGTGTCGCCTGGTCCGTTGCTGGAGACGTGGCCATATCTCACCCCAGCAGGGATCCCCAGATTTGAGCGGCTCTTTGTCGACAGATGCCAAGACAGCAGCAGTAGTAGTGACAAAGGCAGCTTGGTTTGGTGTTATCTTTTATGCTGACATGCTGCAGCTCTGAACTTTTCAGAGGTGGCTTTTTTAAAACCACCAGAGGTGTTTTTTTTTTTTTTTTTTCAGACAGAAAGGCAAGGAGTTTATATAGATGGGGAGAAATAAACTAAAATAAAATATGCTTGAAATTACCACTTGAAGCTGAAGCAAGCAGCAAAGAAACTGTCACTGACAATCATTATTTGTAACCTTGGGACTATAATAAAAAATCAATGAAGCAAGAGATGTCAATATTCTAGTAACAAAGATGTGACACCAGCACCCTTTTCTCCCAGCATCCTACCTACTTATGTTAAAAACATACAAAAGTGAAAGCACAGGTGTCACAACAGAAGCACTTTTCTTTTTCCATAAATATCCTACCATTTCGGGACAACTGCTTGTATTGCTTGCAGGAGAGGATTTTCAAGGAGAGGTGAACCAAAATAGTATTTTTTGACACTGAGCTGTGAATTCTTTGAAGTCCATAGTGACTCCTGTCAAATGTGAATAAAACTCAAAAACCAAAATACACATTGACTGTTTCACTGCCTTCCTGCCTGCTTTCCAAACATGGATATTCGGTATTTAAATCCTTCATGGTTCTTGCAGTTGACTACCTCATTGAGCAAACACTTTATAAACTGATATGGGCTAACGAAGAAACTCTTAAATAAATCGCTTGATTTTATCAGCATGTTTTAATGAACTTCTATGTTTAATAAAAAACAAACACACCCAAAGTAGAAAATGAGCTTTTCAGAAATCTGTACTTTCCCTCCCTTACTTTTCCCATCACCATGATAGAAGTCTGTCCCACGCTGTTTAATGGGTTTGACTTTGGGGAAGGCAAAATATCAGTAGCTCCTTTTTATAGTCAGGGAATAAAACAGTAAGAGAGATGGGATCCTGGCTTCTTGAGTGCAAAATACAGCCCTGATTTGCATGCACAGGGCAGAGATAGCCTGTGTAAGAATTAGGTACTGCAGGGCATGGGACGAGGCAGCTGGGAAGCTGAGACGGGAGCTCTGGGGAGAGGGCACAAGCCTCACATTAACTTGACCTGGTGCTTAACCTTCCCTGCTTCAGGTGGTGACCGACAGCCGAGCAGCTTCTCCCGGGACTGCAGCTTTCCATCCCCAAAATGGAATGCTTCACCTTTCCATTAAACTAGTTTCACGCCGGTACAGCCCACTGTACCCATCGTGCAAACCCAGGGGATGTGAAAGCCTCTAATGCCCATGCACCTACTGCAGCTGCGACTGGTGCCTGCAGCCACCCAGACTCTGTCAGTAAAATGCTTTTAATTCACGTTTCTTTACAGCTCTTCTGCAAGCCAAAAAACCCGTGGGGGCGGACAGCCCGGCACGCCGGGTCGCAGCGCTGGTGCCCTCACGCCGGCAGCGGGGCACAGGCCCCTCCTGCCGCGCCGCCCTTCGGAACAGATCACCCCGGGGAAGCGACCGGCAGCTTTGCTCATCCATTTTATGAATTTTTTTAAATATTTCATTTTATTTATTTATTTTTAATTTTATTATTTTAATTTTATTCTCCCAAGCAGGCCAGGCCAGGCCGGGCCGGGCCCGCGCAGGTGGGCGGTGTTGAGGCGCCACCTACCGGGAGGCGGCGGCAGCGGCCACCCCCGGGCGGGGGGCGGGGGCGCGTGTGGGTAGGTGTGTGGGTGCACAGTCGCGCCCACACGCACAGCAGCACACGCGTACGCACAGATATAATAAAAATAAAATACATAAATCCCTTATTTCGGCAGAAAGACACCCACCTACCCACCCCCTCCCCCCCGCACCGAGCCCTTTCTGCCTGGCCGCGGGGCCCAGCCGGGAGCGGCAAAGGTCGGAGGCGCCGCCGCGTCAGGGGCTGGGCGGCGGTGAGAGGAGGGGGACACACGGAGAACGTCGTCCCTGGTTTTAATTGCTTCCATTTGGCCTCAGCCAGGGTTGGGAGCGACGCGGACTTACGCGAATGTGTCCCGACCACAGGAAGGAACGATGTTAAACATTTTAATTATACGCGGGGTGAAACAAAGTAAAAGCAGAACAATGAAGACCAAATATAAAGAAAGGGAAGCTAATTAATGGAACATTAACATAAGAATTTAATGCAAGCAGGCTGAAACTGTTTTGCAGCATGAAAAGAAGGAAAACAGTGCTATTGTCCTGAAAAGAAGTGAGCGCAGCCCGGCTCCCAGCCTGTCGTACGTGTCGTATGCTGCTGTGGCTCTGAGCTGGTTATTTCAGCTTGAAAGGTACTTTTAACACAACATCTTCAGGAAGCTGTGAACCAACCTCTAAGCCATGAAATCTGTAGAACTGCCAGGTATGCAGCCGTTCACTGTAATTATTTAACCTCCCTTGGCAAAGTGCAGCTGTGGGTATCCTCAAAGGTACTCTTTAAATAAAAAACACGCTTTCCACAAGCTTAGCTGTAAAATAAGACGTGTTTTGAGAAGGGCCATCCAGTTGCCAGGACACAGTTTTTAGCACATACCACACTTGGTTATTCCTCCACCCCAGTTGTGGGCATTTCACGTGGTGTAAGGGTCAGGTTGCCCCTGGCACCCTCTGTAGTCAGCAGAGAGATGAAAAAGAGGCTATGCTAATAATATATTGATATCCTGATATATTGATGTAATTCAAATATACTAACAATGCTAATGTGCTAGTGTTGTGCTATGTGCTAATATGATCGTGATATACAATAATATGATGCTAATGCCAAAATTTTCCTTCTGCTCTTCTTTGGGCACAGTCACCCTTCTCCACTGGCCCTCTGACTACAGAGGGATCCCAGGGAGACCACTTGTCTTGTTAACTGTTCAGCATTGGGGTGCAGTGCTGCCAGGAACAAGTAACTTCTCTTCAAGGACTTCCTCTGAAGTCTGTTCAAGTTTTAGGTACATTACAGCACATGTGCATGAGCCGAAGAGATACAGATCATAATAGGGATCCTGTGCTTATTTGTCCCAAATGCTGTCTCAATGTGCGTGACAGTTGGTGCTATGATGAAGTTTTCATTACATTCCCTGAACTTTAGCCAAGTTTGCAGATTAATTGATGACACTTAAGAAAATATAAAAAAATCAAAGCATTTTCAGAGGAAAGCATTCACGTGTCATGAGATATGTATTTTAACCAGAAACTTGCAGTTCTTAGCAGACTGTGGTTTATTTAAGTTTCCATAAATCAAAGCATAAATCAAAATGAAGAGACTATGAACTTAAAAAACGTTAGAATCCCACAGACAGGTGTGTCAGTGTCTGGCGGCTTTGGGCAAAATTTGCAAAAAATGGATGAAAGAGTCCTACTCAACATTTAGGACTTCATGTAAGTTGTAGCCATCCTAGCGGGGGTTTTGCCATTGCCTTTACTAAGAGACAAAGTCATCTATGAGGTGAGGCAGGAAACAAGAAGGGTCACCATTAATTTAACAGGGTTTCCTAATATATATTGCAGTTTCTCAGACAAGTAGTTGCTTTGTGTGTTGTTTTTCAAAACAGCTAACTAGCTAGTCTCATTAAGTAGGAATACAAACAAGTCAATAAAGCAAGTAATGTTATTGTGTTTTTTAATCAGCTTAATATGTATTTATGTAACTATGTTCATAGCAAATGCACTGCAGATTTGAGAAAGTACTGCTAGTGAACAGTGAGATGATAAATAGCAGGAAAGTGTATCTGTTTAAAGTTATATAATAATTTTCCAAATTTCATGGATGTTTACACCTAAACGTTTTCCACTGAATAGTAGGATCTTTTCCAAATACCATTTCAGGAGCAAATGTTAGCTTGTTTGTGCAATGGATGGACCAAAACTTGAAGTCTCTAGTCTTCAAGTTTTGAAGTCTACAATGTTTTGGATCAATCTGAGCCACATCTGACTTTTGTCTGATATGAGATTTAAGCTAGGCTCAAACTAACCTTCCCCCAAATCTAAAAGGCTTGCAATTTAAAAGCTGACTGTCAGCAAACTTCATAAAATTTTAAATCCGGAAACATATGTAACTCTGATTCTTTCAACATTATCACCCTAATTCACTATGTCTGGATATGAAAAGAATATTTAAGCATTGGAGACTGATTTCATTAACTTTTCTGTGTCTCCCCTCTTGTAGTTTATTGCATCATAAATATCTACATTGTGTAACACTCTATGTAAAACTTAATTAAAACAAGCCATTGATCAGGGAAACCAGAGTGAATACAGATGGCCAGATTGTTTCTACTGGAAATCTTATTCCACCAAAATAATGCACCATCACAGAACGCCTGCATTTGCTGTGCTGCTCTACATCTTCTAACCATATTTAAAGTCCATTTCAGAAACTAGACTAATTAACACAGCCCTTGTCTTTTGTTTCTATCATCAGAATGAATGAAGGAGGGTGTGCAAAACTATTTGGAATTATGGCCTTGTCAGGACCATTTCTTATGACTCAGTGTTAGAGGATATGCTAGTGAAAACAGCTTTCAGATGAGCAGAGCTTGGAAACCCATTCTTCAGAGGTTTACGAGCTCCTGCTTCTAGTGTCCTAGTATTCACAAACTTTCCCCACAAGTCACCCAGTGGAAGATTGCCTCAACCATCCTGCTCTTCCAGGGGCACCTGAGTAGGTTGCAGAAGGTCAGACCAATTGTCCTGATGGCAATAGGAGAAAAATCCCTGCACTTTTCAGAGGAGTCTAAATGGGAGCATATCTGAAATCTAAAGTGCATTGCATCAATGGACTCTTCTGGTGCTAGGTCAAAGCTTTTGGGTCCAGATGGTTTTTTGCATGTAAATATAAAAGTGCTTGCAAAGAAGGGAACAAACTTTCTTCCTGGAGTTGGTCTTACATATAGGCAGTAATTCCAATCACTCCTGGAGACTGTGTGGTATAAAGCCTTCCTTCTGGACTGGATTGGACTCTCACTTTATTCTCCACTGAGGGTCATATCAGTTTTCAGGTACAAATACAGCTGGTAGGGCAGAGAGGCTTGGCATCATGTCACTGCAGGCAGCCCAGCTCTAATGAGAGGTTCTTCCAGACCCCACTAGAAGCAAATAATTTTGCATTTTCTGTGGCACATGCTCTACTATAATGTTATCACAAGGAATGAAAGGGCAGCATCAGTGGAGCTCTGCAGTGGCTATGTGGAGGATAATAAAGTGTCAGCAATAAGAAACAGAAGATATGCATGAAAATATTAATCTCTGGCTTATTCTGTTGACACCCAGAAGGACTGATGCATGAACACAGAAGATGAGGGACATGCACAGGCAAGAGACTAGCAAGTATCTCATTAATAGCTGATATATATGACATCTTTTGGAAGACAGGTAAGTAGAAATAGTTACCAACATTAGGGATGCAAGTAACAGCAGTTAAACTATAGCAAGCTAAATATGCAAACATTAATGGTTAAGCTTGCTTCAAGCCCAGAGAGCACAGAAAGACTAGGGAATGTTATGTGCTGGAAAGTACGTCTGTGGTCTTTGTGGTTTTCTCTCAGATGAGCCATTGACTCTTGACCATTAGAAAATGCCTTTCTTCAGCCTAGCTCTGCTTCTGAAGCTGATAATAGGCTCCAAAGCTACAGTATTGAGGAGAAATAACAAATTTGCAAATCCATTTTACCATCCATCTCATGCCTTTGAATGATGGGGAATAAATACAAGGGATTCAGTGAAGGCTAACTTATTTTTAATACTTTTTATTAGAGTGCCAGCTTCATTCACTTGAATGAAATTTAGCAACAAGGTGTGTGTGTATGTGTCACTGTGTCTGTGTATTTGCATGAGGTATCTTTCAAGGAGGAGACTTTCTGAGATGATGAAATAATTCACTATGGTATCAAGGCCAAAAATGTCAATTGATCACCACAAATATAGATTCAAACCTTTTTTTTTTTTAATGCATTAGAAACAATTTTGTCTGTAAGTGTGCTTTCTTTACAATTTCCTAGTAGAATCATTTAATTTGCATATTTTACAGAAAAATCTAGATATAGAAAAGGTATACTTTAAATGGTACTAATTTAACAGTTTCTGCAGTTTATTTATAGAGACCTGTAAGGATTTTGAATGCAATATGGTTTTGTCAGAGTAAATAAAGGTAGCTCTTAAATGATAATTGGCATCTAATATCATTCAGACTTACTTGTCATTCATGATTCATGCTAGATGGATGAACCCTAGGATTCTTCCCATCCCCTTTCTGTCTTCTCTTCGTCCTCCATCTTTCCTTTTCCCTCCTAAAAAAGCATTTGTCAGCTTGGAGATGAAGGTGTGGACTTTTTATGGTCTACAGTTTGAACCAATCATGCAGTCTCAGGACAGCATTAATTTACTGTAGGGTTGAAAGGTCTTCAAGTTGCCACATATTAATATCATCTGGTATGATACATGGTTGCACAGAGCTCTGCATTTAAATGGGAACCACATCTGCTCCTACAAGAATCGGCAACAAGCTTATGGAAGGGGAACACTTCAAATTCAGGGTCAAGGAAAGCCATGGAGGAATAGTCACTGCTGATATGGATGCTAGGATTGCACAGGCTGTGGGCTAATAATGAACTGTGGGATATCTGAGTGAATTTCTGCTTTCCCAGAAAGCATGAGCAGACAAAAGTTCTCATATGTAAGAGGGCTCCACATGACATCTCCATGGGAATGACCAATAATTTTCAAAATGCAAAAAACTCCTCTCTGTCAAATACTCAGTATCTTAGCAAGTTTTCATGAAGAACTGAAAGCCTACTTCTGGAAAAAAAAGAAAAAAAAAATAAAAAAAAGGTGAAGGCTACAAAATTTGGGGCATACTTGGAATTTCTTTAGTGTAAAAGTGGTAGCAACGGAAGAAATAACGTGGGGAAAAACAGATGTATAGATAGCATGTAAGTTCAGGACATAGTGATGAAAGCATTTCTGCATGTTTTTATATGGTTCTTATGAAAAACAATTGCTAATAAGAAGTGACTGGTTAAATTGTGTCAATGACCAATCCTATTCTGCATGTTCTGCTGAAGCCAGGCACCCACTGAGGACAGCTGGAGCTCAGCCAGAAAGTCATGACCTTGGTCAAGGACCGTGGTCCTCATGTGCCAAGCAATACAGTCTGGTTCCTAATCTTTACAAACTCTCTTTTTCCATTGGGAAGCAAACTGCAATATACTCAGTTAGACACGTTAGTATTTTTAATCCTTATCTCCTTTTGATATAAAAATAAAGCCACCAGTTATTTTTTGTTTCATTATTAAGCCCTTGGTTTTTACAAGGATTTCAGAACTTGGCCTAGATTAGAAACAAAAATAGTAAGAGCTCTTTTTCACAAGAAATAAGATTTAAAGGTATTAGGGGGCAAATGTCCTCCTTTTTAGAAGTCAGCATGGGTAGTTCTTTTTTTTCTGACCTTAAAAAGAATCAACTACAGTAGCTCAAAATATATTTGTATGTTTTATTTTTTTAAATGCTTTTTTGGTAATATTTCACTAACACACACACACACATGCACACGAATCCTTTTACAGCCTTTTTCTGGCTAAAATTGGACTTGCTATGAATAGTTGGTATGCAGCCCAGTGCAGGGGGACTGGACTGAATGTTGAGACAGGTGTATTTTTGGTTTAGCCACCCCCCAGTATGTAACTGTGGTCTCTGCATCAGATTTTCCTCCTACCCTAGTTTGTCTGTTCTACTTAAACAAAAGGTTTGAGTTTTAAGACATGACGTCTCACTATGTATTTGTGAGTAACCAAACCCAAAACAATGGTTTGTACTTGAATCCTTATGCTCCATTAGAATTGAAATAACAGCAGCCTTTCAATAGTTGCCTCTTCAGAGGAGTGGGGCAGCTTTGACATCATGCTTTAATATTAAATTGGGCTTTGTTAAGAGCTGTAGCATTCAGGAAAAACTATTATGTGTGGGCATGTGAATGCAGGAACAAATGAAAATGGCTGCATCCAGGACTCTGGAAATCATTATGTTCATGCCATCATAGGCTGCCACATCGTACAGTTCTTTCCAGAATCAGAGCCTCAGCTTCAAGGGCCATTAGACTCACCAGATTTTGCATAAAACAAAACCTGGCTGATTTTTTGAAGGTTCCTGATGGTTGTGATTCTACACCCTGAACTGGTGCCACTGCTGAATGTGCTTTGGCCTCATCAGTCTTCAACACTGATGCCAGACCTTTCCCTCCCATTCCTCGGTGTTGGCAACCACATTCTGATGCAAGGCTAAATCTCTATCCTCAGTGATAGTGTTTTTTAGTAATGGATGAAACGCCAGACAATATCAGACCAAGCCTGTGGCTCAGCTACTCTAGCACCTGCTCTCTGGCACTCTGGCATGGAAATAGTTCTTATCTTGGTCTCTATATTAGAAGAAATAAGTGTTCACACCAGCTTTGTGAGGTTTAATCTGTCTTTCATAAGAAAAGTGAAATAGTTTTGCATATTCTTACTACTGCTCAGGGAAATTTCCTCTTCAAATTCCATGTCTTCTGGGCCTCATTGCCTAGGCATAGTTCAATCTGAGAGGCATTTTTTATCTTGTAGTACAACCACGGGCTTCCTTCTCCTTGCACTATGAGACATTTTAACTCCTCCCAACCTTTTTTATGAATATACACTATGTTCCCTAGTCTAATTTAAATGGAAAGTTTATTTTCTCATTAGATGTTTGAATTACATGAGAGCTGTTCATAATGATCCTTAAATATTCTTTAATCCTGCAACATGCTTTGAAGTATAACAGCATATACAGGAGCTGAGATCAGGCATTACTAGTGATTTATGTAATGATATTCAATTATTTCCTGCATTACTGTCCAGTCTATCTCTAATTCACCCTGGTTGGGTTTGCCAAGCAAAATGGCAATATTGATCATTGCTTTTCTAGCAATTGTTGGCATCTGTTTTGTGTCTCATATAGTCATTATTAAAGGCAATAAATGAAGCCTAGTGAGTTTAAGAAAACCCAGTTTAGCACTCATAGTACTTTTTTGTGCAGACATGAAGAGTCAGCTTGTCCACAAACTCGGTTTAAATGCACAAGACTAAATCCTTTGCAAAAAAAATTCCATTCAGACAAGCTGGACGAATGACCTATGACAATACTTTTCATGACCAAATTCCCTGAATCTAAACCATATAATATTTTTGTTATCCCTTCCCCATTGGTATCGCTTAGGGGAAAAAATAAGCTATTTCTATATCTATATCTCTATATAGATATAGATGATATAGGTATCTACTTTTTTTTGACTTTGCCAATCATGGCAAATAAGCTTTTTTCCCATCTCTTCTTCCACTCTCATCTTACAATGTAGCTGATTCACAAGCAAATGAAATAATCCCAGCTAAAATTGCTAATGCTGCCTGCTCATTCATTCCTAGATTTTTATGACTTAAAGGACCATTTGCTTGCCTTACCTGGACACGAAGAAAGCCATGCAAATTGCCTCCACATGACAAAATGCAGTGAAAATATGAAGGACTATCAGAAAGATTAGTTTATCAGCAGGCTAGGAAAGATAACTATTTTGCTTTTGTATTGAAAAAATATATGTGCTGTCTAAATGAACAATTTAACCTGCTCTTGAACTTCCCAAAAATCTTCACACACCATGCATCCACATGTGAAAGATTCTGGTTGTTTCATATTTGAATTCCTCAGCTTACACTTTGGTCTTCTGGGACAACTGGGCTCAAGCCAAAGAGCCTGGCATTTTGTCTCTTCCCACAACCAGATAAAAAGCAACTGGGACTCCAGTCTTGCCCTGGAGACTCCTAGCTGTTCTGCATGCATAAAAAAGTAAGTTCCAGAAGCCAAGCTGATTGAAATAAAATATTTTGCCAACTGTGCACAAGAGTTTTGTGCACAAGAGTTTTGTGCACAGTCAGCTGTGTGGTGTGGGTGGATGCCTGCCCACACGTGAGCTTGAGAGCTGCAGACCTAGCCAGTAAAAAGGAAGAAGTCAAACAAGAAAAGCTGTTCAGGCCTCACTTTTTTTCCCATAACCATAATGTAGTTGGTTTCTTTAGAGAAATTGAACTATTTGCCTCTTTCTTCTCAATGGTTAAAACTACATTTCTTGGGAAAGACTAATAAAGTGAACAATAGAACCCTGGAGCCTGCAGAGCTTGGGTCCAGTTTGTACAAAGAGAAAACAAAAAACAACCCCAAAAAAGGCCATCTTCTTAAATTTGCCACAACAGCCTCATGCCTAGAACCACAGGAGGAGGGCCCACACATAGCTTGGCCATTAATTACAATTTTTGCATCCTTTTGGTTGTATTTTTTGATGACGGGAGCAACTAGAGAAAATCAGAACAGAGAGCTGGGGGTCATTCTGAGTCACTTCTTGCTTTCCCTGTCTCCTCTCAGGGGGCGGCAGTCCTTGGACTTATTTCTGCAATTTCCTGAGCATTTTCCATGAAGTGCTGACTTGCACTCGGCAGTCTGTATCACTTAGAGCAATATTCAGCATCACAAAGGATCAGATCCCGTAGCTGAATCCAGCCAATCTGGACTTACAACTTGTCAGCAGTAATCCACTGTGAGCAAGGTGACAGAGTACCAAAGATCCGCATGGCTGGATGGTTGGCACATGTGTCCCACATTTTTGGGGCACATGTATGACCGTGTGTTACATTAATACACTCTGACTTAGTCTTACGGTAAAGAACTATCAGCCTCTTTCAATCTATTCATTGTGGTTGAGTGCTCACCGATTATCTGTAAGAGTGGAAATACAGCTGTTTGTTAGACATGAGACATTCATTTAGCTCTCTGTATTGTCAAAGACATTATTAGCTAATTTATAGCAGGAGAATCTTTACCTCCAGTATGTGTGATGAACCTCAGTTGAACCTATTTTGCACCTATTCTATGCCTCAGCTTACTCTGAGTAATGGATAGTAATGTGTGTGAGCCAGAAAGAACTGCTTGACTTTCATAAACATAATGAGCTTCCAAGAGTGGCAATTACAACAAGAAGTATGCATTAATTAATTTCTGATTTCTTAAGGGTAAATTCAATGTATTTCACGTTGGTCAAGAAAGACACAATGTCCATGAAATCCCACAAAACCATTTTTTCCCCATCATGTTTCAGAAAATAAATTTGCTTTAATACTTAGTGTTAGAAACAGTTCAAAATGAGACATGACAGTCCTAGAAGTCCTAAAGCACCAAACAGGAATTTCTCTGAAGGGATTTAGTCTCAGTTTCATATTCAGCATTATTTCTCATTGGTTTATTTGGAGCATATAAAAATATTAATTTATTGCTGCATTTAATATGGAGAGTGGTGAGTAGCTGAATTTTGAACCAACTTGTCATTGCTGAAAATGTCAGGGCCACTTCTCCAATAGTCACTGAAATTTTTAGTTAAACAACGACAGATATATATAGTAAACAAGCAGTCAAAGAAAAGCATACCTTGTGTCAGTGAAACACTACATAAGTCATCTCCCTGTGAGGATAGAAATTATTATTTTTAAAGAAATCACTCAGATTTCCAGTTTTAAATAGATGTGTGATAGGCCATATCTCTCCTTTTCCATCTAGATGTCACAGGATACAGGAACTTACTCAAGCCTCACGGGTAGAGAAATATTCAGATCAGCCGGAGAGAGGCCAGAAGGAGGCAATGAAACTTGCAAGAACCCCAGAGCACACTGAATTTTAGGGAAGATTGGAAGTCTGGTGGTGGTGGTCAAAAGCAACTGCTGAAGTAAACTAAGCAGAGGATATATGGTAACAGTCTGGCTACTTACAAAGGAGTGAAAAGTATCTTTTCATGTCCACTGAGCATAAAGGAAGAAGTTATTTCAAGTATAAGAGACTTAGGTTTAGACTTCAGGAAAAAAAATTTCTTGTGATACAGGTAATTAAACACCAGGATACGTTGCCAAGGGAAGCTGTTGAATTTCACATGTCATTCAAGATCTTTAAAAATGCACTGAAAAGATGCCTTCATGTAGATATAGTTGTTCCCTTCAGAAAGGTGGAAGGACAGACCAGGTGTTCTTAAACGCAGGATCCTGAGATACAATCTATTTTCTATTCTTCTGTTATGGCTATTGTTTCTATGGCCTGGGAGTAAGTTAACCAAAAGATTTTGGAAGAAAAAAAAATCTTACTTTTTCACACTTTTCCCCCCTTCACTTTTAATTTTTTCTTTTCTTTTGGGTTCTTTCCTTCTGGATTCATTGAAAAGGGAATATTTTTTGTCTACCTGCTAGATTAACCCTCCATAATCTTTCATCCGTATCTGTGCAAAGCCCACTCTTTTTTCTTGTGTGTTTCCAGAGTATGTGCTTGCAAAGTTATACTAAACGCTTGATTGTGCATTGGAATTATCCAGTTTGCAATGACAGAGGCAATTCTCTTTCTGCAGAAGATATCAAGATTTGTTTCCACCATCTGATCCCCAAGTTAACAAAAGGAAGGTTTTTATTATATTCAGTCTTGGTCACCATCAGCTTGACAGTTAAACGGGATTCTCATCACTGAACTGCTGTGGATTTTAAAAAAAAAAAAAATCAAGCAAAACTTGAAGTTACCTGCTCTTTTTCCAAAAGACCACAGAAGTTTTGTTACACATTTCAGTAGCAGTAGGACTACTTCATTGTACTGGGAGAAGATTATTTACCATCCTTTTTTTTCCTTTGCATGACAGTTCTCATAGAATACTAAATAATGCCAGCAGGATTTAAAATTGAATTCAGAATTATTTTAATTACCCTAAATGTTTTACTTTTTTTTTCAATCTAAGTGCATAAAGAGGATCTGCTCAAACATGCCTAGCAGGATGCATTTAAATGCCTCATGCAGATAGGCTGTTCCCTGCTTCCTTGTTTGGTTTGGTTTTCCCTTTCTTGTTTAAAAAAATCCAGTAGTGAATGAATGAAACTTAATTATGCAAATATGCTAAATCCAGTTGACAGTCAGGATGCAGGCAATGCTAAAGCAAAACTGGTAAGCTGAGGGCAACATCTACATTTCATTATTTATTAGGGCCCAGATATGAAAAGGCATTTAAACACTCAGAGAGACAGCCAGTCAGTAATATTTACAAAAACACCTAAGCAAATTAGGTGCGTTATTCCTATACCATTTTACTGGTGGCAATATGGGTAGATTAGTGGGGGAAATTAGTAAGCAGTGGCCCTCCAAGTTAGTCTACTTTATGATTCAGCAATCTTACACATTTCTCTGAATGAAATACCCAAGTGCAAAATAAGAGTCATGTGTACATCTACACGCCTATTTTTTTTAAATTACAGTATGCTATATGTAAGAAAAGAACATTTTGTGCAGTATATAGAAACTCTGCTAATGACAGTTTTATCAGTTCATATTGAAATGCTGCAGGAAATTATGGATCATGAGCTATAATTTCAGTGGTAAACCCAAAAGTTATTTCCAAGTCTCTCAGCAAAGGTGTGTCATAAATCAGAGCAAAGAGAACACGACAAAGAATTTATGCAGCTAGCACTTTTCTCCAGGAAGGGACTGAAAAAAACCTACAGAGAAAAACCAATGGCACTATTGTTTCTATGTGCAATTTGTGAAAGACATGTTTCTAACACAGCTACTTATGGATGCTGATATTTGTAAAAAGATAAAGACACAAACCTTCATATGTTGAGGTAGATTGGTTATTATGAACAAATGAAGCGAGTGGAGGACTCAATCAAAATTAGCTCTAAACTTCATCATTTTTAGCAGTTTGCTATAAAACTCACACAACAAATTTGTGTTCGGTCCAATCTACTGAACAGTCACATTTCTGACTGGACAATGAATTAAGAAGTACACATAAAACTGGCAGATGGCATCTTTCTAGGAGGGATTCCAAGCACTCGGAAGGACAAGACTAGAACTCACAGTGATCTTAAAAATGTTGCTGAAATGCTCAAAAAACAACAATATGAAATTCTAAGGAATATTAGACTTGGAGTAGAAGAAAACCAAGACGTAAATGTAAAAAGGCTTAGCAGAAAAATCCCTGGCAGTAATGATGAATTAAATAGTCTTAATATGTTTGAACCCTTTGTTGAGTAAAAAGGCCATTGTCATTCCGGAGTGTGTTAAGTGGCATGCCATAAGTAAGAGATGGATGTCTTTATTCTGTCCTATGCAGCAGTAAGAGGGCTTCAGCTAAAATATAGTCTGGTTTTGAAGCATGGGACTTTAAGAAAAGATGCAGGCTAACTAGAGTGCAGGAAAGAGCAGAAACACAACTCAGAGGTTTAAAAATGTGACAGAAAGTTGTAAGAAATGGATTTGCTTAGTTCTGAAAAGAGTAAGGTGGAATTCAGTAATAATCTCCTAACATGTAAAACGATGTTATAATGAGCACAGTCATCAGTTAGTCTCCATGTTCACCCAATGTAGAAATCACTGGCCTAATTTTTCAAAAAGGAGAAAAATATTAGATTAGATTAAATTAGACATTTAAAAAAAACTTTCCAGCTGCAAAGACTCTTAAGGACTGGAAGAGTCTGCCTAGGGAGCTTTTTTAACTTTGTAATTGAAGAACTGTATGAACAGATTAGACAAAGATCAGATGACCTGAGAATATTTGACATTCTCTCAAAGCAGGGAGATTGACTGACTGAGCATATCTATAATGCTTCTTAGAAAATAATATTCTTAAATTACCCTAAATCCATAGTTATTTTCTAAGTAACTCACATTTATAGGAAAGATTCAATGCATTCAGCAATTTATGTTGATCATTTCAGTTTCAGATCCTTTGGCACTTGCATTCCAGTTTGGAAGGCTCCATTTGAAACAAAAACAAGCAACCAAACAAACAAAATGTGGAAAAACTCTTTTTACCTTTCTCAGAAAATGAAGGAGCAGTTCATCCCCCTTTGAAATAAAAGGCATGATTTGTATTGATTACAAGAGAAAATTCTGTGTTCAGGATTGAGATTTTTTATGTTTCTTTGTGGAGAAGTGCACTTGGATTGTCATGAGATTGCAAGTCAAAGTTAGTAGGACTGGCTCAGGAAATACCTAATTAAATACATATACCATTATGTGTCCATCAATTGTACATTTATCTTAAATATTATGATACATAGGTGTCATGCTATCAAAATAATTTTTTTTTTTTTAATGCAGAATTTTCAGAGGTAGTTCTAAAGGGACTATGTATAACCTTGTCACTAAAGTATTTTATTCTCTTAAGCTCATGGAGTGGAACAGCATTTTTAGCTAAGAAAATTCTTTAGCTTGCACTTTGTGATTGCTAGTGCCAAACACCTTGCTAAGAAAGTAGCCTTATCTGAACCTTTAAGTCATAACAGACACTTTGCAAAGATTAACATGTCTGTAATCTACATGCAAGTCATTTGGTTTGAAAACAGTCAGAAAACTTTTCCCAGGTGACAATGTGCTTTAAATAGACATTAGTAGGAAATATATTGTAAATATTACAATTGCACACATCTCAAAGGGAGTCAAATAGCCTTTCCTTTTAAACCTCTGCCAAATTAATTCTTCCTAAAATTACAGAGTGGCTGTTCTTCAGACATCGAAGCAATCTGCCTTGGAAATACCAATAGGCTATTAGTAACAAGCACCATGGAGATCCAGGGCAAGAAATACAGCAGCCTGCTAAAAATTAGGCTTTATGGCTGCCTCTCCCTTCTGTCTCACTGCCTTTTCCTTCTCATACCTACTGCACTCAGATCACTTTTACAGTAACGATGTTCTCATTGTGAGCATGTATTTGAGACCTTACTTATACCTCATAGGCTAATGATTGGCTTTACCCCGCCGAACGTGGAGGTGTCAGTAGGTATTAATAATACTGGGAAAGAGATAACAGTATTTCCATAAATTGACCTTCTTGATGATGACTTCACCCCATTTTCTTCAGTTCAGTTTAATGACTTGAAGAGTGCTCAGTGATGAAACCATTCCCAAGCATAAATTATTCACCACAGGAAAAAAAGTAGTAGTTCCATTTTGCAATTTTCCATCAGTGGCTGAGCCTCTGTAGGTGAATTGTTGGCAGAGGTGGAACAATTCTTCTGACCCTTCTAAAATTATTCACACCACTTTTTAAAACAAGATAACAAAAAAAAAAGTAAAATAAACATTTTCTTGAAAACAAATGTTGACCCATCCATTTCTCCTCTTAAAAAATTTATAGATATATAACATGTAGAAGAAAAAACACCTTTAAAAATACATTTATTGTCATTTATTAACAAGGAATTTCATTTAAAAGATACAAATATGAAAGATCAAAGGGCTGGACTAGAACCAACATGACCATAAAAATTTTAGATGCTTGACATTACATACAGATACAAATAAACAGAGAAGCAAATTATAGCTTGTATCTCTAAAGATAAAAAATTTATATCATCTGCATGTTAATATTTGCATATTAGGTATTAGCTTTTAAGGTCCATTTTTGAAAGGATGATTTTTCTAGTATCTCTCCATAGCATATTGTATCACACAGCCAAATTCAACTGGAATTCAATGCAGAGAAAAAAATCTCTGCCTTTTTGCAGGAAGAGTTTTTCCAGGTGGGATGTGCAGTTATCTGCTGTCCTTCCCTGGTGTTTTTCCTGATCTGTTTCCTTGTCATCTCACATCTGCTGGAGTTGGTGGGGTGGAGGCATCCTGCTGCTGGACTGCACTGTCTGCTACTGTCTGTGAGAAATGTGCTGAGAGATGAATTGTGAATTCTCATCCAGAAAATAAGAATGGGCACCGTACAGGGGAGCCTGTACGCAGCTCTAGAATGCCTGTTTTCTGATTTGTTTTTTCTTAACATACAAATCACAGCCTTAACAGACTAAAAATGTGAACTTTTGGGGTGCAAAAAGGTCTGTTTAAGCACATACACTGTCATGATTGGAAAGTAGGCTTGAATTTATGCTGTGTATAAAGTCAGAGAGCAGAGTTTTCATTCCGTCAGCACAATTTGATCTTATGATAACATAGGCCAGTAGAAGATGGAAATTCTGCAAAGAGTTTTGTAAATTACTTTCCCATTTAGGCACATTAAACCTCCAAAATATTTCCTTTCCTCTTAAGATGAATCCTTTTAAAGATATACCTTTCCTAATGTTATTGGGAAACTCACTGTAAAGCCACATATCAGATGGTATGATATTAAGAAATAAAAAGAAAGCTGTTGTATATATATATGCATCATAATCTTCTGATAGTCAATGGAACATAATCTTATATTAGGAACTACCTGGCTGTTCCAGGAGGTCCAAAATTATAAAGATCTAAATCAAATCTGGTAGACCATCGTATTTTAGCCATTTGATGGATTTTCTCTTGCCTTTTACCCTTATTTCTGTGTAACCGCACAGAAGTTGTAATTCCTGAAAAGTCCCAGAATGGTACATGCAGTTCAGATCTGGGCACTTGCTGGTTTCTCCACTTTGAAAGGTAATTGAAAAGGAACAAGTAAAAGTGCAATTGAATATGTAGGCTAGAGGCACTAAGTTGCAGCCTCAAAGAGGTCATGCAGAAATGAATTTTTAAAAAGGACTATAAAATTGCATCTAAGATAGATGGGGTGGAAAAGCAATATTTAAATGAAATTGTTATGGATATAAGTCACTTGCCAGGCATTCTAACTATTTCCAACATAAAATATGTTTTCACTTCATATATAAAACATTGTTATTATTCACATCCTGTGTCATGTTAACATATTAAAACTTAAATGTTTAATGCATATATTAAAATTTTGTGTCATCATTAACACCACTGATGAATACCCTTTAACAAAAATAATGGAAAAGATATGTCAAGGCAGATAATTTTTACAATTAGAATAAAAATATGTAACTTAAAGTGTGATAAGATAAAACCGCTTAATTCAAAGTTTCGCAATCCTCTCTCCTTGCTCATGGGAATCCAACTGCCATTTGTTTTCCTATTAAATGACATTTCAAATACTTTATATTATAAACATAAATCACATCTCCTTTTGAGAAAGGAAATGACAAACTAAGTTTGAGGTCTGACTTGCATTTCTATGCTCTATCCAAGACTAAATAGATGAGCAGTTGCTATATAGATTGTATTTGATGGATAAACAGAGAGAGGCAGTAGGTTATGGAAAACACGTCACTTGGAACTGACATCTGCCCTCATAATTCGTGAGTGTCTTACCCTGCCGTGTCACCTCCGCAGACATCAGTTCCCCATCCTGGTTAACAACATGCAGGGGATGAGATTTACTCTTTTTTAAAGTAAAGCTGCCTCTTGTAAAATGCATACCTTTCCTTAATGGGGTATGTTCTGTTTTGTGTGGTCAGGTAGTCCATGAAAAACACCCTCAGTACTGCGATGGGGTGCGCAGAATGACATGTAGTTGCATGGAAGTAGGAGAATGTTGGCACAGAGATGTGATCAGAGAAAGCATGTTCAGGCTGCCCTTTGTATGGGAATGCCATAGTATGGGTGAGACTACTCTAGCGAGCAAGATTCAGCCCAGCATGAGATCATGCTGCAGGTCAGACCTCAGAAAGCTTGGCATGTGCTGTCTTTGTGATCCCTTTGACCTGTCTGTGGTTGTGCTAGGCACTTTCCTAACCAGGAGTGATCAGGCAAGGGTGAAACACTACCAGCCACACAGCAGTCACATCACATGATCTAAGCTTCTTGCTCATAGGGTATGCTTAAATTAAACTTCCCAGAGTAATTTTTCTCCATCAGCAATGATTTCTTTCCCTGACATGCAGGAGGTGTTGGTGATTACAGTCCATCAACAATTCTCCCATAGACCCACACAGAGCGAACGCAGACACAAGTGCCACCAATGTAAAAAATCTGTTAGGTCATCACCAGCAGGGTGATAAATCTGGGCTAGAGATTTTAATATTGTGATATGGTTAGGTTTGTTTGTACCACTTCTAGCAATACCCTTGGACTCCACTGAATTTGCCTAAATTAATGAAATACGAGTTCATTAATTAGGGCTTTACAAGTGGAGAAAGAAAATCAATTATCTTAATAAAATTGTTGAAACCTACAAGGTGCAGAATATTCACTTGGAAATCTCTTGCATTTACATTGCATCATTTCCATCTCTCACATTTTTACTACCATTTTTCTAAAGAGCAGGGTGTTTGGGTATTTTTTTCCTAAAACCAAATTCTTGCAATCAAGTGCTTAAAAGATAATTTCTGCTTTCATTTAAATATGGTACATTTCTTAACCATTTAGCTGTAGAGAAAAATTTAAGGATGTGAGTCTTCAGGGTCCACAAACAAAAAGACAAGGAAATAAAATGTTAAGCATTTTTTTTCTTTTGGTAAACTTCTTGGGTTTTAATCCACTTTAGTATTTTGTGACCCAGCTCAAGATTTTTGAAAGCCTGACGTTGGCAATATCATTGCTGTTATCGTGCAGACATATAGTCAGCAGATATTTGGAATAATTTGAATAATTCATTCATGAGTAATACATTCAGCCCAAATACATACTGAAAAAATCCTTTACTGTGTAATTCATTTTTATTTTGGTGATGTGTAATCATATAATCAAGAACAAAAGCCACTCTCATCTTGCGAGAGTGTAGTATCTTTTGTGTTTCACCTGTAAGTGTGGGTGAGAAAATTAGTTTAGCCTGATTATTAGCCAAATTAATTGTAATGGGGAAGAGAGTGTCCCACTAGAACAGCAAGAGCAAACTTAATCTCACTCTCTTTTTTTGTGTTGCAAATCAATAACTGAGTTTAGATATTTGCTTTCTGCCTACTATTTCTGTCTTCCACTAGCACAAAATGATTTAGGAACAGCTCTTTAATGATATTTGTTTCAGATATATAGATTAGCCATATTTTTCTCAGACAGAAAAAGCAAGGGAACTTTACAGAGCTTTAAAAATTCCTGTACATAACTCTCATTTCAGGAGTTCCTTTTTTAAAAGCTATCTCTTAATATCTTTTAGTCTTTCCTCTGTTGCTTAAAGACCTTTTCCAGTTGGATCTTTCCTAGAAAATTAGTCTGAATTTTTTTTTTTGTTATTATTTTAGGTTTTAAGAACATCAGGAATATTAAAATTGTTCTTGCGAAGTTTGGCTTAAAAATAGATTTTTTAAGTCAGCTAATGTGATACCGATGTTTGTGATGCCTTCAAAAAATTGACAGCAACAACTAAACAGGAATTATGTAGGTTTTTCCTCCTCTTTTCTAGGATCATTTGACTTAATGTTAGTCAATCTGAATTTAAAAAAACACGAAACAATATTTTCTAATCATCCGAGGATGAAGGAGATTTTGAAAGAGGGTTGTTTATGAAGGAATTCCATGGCATAGAAAATGATCCACCAGTAGGTAAGAAAAGAGGAATATTCAGTTCTCATAACTAAAGATAAAAATGACAAGAAATTTTTAAAACACCCTGACATATAACAGAAAATATCAGATTCAAGTGAATCTGATAAATTCAAGGAAACAGATTTGTAATTATATTTAATGTTTAATATGCAATTTTCTGACCCTGAAATCATTAAAGGAAGATAAAATGGGCTACTTTCTATAAAAAACCTCTATATCTTCTAAAAAATCCACTTTTAATCAATTAGGCAAAAATTAGTAATTTTAAAAAATAAATTCTTCAGAAAATATATCCTTAGCTTTTGCAAGACAAAGGTCACTACTATAAAAAGTTTGCTGAAAGTAAGTTAAATTGAAATTATCTTTTGCCCTGTAATATGTATAAAAACGCACATCTAAAATATACTGTAAATGTCTAAAAAATTGAAAAATAATACCTGAAGAAGTTATGGCAGAATAAATAATGTTCATATAAAATTAAAGGCAGAAAATTTGACAGTAACTTTCACCTAAGTCATAGATTAAATATTTTAGAAACAAAAAAACTTTCATTAAAATGTTGAATTAAAACAAATGAATAAAACCCCAAAAACCAACAAACCAAACACATGACAAAGCTAATAATCATGTTATCATTATGAAAATGGGGTGATTGTATCTGGAAAGAAGTTAACTGTTAGAAAATTTCACATAGTCATGCCTATTTAGGAAAAAAAACCCTGTTATTTGAAATATAGTAGGTGCACGTCATGGATTACTGAATAAACATGCATATGCATGAAGGTATAGTGCAATTTCAACTTCATAATGTTTTGTCCTGAGATGTTAATAGGGTAGCTTTAAAAAGAAATCAGGCAACTTTTGACTATAAATCTTTTTTCTGGAACATTTATATACTAAAGGACATAATATTCTAAAAGGATTTTCAAAGGACCATAAGGGAGATACAATCACCACATCTTATTGAATTGCGTTATGCATTCCCTTATAGATTATCTTGGAAAATCACAGTGCACATGATAATACAAATCAAAACAACTGCTGGTTTATCCATTGCACTACGAAGAGAGACCTACTGCAGTCAGTGCTGACTACCAAAATTGTCAGATTAACACACCGGGGTAACTGAGCTAGGGAGGTGATTTCCTCTTCTCAGCGTGCAACTCAACAGTGTTTCACAAATCACTGCTCCATATCTGTTTTATACTGCTGAATTTCTAAACTGCCTTCTGTATTCATCTGTATATATCTTTATGGAACCAGATAGACATAAATCATCACTTTACAAATCTCAGCTTCTTAAATAAAGTCGTGCATGCCTGGCCTGATGACAGCAGCCCTGAGCACCTGGCAGCTCCCACTGCTGCCAGCAACAGCAGCTCAATCATCGACACAACTTTGGAGTCAGCTCAGGTACCAACATGGGCAGCCTCTGCGCAGGAAATTTGGGCAGATGGGGGACCACGCTCTGGTGATGACATCAACTAGCACAAAATGTCCTGTATTACCTGAAATGATACTTAAGCTCTCTTACTTTCTAAAGCATTACAGCTGCGCCCTGGAAATGATCTCTGCCCTCTCAAATCTCCTGAAACATGCCTAGGAATTGCTTGGGGTGATATTGGCTAGCAAGTCCAAAGTGATAGAAGAGCCCGTGCTAACAGTTCAATAGCTCAGAGGACCAAGGTCCAGTGCTAAGGAATATTCTCTGGCAGGTTTCAGGTCAATGGTATGATCCTGGCTGCAGAAATCCCTTTTACTTTCATATCACTAAAGTATTAGAGACATACCTTTTCTTCAGCAGCCACGGGAAAGCAAAATCAGAGAAAGAGTATTCAGGTAAAATGAAAACTGTGTTTCAGTCCTTAATGGTGACAGACAGAGTATGTTGAAGATTTTTCCCAGACACTATGTATTTTACTCACACTTCAGGCAGACCAGTGTTTCTATGGCAGAACTCTAACCAAATCTCACAGCTTAGCCTCAGAATAAATGAGTGTTTAATTAAAAGCTTCTGTATATAGACAAGTTTGGGTTTATTTCTATATGAATGTTTAGTCAGCTAATGCACTGGAAATTAAATTTTAATGATGGAAGGGTAACACGAAGTCCTGAATGCCATCAAAACAGAAAATAAAGGAAGGAGGCTCACAAAGCACTGTTGCTAATGAGACAAAAAGCATGATGCATAGTGATTTCAACTAGTTAGTTATCGAGGCCAATAGGTTGAGTTGCTCTAAACACATACAAACATTGGGAAAAGAGCCTTTTCACACTTCTGAAGCTTCCTCTACCAGGCTTCTCACATGAGCTTGGTGTGACTATTGTTTTAAAAAGCTGAAGTCAAGTATTCAGCTTCAGAGTTCAAGTTGTGTCCCCCATTCCAGAAGAGCATCCACTATCCCTTATTTCCTCTGGGGCAGTGCCAAGCCCATCTCAGCAGAGCTGGCTTTAGAAGGCTTTCCCAGGGAAAGGTAGGCTGACCACCCTCATAATGATAGCTGCCACTTCCACTACTTGCAGTGAGGAAATTCAACTTGACTCAGGAAAGGGGATCCCCTCCTGATTTCCATAGACAGCAATTGCAGTAGTAAGCAATAAATGAATGGGAGAAGCAGAAGACATTCTGGACTGCCAAGGGGAAAGTACTTTGAAAGTGGTTGAAGAGGGCTGAAGGGATGCGTCGGAAGAGAAAAGGTGCATGAATGTGAGGCATAGGGAAACAGTGTCAGAAAACAGACACCGCACATGTAAGTGTGGGGTAAAAGTGTGTCCTGGCAGGATGCAGGATGCGGTCTGTAGATACAAAAATAATTGTAGTGCTAAATCTTTTAGAATAATTGCACTGTAAACCCTCTGATAATCATGAGACACTAATGTATATAATTGCTAATATGTACAGATATAGGTATGCATTCTTGTAAAATATACTTATCCCTGCAATATTAGTAGGTAATACAGCAGGTAATACTACATAATACATAACTATTTTATATATATATTTATATTTCATGATTTTCAGGGTTTCAGCAGTACAGGGTATTACGGCAGTAGAACTGATCTACTCTTCCTCTGTTGCCCATTGAACAAGAAAAAAAGAAAGCTCTGCACTCTGTTTAACGGCCAGAGCACCTAAAAAAAAAAAAAAAGGAGCAACAATAGGATTAAAAAGTGTGTCGGTCTCTAAGCCAAATGGAAATTAAAGGCTGTCCTGAGGACCTTGCAGACTAACAGGCAAAGGTGGAAGACACCTCCAGCTTAAAAAAGCTGCCCATTTTGGGGGCAGGGCAGTCATTTCACCCCCAGTACACCTGAGTATGGTACTTGCAGCTTTTTCACATACAGGAGTCTGAATAATCCAGACACCCCAAAAGATAAAATGCAGTGCAGGATTGTAGCCATTTTCCTTGTGTCCAGAAGCATTTTATCCAGAAGTCTACCTGTGTACAGGGATATAATCACATACAACATACAAACACATGTAGCTAGCTTAATCCCTGCTGAGCTTGAATACAAATATATATACATTTTTTTGAGGAAACTATTGCCTCTTCATCTCCTTTTGAATTTTAATAAAATTAGCCTTTCTGAAGTAGCTAATTACATAGAACGTATGTAACTCATATATCTTACTCCAAAGTAACAAACTCGAATACAGCTCACCCTTAGATTGCTCTGACCAGGGAGACCTGAAGAATGTTCCCCCACCCAACATCATTTCAATTCATCTTTATTTTCCTTTGCTAGAAAGTGCGTCTTTGTAACTCGCGGTGCTGGATGAAGTGCCCTGCTGTGACATGAGACGTCGGGTTCTGTCAGTCACATCAACTGATGTGATGTGACAGAGCCTAATGTGATGGGACCAATGCCCGGCTGAATGTGTACTATGTCACTGTGGTATTCAGAGGCTGGTTTCTCTGAGAAGAAATGCAGTGAAGGAACCCAGGCTTCCCATGGCAAATAAGGCTAAATGATTTTATAAATGAAAATGCAATAAGGAGTTTGCTGCATATGCATGCAAGTGGCATATTTGGTTTATTTTGTTTTATCATTTGTTTGCAATGGCATTTTGGTGATATCCAGTCATGAATTTCACACAAGTTTTCTGTCCATTCTATAAAACTCTGACTACGATCTATCTGAGGGTAGGACTGGAGTTCTGCCACTCTGCTTGGGACAAATATTGTTTCTGGAAGGCCCATGCACTACTCCCTGGTGGATGCCACAGTGCAAATTGAAGGTCTCCTTCTGCAGCCCCTCCATGTTTGGAGTCAACAGCCATTTCTTTTGTTAGCAGCTTCTTCACACCAAGTCTACCCTATGCCTCTGATCCTCAGCAACAAAATGTCTTGAGTTAGCTTGTCCTAGTGGTAGTTCCTCTCAGAATTGCAAACTAGTCTCTGAAAAAGCACCATAAAATTTACTCTGATCTTAAAAATGTTTTCAGAAGTCTTCCAAGGAAATAAACCTAGTAATCACCCATTAAAACATCACACTTAGCAGAAACGTTTGCTTCTAAGGATATGGCTTTCCCTACTTTTTAGGCAGTGCCAGCCCTCAGACTGCTGAACCTTGTTCCCATTAGCAGTCCTCTTACAAGAGATAGCCACAGGAGCTGGTGAAGCCCAAAAAAGAGAATAAGTCAGTCCTGTCCTCATCATCTGCCAGTAGTACAGCTCCCAGTGAAACTGGATGGGTAATGGGAGTAAATTATTGCTTTCTCAAGTCAGCTCCAGATGAGACCTCTAGCGTTATTTATATCTTTTGGCTACGTGCTCCACTCTGTGAAATGTTGATCATCCCAACATTGCATTATGACTATAGTGTCACAGTAGTGACTTAAACTATTGCTATGGCACTAAGCAGCTATTTCAATTTAAGATAAAGACAATTTTATGACGCTTTTTCAAAATGGCTTTGTTTACATGGGTCACCTCAATCATAGAGAAATTACTGATTAACTTTTCACTCCTAATCCCCTTAGTTTCTGTACATATTGGTTATGGTAGAAATTCACCACTGTTAATTATTCTCATTATAGAGTAGTCCAGTAAATGGCATGCAGCAATGTTGAATGAACAGGGAAAGCCCTTTGGGTTACATACAGATACGGGCAAAACACTTGTCTCAGAACTCATAGAAATTCGTAAGAAAGATGATACATGTCTCCTGGCACAATTTGTTAGGAACATGTCAGCCTTGCTGCTATTATACAATGGCTCATTTAAAACAAACAAGCAAAAACCAAAACCAAACAAATGAAAAAAACAAAACACCCACTAAAAAAGGTCAATCAAACTTATCAATTTTTATAGAGCTAAAGAATCAATTTATGCTCTCACTCACAGTGAAACGTCTCATGAGTATTTTATTTTCCATCACTGTAAAAATTTATTTGCTTTTATTTTTCATTGGAAGCTTCTGGCTTAGAGCAAGGTGGACCAAGCACATCAAAAAAGAAGAGTAACCCAAAAAGCTTGCTTTTAGAGAAAAAGTGTTGGGGTTATTTGTTGATAGCACAAAATGTGTTGTCTTGGTTGAAAACAAAAAAAGAGATGGGTAGAGGAGCACAAAGAGAGAGACAGAGAGCAAACCTAAGAACTGGAACTTAAAAGGGGCTTGGAAAGTACCCATTTCCATGAGCACAATTCACTAAACCAAATCAAGGTCCACATAAAAAGAAAAAGTTGTGTGTCTTAACAGTTCCGACACTGAGCTGATTGGCAGAGGGGTTATGAAAATGAAGTAATACCAAATACTGCTTCATAGAGCACATGAACACCACCTTCCTTTGCTGCCATGCATAGCTGTCAACCCATAGCATTGACTCTAGCAATTTTTTAAAACTCTTACTTGAAGCCAAGGTACATTTTCTTGTACCTGGAACCATAAATTAGTATTTTGAATGTAGATGATTGTCTCATTCCTCCCAATAGGACGATAAGCTGGCAGGAATGGCATTGCTCCTGGGAAGTAAGTTCAAACACTTTCAAACTGGGCACAAGACTCAGGTTTCTCAGTCATGTGCAAGAACTCCAACCTACTAATCAACTCCTATTTTCCAAAAGGCAGACTTTCCTTTTTGACTACACCACACCCCTTTCCCCTCAGGCCTTCCACACCATGTCTCTGAATGACAGTGACTGTGCACTGGGGTAATGACAGCGCTGCTGGGTGCACACCTACCTCCCCAGGCCCATCACAAGGTTCAGATATTGGAATGGTAAGACTATAAAGCCCTAGAGGGCTTTGGCTCCACAGTGCTCCATCCAACTAAGATAAAGGAAACTCTGCATGCATGTGGTAACATCACTTCAAGGCTATAAATAAGCTTTGTGGTGTAAACATAGGTTCCTGGAGAGGCTCTCCTACCCTTAATAGTTAGGTAAGGTAATTGTTATTTATTTTTTAATCATTCCCTTTGATTTAATTGCCTATATGCTCCCTAGGGTGCATTTTAATTACCAAAGTACTACTTTGGATCCTGGCTAAGTATGTACGCATAAAAGTGAGTCTTGAAATTCAGGAAAAGGTGAGATCCTCATTGCTGAACAACAGCTTGAAGTGGTCCACAATTTAAAATCCAGGATTTACAAGGTACAGGTGAAATCCTCTCATTCATGGCATACGTGGAGACAGGTAGCAGGGAGAAGGTTAAAAAGGTGGCTGACATTTATATATTTTCCCCTTCTCCATCAATATGCACAGATAGGTGCGGTGGCCATATTCCAGCTTGTGGGGCAATCATGTTGCACCAGGACAGCCATGCCCTATCTGCATTTCTACATAATTTGCTGGAAACAGCCCAGCTTGCAGGCATGAATTTTCAGGAATGAACTCTTGATGCCAGTACTCCTCCACTGGGATTTCGGACTGGTAGCTTCTGACACCGCAACTGTATGCTCTAGTGCTCCAATGCTGGAAGGGGGGACAGCAATCCTGTATGAAGGATGCTGCCAGAACATAGTCAGTCTGATGCTAGAGGACAAGGAAATATTTCTGCTGTGAACATGGTCTCTGAGAGGGTGCAGTTAAATCACCAGCATCTGAAACAGCTGAAATAGCTTTGGGAGATGTCTAGGAGGAGGGTCAACAGAGGGAACAGCAGTGCCTTGGCAAGGAGATAATTCCATGATCTAATAGGTGTCTTCCACCTCCAGTATTTATGGCTGATATTGGTAAGGAATGAAGGAGAGGAAGAGACAGCAGTTGATGGATTAGGATGCTGCTTAATTTTCATTACTTATTTCTTCAGATGGAAAACAATACTTTCTAAGCATCCCCATGGAAGGTCCCTGCTAAAACATCTATTGTGGGTTCAGGAAAAATCATTTTGTTCGGATACTTAAGCATGCTTTGTGTGAGTAGTGGTTACATGGTGTTATTATGTTTATATCTAACATTTAGGCACTGGATTCTGTTTATGTGTAGCAGCTCCAGTGTGATAGACAGTACTGCAGGGAGCAGTGAAGATGCTTCTCTCAGGACAGCTTAACTAGTCTTTGTTGAGAGCAGGATAGTAATTATAACCAGAGACTTTGAGGGGCAAATATAAAAATTAAAGGATCAGTTACATTTGCAAGGGAAAAGAATATTATGTAGCTTGACTAATTGTGAGGCATTCTCAGATAAAATTACTTTTTTCTTCCTATGACTATTTCTGAAACACTCTTTGTTACAAGAGATAGAATAGATTCAGGTCTTGCTGTGATATCCCTTCATTATGCATAGCTTTTCCCTATCTCTTCCTATATGCCACTCCTCCATTAGTTTCAGTCTTGAAGCAATATCATGTAAAAATAGAATAATAATTTATTTCATCTTTGTGTGTGCATATAGACCCCAAATGTTTGCAGGAGCACGGGGAAAATATTATTTTGTCTGGGACTTCTAACAGGCAAAAGAAAAAGTGACAGCAATTATATTTAAAGTGTGGACATTGTACATAAAATAATTACATTTCATGGCTTTTCCTTTTGGGGAAAAAATTGCCATTATAAAAGTAGTTTCCATGGGGTGAAATTTTCAAAAGAATCAAGCATCCACAATTGGGACCAGATTTCTAGAAGGCTTTAGCTCTGGCATAGAAATAAGTGGCCAGATGTCCAAAGAGCTCTAAACATTAGATTGTGAGCATTTATAAAAATCTGGCCTGTATTTAAGAGCATAAATGGGAGCTGAGCTCTTTGGAAAAATCTCACCCTCATGCTGGGTGTTGAGCTGGCTTGAAAAAAAAAGTCTTGGTCAGAGGCTGTTTTGGTGGGAGGGATTGCTTTTTGTTTCAGGGTTTTTTTGGTTTTGTTATGATTAGAGTTTATTTCTGTGTTTTTTTTTTTTTTTTTTAAAGAGAACTGATCTTTTATGTCATTAAGTTGTTTATTGGTTTTGTGGAGCTTTTTTGCTTCTAAGCACATATTTCAGTTTTGCCATCCAAATAGTTCAGTTGCCTTTAAGCAATATTGATGTGCTTAAAACTAAGCACATGCTTAGTTTTGGACTGGAGATTGAATATACCATTTGAAATACCAACCCTCTTTAGGTATGAAATGCATATTATGTTTACCAACAGGCCTCATGAGTGGAGGAGGTGTGACTGAACGGTGGCCACTCATAGTAAAACAAAGCTTATCTCAATGTCTGTGGCTGTGTAACTCTGACAATATCATTGCAATAAGCTGTAAATATTGCAGTTGGGCCACAAATCACATAAGAGATTTCTATTAGGTAAAGTACTGACATTTCTTCTGGACCTGAGCAACAGAGGTTGTAGCAAGGTGGGGGTTAGCCTCTTCTTCCAGGTAACAAGTGAACAGGACAAGAGGAAATGTATAACCTAGACATTCCCAGGTGCAGCTTCAGGCCATCAGGAGGAATTTTTTCACTGAAAGGGTGGTTAAGCATTGGAACAGACTGCCCAGGTTGCTGGTGGAGTCACCATCTGTGGTGGAGTCACACTCTGGAGGCATTCAAGAAATGACTGAACATGGCACTTCGTGCCATGGTCTAGTTGACAAGGTGATCAGTCAAAGGTTGCACTCTATGGTCTTGGAGGTCTTTTCCAACCTAAATCATATTGTGACTCTGTGATTCTGTGAAAATGGACTTATACCAGAAGAAACAGGATACTAGTTGAATACAGAATCCAGAAAAAAAAAAAATATTTAGACTGTTAAATCTTTTCAGAGATATGTTCTAGAGAATAGTGAAAATGGGCATCCTCCATTTCCTCTGAAGCCCAGGTGTTAGTTACAGCATTGAAGGGTAAGGTAGTATATATTTTACTTCTTTTAGAGGAATATATATCTACTTTAGGTATCAATTTGGCTTTGGAGAATAATTTAGTCATACTTGCTAATGGCATTCCAACAAAAAAAGGTCATCAGATTTGACAGCATTGGATTGACTTATGGAAAACTAAGGCTAACTTGCTGGTGTTAAAAATGTTAACCCTTTTCCAGGAACTAATGATTCCAGGAATCTGCTGTAAGTTTCCATGAAAGTGATAGAAGATAGGAACACTGCCCACACAATAAGCAGTTCTTTCAGAAAATCATAGCAAAGCTTATTTTGAATATTGCATCCCATATATAAGCCTAAAACTGTTATCAGACATTGTAAAGTCACGAATAACTGCTATTGTACAAGGTTGAATGGACTACAGGTCAGACGATCTCACGGTTGGCTGATGGATGAGATAAACACCTGTCATCATTATGCTGGATCAATCCTTACTTAAGTGCTAGATTTATGACTGCTTCTCCCACCCATTTTCAGATTCTCTTATTGTTTCTGCTTTGGCTCAGGGCCAAATTAAGTAGTTCTACTATAAGTCAATGTTTAGAGCCCCATATCCTGCAGTAGAAGGCGATTTCACAACCTCTGCTCTCAATTAAAAGAAAATACGATTTTCATGAATCAGTGTTTTTGAGTGTATAGCACGTACTGCCTTCACATGTCCACTCCCTTTTCTCATGGCTTTCAAACAAAGGGTCTCTGCACCATGTAACCCCGACTGGAATATTTTTCTGGAGATGATGCAAATGATTCTTAATTCCTAATTTCTCTGATCCCAGCTTCTGGGAACAGAAAGGTAAGAAAAGGAGGGAATAAGCAGTTCTATTACAGGTATCCAGTTTTACTTTACAGATTAAGCGACCACATCTCACAGCCCCCATAATTTTTTGAGTGTAGCATTGTTTTCCTTCCACAGAAAACCTGAAATTTCATGGGCTGCCAAGATTCCAACCCAGCAGGCAGCCACTGTGTTGAAATGCCACCCTGCCAAGGGTGAGACCAAACTGTGACCAAGAGGTCAGCATCTCCCAGCATCTCCATGCCTGCCAATCTCAGAGCTAGAGAAACCCACAGGGAAAAAATTTTCATCTTCTGCATAAATCCGCAGATTTTTCCAGCAGAAAGTTGTTAAGCATTTCCATACAACAGCTTCATTTTCTGTCCATCAGCAGCACTGTGCAGGCAGACTGCTGTGTCAGGCAGCTACCACGAACACGTGTCTTGGAGCTCCACCAAGGCTTTTTCCCATAGAGAGATTGTTCAGTTCTGCTGGAGGTACTGAACAGCACAGTAGCTCTTGCCAAAATCTTTCCTTGTACATTTATTTAGCAATGTATGAAATCGTTATTCCTCTAGCACTTATCCACACCTATTCACTTACCTTTTCTTTTTCTTGTCAGTAATAAGTAATGGCCATTCTTCGCGAACGAAGAACCGGGGAAGGTCTTTTACACCTTCCAGCCTGCGCATTGGATTTTTTAGGTGAGTTACAGT
>JAYRBT010000082.1:64817306-64841864 GCA_036023395.1 Myiotriccus ornatus
CTTATAGGGCTAACGAGCTCCATCTGCCCGGGGAGTGGCCCTGACCAGGAATCAAACCCGGGTCTCGGTGGTGACAGTGCCGCGCCTTAACCACTAGACCACCAGGGGCTCCCAATGTCAGTAATGAATTAAAAAGACAAAAGGTGTAGTCTAGTCTATCTGTGGAAAGAACATCATGAAATTGAAAGCATATGCAAAACTAACCCAGCCCAGCACTGACAGCTGGACTAATCATCATAAAGGTATTGAGCATGAATGTCTTGAATTGGCTCATGAATTGAGCACAGAGGGTAATAGTGAATGTGGTAACATCAGACTGGTGACCTGTTACTAGAGGGGCTCCACAGGGAACATCTTGGGCCCCGTGCTCTTCAACATCTTCATAAATGACTTGGACTCAGGACTTATAAGAGATACTAAGCAAGTTTGCATATGACACAAGACTGGGAGGAGCTGTTGACTCCCTTGAAGGTGGGAAGGCCCTGCAGAGAGACCTCGACGAATTAGAGAGCTGGACAATCACCAACCATATGAAGTTTAACAAGGGAAAGTGCCGGATTCTGCACCTGGGATGGGGCAACCCTGCGTGTTTGTGCAGACTGGGGAATGAGATGCTGGAAATCAGGGCTATGAAAAGGGACCTGGGGGTCCTGGTCGATGGCAAGTTGACTATGCCATCAGTCATAGTCAGCAGTGCCCTGGCAGCCAGGAGGGGCAACCATGTCCTGGGGGCATCAGGCAAAGCATCACCAGCTGGTCAGTGGTGGGGGATTGTCCCGCTCTGCTCTGCACTGGTGTGGTTTCACCCTCAATATTGTGGCAGTTATGGGAACTGCAGTATAGGGAAGGTTAGAGAGCATCCAAAGAAGGACAACAAAGATGGTGAAGGCTTTTAGGGAAAACTGTATGGGGAGCGGCTAAGGTCACTTGGTTTATTCAGCCTGGAGAAGAGGAGATGGAGGGGAGACCTCATTGCAGTTTACAACTTTCTTGTGAGGGGAAGTGGAGGGGCAGGAACTGATCTCTTCTCTGTGTGGTGACCTGTGACAGGACCCAAGGGAATGGCCTGAAATTGTGTCAAGGGAGGTTTAGGCTGGATATTAAAAAAGATTCTTCACCCAGAGGGTGGTTGGGTGATGGAACAGGCTCCCAAGGGAAGTGGCCACAACACCAAGCTTGGCAGAGTTGAAGAAGCGTTTGGATGGTACTTTCACACACATGGTGTGACTTTTGGGGATGATACTGCGCAGGTCCAGGAGTTGGACTTGATGATCCTTGTGGGACACTTCCAACTCAGCCTATTCTGTGATTCTGTGACTCTTTCAATGGTTAGGTCAGTCAAAAAATCTAGGCACACTTTTTTAACCTTGCGTGCCTCAGCAGTTAAGACCATGCTGGCCTTCCGCAGCCAGTAAGAAAAATCTTAGGTGCAGCAGCAAGACTCCCTATTTGCATATCCAAATGCACTGATCTCCCTCTGGTTAGACAGGGCAGCTATTACTGTAAACTCTTACTTAATTCCTTGCACAAAGCACTTACTGTGGGCACAATGAACTGCAATCACGAGTTCTGAATTCAATAGAATTTCTAAATCCAGAGCACAGTAGTTCTGCTCTCAGGCTAAGAGCCTGGTAATCTTCACTAAAGAGAAATCTTGATCTCTCAAAGGCCTGTGAATAGTACCATAGCTGAAAATCTTCTGGGTTAATCATTTCTCATCTGAAATCATAGATTCACTGATGTAAAAATATCTTGAAAGACAATGAAATATCAAGGCAATAATGCAAAAAGAGTATACTTAGCTCTCATTAATATGAAGAAATTTGATAAAGTCAAATATCTGAAATTACATTTCAGTGGAGATTCTAAACCGGTATTTTGTTTGAGATTTATCTGTGATTTCGATCAGTGTCCAAATCTAAGATGAAATAAATTTTAAGATTAGTCTCTTGTATGGAATTTGAAGACTAAATTGTCAACACTAAGAATTCCTGATAGGAATAAAGCTTTTATTCCTATGTGTAGCTGTACAGCACTGCTAAAAACCAATGGAAACAAAGCACCTAAATACTGCCATAGATTAGTCTCTTTAGAGGAGACCACTTACCTGCTTCTTCTGTAATTTAACCTGTCATTGACTTTAAAAGTGTCTTTAAAGGACTGAATATATAAATAATGATCATGTAATGCATTTAATAAGCAGTCACTTGCTGGGTGCAGTTTATACAGTTACTTCTAGCTGGAATACTGGTCCTGAGTATTTGAATTCCCTCTTTTGCCTTCCACCCTCTTCTTCTCTGCCAAGTTTCAATTTCCATACTGCGTTATATCAACAGTGGTGGGAATAACACTTCTAACTGCATCTCCACTTCTATTAAAAACAAACATTTCCACATAAATCTGCTAATGTAAGGCATGGTATTACTTACAATTTTTTCCCTGTTAATGATGAAAACAAATGAGTAAGATTTATCTCTTTGACAAGTCATGTGGGTGTGAATCTTTAATTAGCATATAACAGGTTTAGACTTCAAGTCCCTATAGGCGTGGGAATCACTTAAAGAAGAAAATCCCACTTGGTAAATCTTTGGCTCAGAAAGCCAAGAATGTTATTTTAAGAGATACCTGTAAAGATGAAGATTGCAATCTTCGTGCATGTCAAGGTAAAAAAGCAAGCTATTTCATCTCCCAGAAACTCGGTGACCATACTTTGATGACAAGCCAGATGGCAGCTGTTCCCCAAGCCCGGTGCCAAGAAAGATGATTGTAGCTGCAATTTACCTTCCGTGGTGAAGCTCAGTGCTGGAGCATACCACAGCTGCGGATTTGGCTGCTGCCAGTAGGTGTGTGCACAGTTGGTTTCCTCCCAATTTGGATTCATCAGGTAAGAGGCTGTATCAGTACCCAGCAATTATGAAATTGGCATGCGTTGGATTGTTTACTCACAGTAATATTCCTACTGGACTTTATTAAAACACCATCTGTTGTCAGTGCAGACAAAGAATCAAACCAGAAATATCCATGGAGAGAGACTATGCGTGTGCGCACACATGTGTGTGTATGTTCAGCTGTGTTGGAGGAACAGGTCACATTTCATATTCTCTTTTCTTCTTCCCACTTCCTTTACAGGTAGCTTATCCTAGTACACCTACATTCCTGAGCAATATTTCCCCTCTCTTAATTCCACCAAAAAAGCTGGAATCAGGAAAAAATAAAAACTGTGGTCAAAGGGAAGTTATACCTCTGTGAGTCATGCTGGAATGGAAACAAATGAGTCTTTGCATATGGGTGGAACAGAACAACATTAGCTTTACTACAAATTAAAGCTGTAATGGTTGAAGAAAAAGTCATCTGACTAAATGATGTTCAGTTAGAACAAACTTCTGAGTTAATGTGTAGTATATAGGGTGAGTAATAAAGGATATCTGCCAATAATAATATCTTTAGGGCTTGAGAAAAAAGGGACTAGCTTTTACAATCAGCTGTTTTCCCTTGATTACTTTTTTTTCAGTCTTTCAGATGGGGATCAGATATTCTCAATACACAGCTGGTCTCCCCAAATAGCCAAGTATAATTTTACATATACCTACATATAATTCCAGGTGAAATTAATTAGCTGGAATTCTTCATCAGGTAACATACTAATAAAATATGATGCAAGTAATTAAAAATGCAAATACAGGGAAGAGAGCAGTAAAACTTAGATATGTCATTTCAGTCCTACAAAAAGGCATCTGTCAATTTAGTTCTTTAGTGCGTGCACTCACGCACACATGAACACAAAAAAACCCTTTAAAAATAAAAATGTAAACAAGTCCCAGTTCACATCATAAGATTAAAGCCATAATAAAGGGAGAGAACACAAGCCAAGAACATCCCCTGGGAGAAGGAGGGAAGTGTGTTAAAATGCTTGGGTTGTTTATGAACTAAGTGTTTGGAGATCTCTCAGTGCTGAATGAAGGAGTTGGGATATTTTAGAGGTCCCACAGGGAGGTTATTTACTACTATGGGGAGTCACTAAAGCCTGCTTTGTTTAGTATACCCAGCCATCAGAAAGAAAACATTAGTCCTGATGTAAGTGAGTGCAATCTGCCACCTGCAGTGGGATTGTACATAGTCAAGTGGGAGAAGATTTGCCCCAAATATGAGCCCATCCTTGCTGCATTATTTAATTTCATCTTCATATGGACCAAAGTTGTTTTGCAAGTTAAAGCCATAAAACCTGACATGGCAGCAGTTTGACTCTGGGCAGGATAGAGCATAATTTCCATGCTTAAGATTTAATTTCCTTTCTCTGTTTTCCTCATCATCATCACTGCTCCTCTACCAAATTACTTAAGCCCTGAGTGCTTAAGTCTTGTAGCCTAGTCTGCCAAGCCTAGGATGGACCCAATACATTAAAGCAACAATTTCTCCAACAATAATGTCCCCAAAATCTAGGTCTTTGTTTTCTGAAACTCACAGAGGACTAATCGTTATACCAGTGTTCCTCAAATCAGGAAGTTAGAGTACTTCGCTTTTGTGTTTCAGTTTTATGTATCTATTTATTCTAATGACAAGAACATAACATTTTGCCTTATATCCTGTGAAGAAACTTAGGGGTTTTTTTATGATCTTAATAAACTCAGTGGTTAGACACTGGAAGAGGTTGCCTAGAGAAGCTGTGGATATCCCATCCCTGGAAATGTTCAAGGCCAGGTTGGATGGGACTTTGAGCAACTTGATCCGGTGGAAGTTTGCCCTGCCCATGGCATGGGGTTTGGAACTAGATGATCATAGAATCATAGAATACAATCATGGAATATACTGAGTTGGAAGCAACTTGCAAGGATAATCGAAGTCCAACTCCTGGCCCTGCACAGTACCACCCCAAGAATCACACCATGTGCCCAAGAATATTATCCAAACCTTTAAGGTCCCTTCCCACCCAAACCATTCTATGATTCTGTGATCTTGTCCATTCCATCCTTCAGCACATCCCAGGAGCAGGTTCCTCTTTTCAACCATGTACATTTTTGGTTGTGCAACTAAGATGTGAGTTTTTTCTCTCTTTCCTCTTACTGGTAGTTTTGGCCAAAATACGTTGCTACTTAGCACTCTCAAAACCCATTCTGCTATATGGCCTGGAGCTATGGAGTTTAGCCTCCCATAAGGGCCAGGCCAGCTCCACAGGCTGGAGGACCAGGTGTTTTAGGAGATAACTGTTAATAGAGGATAACTTCTTGAGCCTAGTCATAGACAGCCCTAGCAGAGGGGATGTGTTACTGGGTCTGTTGATCACCAGTGCAACTGAACTAACTGTGGACATCAGGATTGGAGTCAGCCTGGGCTGCAATGATAAAAGATCTGGTTCATGACCACTTGAGGAACCTGAATTTATGTAAGTCTATAGGACCTGATGAGATGCATCCCAGAGTCCTGAGGGAACTGGCTGATGTAGTTGCCAACCCACTCTCCATGATATTTGAAAAATCATGGCAGTCAGATGAAGTTCAAGGTGACTGGAAAAGGGAAACACTGCACTCATCTTTAAAAAGGAGGAGGACACTGGGAACTACCAAGCGGTCAGCCTCACCTGTGTGCCTGGGAAAATAATGGAACATATTCTTGTAGAAGCTATATTAAGGCATATGGAGGACACAGAGGTGATTTGGGACAGCCAACACAGCTTCACTGGCCAAGTCCTGCCTGATCAACCTCATTGCCTTCTATGATGGGGTGACTATGACAGTGGACAAGAGAAAGGCTACTAAGGTCATTTATCTGGACTTCTGTAAAGCCTGTGACATGGTCCCACAAAACATCCTTCTCTTGGAGGATTGGATGAGATATGGATTTGATGGGTGGACTATTAGATGGTAAAGAACGTGCTTGAACAGTTACATCCAGAGGGTTGTGGTCAATGGCTAAGAGTCCCAGTGAACATCAGTGACAGGTGATGTCCCTCAGGGGTCCAAACTGGGACCAGTGTTATTTCATATCTTCATTAATGATGTAGATGAAGGGATTGAATGCACCCTCAGCAAATTTGCAGATGACACCAAGCTGAGTGGTGTGGAAAAGTAGCAGGATTCATACCTGTCCCCAGATCCTAACCTTGCTCAGCCTCAGACTTTCAAGGTTTATGAATGGCAATGCTTAGAAAAAGGAGATATTTTGATCAGTACTACAGTGGTTGAAGTAGGTGGACTTCCACAGTTCACTGTGGAAGCTCACAATCTGGCTTTCCAATGGGTTATTCTTCCTAAATGCTAACCTTTGAAATGTGGATTTAAATGATTTGATAGTCTTCATTTACTCTGATAATACTTACAAGCAAAAGCAAAACTTCCCAGTAATGCCAAGCTTTCTGAAGAAGGAGGAAGGCAGTTCCCACAATAAAGTATGTTTTTATTATTTGTATCCATTCAGCCTCCAAGCCTCCTTTATGGCGGTGGTGGGCAGGGGAGAGAAGAAAAATAAGTAAATACATAAAATGAAGCTGTTAACTGTTCCACAACAGAAATGTTTTTACGACCCACAAGTGCATTAGGAATTCAACAGGAGCAACTAATTAGAAGAACCAAACAATCCTCCTCCCTAAAGTGCAGCATGCAAAAATGACCTGTTAGAAAGATGGATGCCAAATATGTTTGCCAGCAACAGGGCCAGAGTTTGCCCTGCGCTGGAGCTGGGAGGGCACCGCTGGCACACACGCTGCCTCCTGCCCTACCTGTGCATCAACACTTCCTGAATAGTCTGCCATGCTGTGCGATGCAAACATGCTGAGGCTGTATAACATCTGTGCCGGCACTTCTGCATCCTTATAAATCATTTCCCAGCTCTTGCTGGGGCAACAAGGAAGAAAATGTTGGCATATAAATGTAAATCACTGTATGTCCTCTGGAATAGAATAATAATTGCGTTGATTTACCAGCCATGCACTATTCCCAGGGATGGATGGGAAATATTGGCAGAGAAAAATCTGTACTTCCAGCAAAAGAACAGATTTACTGAACTATACAGAAGTGGTTGGAATAATTAGAGATGCTTCTGTCTATGAAATTTGTTTCCTGTTACACTGAGCATGAAGGCTTCACCTCATTGCAGGTTGAAATGTAATTACTTCATCTCTTATTATGCCTAAAATAAAAGTGTACAGTTTAATCAGTTATATGGTGAGCATATTAGGACAGGTTTTTTCCCTCCTATGTGGAGTTGTGGATAACTCTGAAGTCACTGCCTGCATAGATTCCCAGGCAGACCTGAGGCATTCTAGGATACTGAAATAAATATGTGAATAGCCAAAAATTTCAAAAGCATTGCCCTGAATAAGGAATTCTCCAAATTGTATAATTTACATCTTATTTACCTTCCTTTCCTAAATCCCAATAGGAAAACTTAGCTTAGTTGAGGTCAATGATAAAACTTTCACTGGGACTAAGGTTTTACCCACCAAATCTAAAGTCACTTTCTGATTGAAACTGTGAAGCCTATGACCCACTTTGCAGGATTTTGTACATTTTTTTTCCTGGCAAATTTTTTGTTTGAAGCAAGCTGACTATCATATTTAGTATCTCACCACCTACAAATTTATTATGAAAATGATACTGTTATTATATCACACAATAAGAGCATCAACCTAAAGCCACACCAGCGAGATGAAATGCACACTAGTCAATTCATACTTTGCCATTAGCTTCCAGCAAGAATACTGTACTGATCTCAGTAAACTATGTAAAGCAATGTTACAAACATTTTAGGATTATGCGGGAGACTGCCAGATTGCTTTTCTTATATGACAGTTACATGACGCTAACAATCACTATCAAGAACTACAATGATATTTCATAATATTACTATTGTCTTAAAATTTTGACTGTATTCTGCACCTGTACTTTATGGACACACAATCACCCAAAAGCAGAACCATATAAAAAATCACACAATACTAAGTTTTGTTCTAGGACATCTAGACTGCAGTTTCAAAAATAGATATATATGTGACATCTGTAAAATAGCATGTTATATTTCAAAGCACTCTTTTATATGGATCTGAATCATGGGTCATTTACCGCCACCACTTGCATCTCTTAGAATGCTTCCGTCAGCGCTGCCTCCGTACAATCCTAAACATCCACTGGACAGATTATGTGACCAACACGTCTGTCCTTGAACAGTCAGCAGTCACGAGAATCTAGGCCATGCTGCTGAGAACACAGCTGCGTTGGGCAGGGCACGTCTCCAGGATGCAGGACTACTGCCTCCCTAAGATTGTGCTCTATGGGGAATTTGCCACCGGCTGCCACAAGAGAGGAGCCCCGAAGAGGAGATACAGGGACTCCCTGAAACAATCCCTCAGCCTTGGCCATATTGATCATCATCATTGGTCTACCCTGGCCTCCAGTCTGGAGGCCTGGAGACACACCATCTACAACGCTGCTGCTGCTTTTGAGAACACACGCAGGATCACTCTGGAGGAGAAAAGACAATGCAGGAAGAATCGCGTCTTGTCCATATCACCTGGGGTCTTTCTGCTGTGCCTTCTGCAACCAGACTTGTCTATCTCGCATTGGCCTTTTTAGCCATCAGCACTCTTGTAGCAAGCGTGGGTAGAGCCCTTCCCAAATCTTCGTTTGTGAAGCCTAGACATAATGTTTTCAAAGCATTGGTCTGTAGCATTACATACTGTATTTTTCCTGGTTTTACCCATGGCTGTATGACAGATATTTTGTGGATTTTCTTAGGTCCCAGCATTTTTTTCCAGGTATATACATTTTATTGTGAGAGATCCAAACATTTAATAATTTTTGAGTGTGTGCATGGTACAAGGTAGTAATGTCCCAGACCAAAATTCAAAATTATACAAAAATCCTAAGATTTTGTCAAGCCTTTGTCAAGCAAAAGCTGTGATAGCAGATATTATGTTTGGTAACAAATTTTCCATAATTATATATGCAGAATAGTGTATATTATGTGCTATTTTATTGTTATATTCTTCATTCTTCTACGTTATAACTATTGCTATATATTTATTATTTTATGCAATTATTATATAGTATTCCATGATCAAGCAGTACCTTACTGTGAAGATCACTAAAGTCAAAACAAAGCAAGGCAAAAAGAATACAAATCCAAACATCAGAATCTATTTTTACACTGAAAAAATGCCAGAGTAGCTCTAATGTACAGCGTTCTTTTTGTAATGTTTCAAGTGAACAACACCACACAGTAAATTACATAGCAATCAGGGTTTCCAGAATGATAAAAAGATCATGTAGCATTTCAAAAGTTAAACCTTAGACTTTCCAAAACATCTCAGACCTAAAAATATTCTTCTTACTTAACATAAGTTACTTGAATGCCCATCGACTAATCAAAGCAAGTTATATAAGATGCATTTCAGAATGGGACCAGTCATCATTTGGCAGTGCTGGCTTTCTCTTCAGGGGAACCAAGCAACTTGTTTAGGCTAGAAATTAGTTCAAACAACTTTACTTCAGACAATCAGATAGGATACAGGAAGAATGCATTTGGGGGCACAAAATGAAGAAATCTACAGAAGTTGCCTTGCTGTTCACTAGAAATGCAGTCAAGCACATCACACATCAAAAAAAGCTGGTTTTATAGCCTGCTAAAGGCTGACAAACTATACAGCTTGGGGTTTGCAGGTTCATATGTCCAAATTAAAAGTAATTTAAAAAAAAAAATGTCTGCCAGATACATGTGTCCATGACCTCAGAGTCCATGCCCAAGAATAATTAAGGACAGTCCAAAAAATGGAAGATAGGTGTATGGGTCTTCACTCTTACCACATCAAAGAAATCTGTGACTAGCACCAATCTCAACTCACCTTTTCACAAAGGAAGATGTATTTCCTACTTTTCATGAAGTGCTCCTACTGATGACAATGACAATGACAATGTGCACCTATCCACTACTGGATAAAAAGGTATTACAGCACCACAGCTTTAATGGAGATTTCACTCTATTGTTTAATATTAAATAAAAAGAAGAGTACAAAACCATCAATGCCATTTGGCAGATGTTTGGAACCTCTGACAAGCAGATTTGGGGGCAGCGATCAGGGATTTTGGGTTCTCATGTGGTCATGTGTCTCTTTCATTAGAAAGACACAACTATACAAACCTTGTGCAACACATGTAATGCTTCTTGTCATCTAACATTCTACTTCTACCTCTAAAAGTAAACAAATGAATGGAAATAAACCTCAGAGCCTTAGGTTTTCCTACAAATCAAACTCACCAGTGTAGTTTCCAGATAGGTTTCCATCACCAATGTCATCATCAACAAATTTCCAACTTTTTCCTCAGTACTTTGTACTATTTAATGTCTGACTTGAAGTCATGAAATGAACTGGTGAGGTAACATATGCAGAAGTTTTAGCAATATTCTGTCTCTGTTTCAAATGCAAATAACATCATATCTCAACATTCATTTAAAACCAAAGCAAAACAGTACCTAGATGAAGGCCAGCCAGTTAAAGCAATTCTCATACCCACACAAATAAACCAAACCCTAAAAATACTCATTAAGACACTTCTCATAAATGTCATTTAAAAAAAAAAAAAAAAAGAGAGACGCATTGCTACTTATTGTTGTTATTCTATCTATCTGAAAATTCTTGGGATACATGCAGACAAAAAGGTGCTAGGAGATATATGAAAAGAGAGGAAGAGAGAGGGAGAGAGAAATAAAGGAAATACAACTTTTTTGGAAATTGGAGTCACTTTATTGAAGAAATAAAAATTTACTGTATAAAGTAAAATACTACTCACTGCAGTTTGCATAAAAGCTCTGTCTATGGAATCTGAATATGAGATACTTCTGTGTTTTCCCTGGTCTCTCTTTTTGTTTATCATTTATTTGTTCTTCTGTTCTCCTGATAGAAAAAAGAGAAACAAAAAAAATCAAAACAAAAGAGGGGTAGTCAAGCAACTAGGAAGTGTAAGCTGAGAAATAAAGCTTTTTCTGTAGTTATAAAAAAACCAAACAAAACCATTCTAAGGAAATCCCAGAAAAAGCCCACCCATTACCTTGTCCATATTATCAGATGTCCGTAATCTCAGATGGATTTGGTACTGTTGGTGAAGCTGTGCCTTGTGCTGGAATCTTTTAGGAGAAGACCTGACTCTGAAGTTTGCTATTCTGAGTTGCTACAATTCTCCATGGCGTGCAGGTATGTGTGCCTGGTTGTCATGTCTTCCGTAATGTTGATAGATACTACTAGAATATGTCAAAATCAAAATGCAATTAGATTCATAATTATTTTGGTGTTCAGATTTTTGCACTTATTTTAAATACAGAGAAAACACGTTAAATTAAGATGACTTGGGGCTTTAGAAAATGTTTTTCACAGCGTTTTCACTTCTCTTGATTCTCTCTTCTCAATTTCCTGTTTTGCTCATTTATATCTTGTCTGATTCATTAAGTTCAGCAGTAAAGATGTTTCTAGTTTTTCTGGACAGTACCCAGAAAAATGGGACCCCAAGTCCTGTTTTGCTTTTCTGTCTTATTAATATTTAGACAATAATTGCAACAAAATGTATATATATGAAATAATGTATGTTGGAAATATGGTAGAGGTCTGTAGGTACTACAAGTTCATTCACTGATTATCTAAAATTTAGAAACTTTTTAATTAAAATATGATAAAGAATGGACATGGCTTGATGTTTTCTCTTCAGCATCTTCAATTTTAATGAAAATTTTTTTAATGTCGAGTATATTCTGATCAACAATGGAAAAATGCTGCTTCACAGATTATTTATTCAGCTTCTGCTACCCCAGTGATCAATTTTCATTCTGAAGTACAGCTGAGTTTAGCAGTGCTACAGGGACTCATTTTCTTTGAGGACAACAAAATATCCTGAAGAGAAGCAAGTAGCTGTGCTATATTGCTTCTTTGTACCAAGCAGGCACCTAAGTTCACCACTTCTGGTGTATAAGTAGCATTGTGCCATGTGGATGCAGCCTAAGGATTAGGAAGTAGATTTTCACCAGCAATTATACTGTAATGAGTCAATGGTCATTGGTCAGAGAGATGGCAAGGGTCCTCAGATCCTGGTGTTCAACAATAGGCCCTTTGCCTTGAATAATTACAAATCTTATGTGGCTGACACGTCTTAATTCATGAGATCCTGGTGTGTATAATTGGATAGAAGTATGAACTTGATTACACTAGTGAACTTGCTTTCCAGAGGGAAAAAAAAGTGATAACAGGCTTCTTTGTCATCAAAGGGTAAAGAAATGTGACAATCTGGGAACCAGTTTTAGGACCCCATCTGCTAAACCAGAGAGAAATCAAGATTTTACAGTTCTATAAATATTTTAGTGTATGCCATCATTTATGAACTCTGGCAGCTATCATAAAATCTCTCTGACTTTTGTTACAACTGCATATAAGGCCAGAAAATTGCATCTCATGGTAAACCATAAAAACCTAAGTAAAAGCACCATTCCTTTCAGTATATTCTAAAAATATACAACCTCCCTGTCAGTACATGGCAGGGTTGTTACCATCCCAAGATGCCTGTTTCTCTCTCATTTTTTTTTATCTGATCTTACCCAGGTCTTTTCAAACCCTTTTGTATTTCAGTATCCTTTTATGTTCCATAAATAACAGCCATCACAATACAACAGCTGAAATAGCTTTTACTTTGTCACAACATACTGTAAGCAAGAGACACTTGGGTGATGCTAATGCCCTGGATACAGGAAGAATTTATGCGGACCTTTTCTCTAATTGTTCCTGAAATGATTTTCATTCAGTGGTGAGTTTCTTTAGAGCCCTGAAATGGAGCTAGCCTCAGAGCAGGTTTTGATGCTTTAATCACCCAGTAGAAAAGCCTCTGTAAAAAAAGATATAAATAAAGAATTATCCTGAGATTAACAATGCTCCTTCTAAACTTAAACTCCCAGTCCTGCCCTGTGTTATGAAGTGTCTCTAAAAGACACAGAGATTGTGAATCATCAAGTTTTTGACTGCAGAGGCTGTTCTGACATTCTAGGTAGGATCTGCACAGCTTGAATTATAAGACAATATTGTCTGAAACGACCTGCCAGTCTGAATAATAGTAATTTATATTTTATCTCTGCAAAGTTTCTAGAATACATTTCCTTGAAATCTTTTTTTTTTTTTTTTTTTTGGGTGGGGGGAGGTATGGGGAAAGGGGACGTGTGTGTAGCCAAACAAGAGAAGAGACAATCACTCTATTAAAACTAAGCACAGAAGACAAGGGGTTGTCGAAGACCCTAAATTCAGGAAAGATATCTACCAAATTTAAGACTAAATTTCAGAAGGTGTCTAGAAAGCACAAGATGTGAAATCTCTGTCATCGCCTTTGCAGAGACAAAACAGAAAGCTGAATATTGAAGTGACTGCACATGCAACTACTTCCAAAATAAATGCAAAAAGCAGGTTTCTGACATATTCATCACTCATCTGAGCTGGGCATGTGCCTTTGCAAAGGCAATTGGCTAAAACACTGGACATGTTTCTTCTCCTTTTTCATCCAGCAAGCCTTCCTGTATCTCCTAGTATTACTATGTCTTAGGACCTGCATTTGTTTTTACCAAATATTTGGTTTTGATCTTTCATTAAAAATACACTGTTGTCTCACATATGTATATTTGCATAAATATGTACATATGTGTCCGTATATGCACATGATGCATTATATATATCAATATATATATAAGGCAATCATGGGCAGTAAAAGAATAAATACTCAACAAGGCTTTTATTCTTTCTATTTTTCTTTCTTTTCTAGTATATTTAAGTTGTTGCTAATTAATTTGTTGGGTCTTCTCTAAGAAATAATCGATGCTTGTTCAATACCTGGAAAAAATATCTTGGAGATTTATCCTTTACATAACAATTCCGTTGACCTCATCTTAGTTACCAGAGAGATTAATTCAGTGACTGGTGTCTGAGTAAATGTACGAAAGATTCTAGTAATTTTTGAAAGGTCATGCTCCATTCAATAGCAGCTGTGTTTCTGTCTCAAGAAGAATTTTTCTTCCATGATGAACACACTGATTCCCATACACTATGCAATAGTTCAGGGCAACTTCAAAGAATATTGGAGTCTGAATAAAAATTATATACTACCAATTGTAGGAATAGTTTTGCTCTTTGCATTACCTCTTTTCCTCTAGTCTCAGCTCCACTAGCTCATCTAGAGGATGAAGGCCAAGAAAATGTGTCCACTGAGAAAAATCTCCATCCGTGTATTCTCTTTTGTACACAATCTCATCAGGTTATTCTCTTCAGCCTTTAGGTGTTCTAAAAAAGTGCTGAAAGGACAGACTTGAGCACTGTTTTGCACTATGAATCAAATCCAAACCTTTGATTGTTTTGACCTGTTCAAGCTACTACCCATATCTTGAAAATTCGTTAACTTCATTTGAGGGAGGATTTCCCTCAGAAACCCATACAATGGTCCAAACCTAGAAAAGATTTGGTTTGTAAAATTCTGAAGCCACCAGATAATGTCATCAGGAAAATAATTTTATTTTTTCTTTTGCTGTCCATGATATTTCATGGTCTGAAAAGCATGCAAAATTTAATCTATAATAAAATAGTTAGGCAATAAATGTAGTCCACATGAGATGTGCAACTGAAGTCTTACTATATTATGGTCTTCCAGATGTTGCATCTTTGGACAAATATACTGTCTTTCTTCCTTTTGTGGTTTTCAGATTGCTACTTCCCAAAAATATTGTTTTCTTATGTTCTATAAAACTGGCTTTTTTATCAGTTTAACATAATGTTTTTATCCCTGTGTAACATGCTAAGGAAAAAAAAAAAAAGAGTGTATGACCTAATTCATCATCCATTTACACCACTGCAAGTTCATTGATGACAACACTGCTTTGTCTAATTTACCAGAGGAGGACGATGAAGCACAGAGTCTCTCAGCCTTTTCAAAAACATGCTTTGAGCCAAAACCTGTGAAGTCACTGGGATCTTTTCCATGAATTTCAGTGAGCTCTGCATCAAGGTCATAACCAGAACTCTGATGGCCTTCATATGACCAACAGCTGATTTCAGGAGAGGCTACACAACAGTGAGAGTGAGCTTGACCAGCATGCAGAGACTTTCCACTGGACACAAATCTCATCTCCAGAATACAGAGACAGGAGAACTAACATCAGTATGGCTGGAATTGCACCCACAAATACAGAGCTTAAGCTTCACTTACTATAAACATCTGTAGCAGAAAACCAAAGTGACTTTGGGACACCCAGGAAAGAAGCATGGGAACTATTAGGCTGAGTACTTTTTGCAGTGTAGTTTTTCACAACAGCACAAAACTCTGACCTACTGAAAGAGAAAGAGGTAAAATTTAAATAAAGGGCTAAGGGGAATTATTAAAGTATAAGTAGGTAAAGACTTTATCTGTAAACCATGAAGCTCTAATATATTCCATCCTGTGGGATCACAGTGTCCATCCACTCTCCCTTTTGAAAATTGTCCTGGACTACATCCTTTTCCAGGGCAAAATTGGTAAAGAGTTGTGATGGTTTTGGCTGTTAATTTTCTTCACAGTGTCTAGTATGGGGCTGTGGTTTGGATTTGTGTTGAACACAGGGTTGATAATATAGAGCTGTTTTCCTTATTGACAAGCAGTGCTTACACAGAGCCAAGGCTTTTTTTGCTTTTCATATTGCCACATTGGTGAAGGAGTTGGGACTGCATGGGAAGTTGGGAGGAGACACAGATGGGACACATAATCCCAACTGATCAAAGGAATATTGCCTACTGTATGGCATCATGCTCAGTATATTATGCTAGGGGGAAGAAAGGAGAAAGGGGGACTTTTAGAGTGATGACATTTGTCTTCCCAAGTAACTGTTATGTGTGATAGGGCCCTGCTCTCCTGGAGATGGCTGAACCGTCTCCTGGAGATGCCTGTCCATGGGAAGCAGTGAATTAATTCCTTGTTTTGCTTTGCTTGTATGCACAGCTTTTACTTTCCCTACTAAACTGTCTTTATCTCAACCTATGAGTTTTCTAACTTTTACCCTTCCCTGATCCCACTGGTGGGGGAAGTAAGCGAGTGGCTTTGTGGTACTTGGTTGCTGGCTGCGGTTAAACCATGACAAGAGTGCAGGAACAACACTGATAACAAGTCATAGTGGTGATCAGAAAATATATATCTGAAAACATTCATTTCTTTAAATGGGAAATTTTCTTTGAAGAATAAAATAAGAAAATAAATAAACCAATCTTTCTGCAGTTGACAACTCTAAACTTTAAAATTAAGATCCTTTTTCCCCAGCTTATACAGGTTGTAACTGAAGTGATGATGCATTCTTCATGTCCCGAGGCTGGTGTTAGATCACAAGTCTCTCATTACACTCTATGCAGAAAGCCTATGCCGTGTGCTCAGATTGCTCTTGACTCATGAATAAGATGGGATGGTCTCTCTGCTCACCTGCTGATGGCAGGCAACAGGACACTCAATCAGGCTTGTCCTCATAACACCTTTCCATGTCCCTTCTAGCTTCTACTAGAGCTTCTTCCATCACCATCAGCTCTTCCACTACCTTGTAAGCAGTGGCATAATTAGTTGCCTACATAACAGTCAAGAAAGAAATACATGGAGAGTACAAACAAGCTTTCAAATGTACTTCAGTTCAGGACCCTCCCCCCCCCCCCACAAAACAAAACAAAACAAAAGCAAGTACCAAGTTTTCAGGTAGAAGTGGGGTTGCAGTTTTTCAGACAGTCCTTGTAACACTTGAATTCTGCCAAGTGCTTTCGGGGGAGAAAGTGAATGGTTTAGACCTGTGGGCTTCTGTTTTTTTAATTAATTGATTTAAAGTCTTTCAGTTTTCTTTATTTAATTATGTGGTTAGTCACATCTATTTCTATACATCTGTTGAAAAAGAAACAAGAGCGTGTTTGGGTGTGGAGAAGTTTGTTCAGTCCTACATTAGCAAGATTCTCACCTCCAACTCTCTTCCCTGTTACAATGTCACATTTCTGTGGAAACTACATGGAAACCCATGAACATAAGACAGAGCACGTTGTGTACCAGCACACAGGGATCACTTTGAACTGACACATGGTGGTGGTCTGGTGTGAAAATATAGACTGGGAACTGATGCTGAGGCTTTGAAATGCCGCCACCAGGAGGACAGCAGCCTCAGCTTTAAAGCGAGCAATCACCTCAACCAGTAACTGTGGGCAGGATGGTCCGAGCCCAAGCCTTCACTATATGCTAAAAGGTCAGTGCTGATTTACAATGCATAATTTACAGCTGTCTTTGACTTTCATCCCTGTTTCTGACAGTAGCTCTACACATCTCATTCTAGGCCATGATTAAGTTGTACAGAACTTACACTAATAGGCTGGTCAGTTTAGTCAGCTGTCCACGTGCACGTATGTTGTTCCTACTAGCCACAGTTATTTAGCTTAAGCTATTCTCCATGCCTCTTGCTGTGTCATGGCTGGACAATCCAAGTACATGCATATTACGAGTTGAAGCAATTTATTTGGCAACTGATTCCTTGATATGTTCATATGTTTGCATCATCATGAAACACCACCTGGAGTCCTGAGTTCATGGACCTGTTGAAGTGAGTCCAGAGGAGAGTCAAAAAAATAATCAAAGGGCTGGAGTGCCTCTTATATGAAGACAGGCTGGGAGAGTTGGGGCTGTTCAGCTTGGAGAAGAGAAGGCTCCAGGAAGAACTTGGAGTAGCCTTCCAGTACCTAAAGGTGGCCTATAAGAAAGACAAGGACAAAACCTTCTAGTGATAGAACTGTGTTGTGATAGAACAAGGGGCAATGGTTTTAAACTAAATAAGAGTTGATTTAGATTAGAATATATATAAATATTGATTTATATTAGATACAGTGGGAGTGGTAAAGCACTGGAAGAGGTTGCCCAGAGAAGTTGTGGATGCCACACCCCTGGAAATATTCAAGTTTAGGTTGAGCAGGTCTCTGAGCAGCTGGGTGTGGTTGAAGACATCCCTGCTCATTGCAGGGGGATTGGACTGGATGACTGTTAAAGGTCCCTTCCAGCCCAAACTATTCCGTGATTCTCTAATTCTGTTTTATTAATGCTGATACTGCACAGCCATGGGAGTGGTCAAGCTTGTAAGGTATTGTGTCATTTCTAAACGTGGTTAAAAATAACTCAAACAGAAATACATGAAAAGATGGAAGTTTCACTAGCTGGGGAGAGATTATATCAAAGGAAACTGTACTTGTGAAAAAGGTAGATGCTACACCAAAGCCCATCTAAAAATGGCAAACATCATTTAAAAAGATAGAGGCCAAAACCAGAGGTCATTCCATATTTGCATCAGGGACAAAAATAGGAGAACCCTTCCCAAAGGACAGGCCACACAATCCCTTCTGGTTCTACAACAGCATATAGGGAACAGGCCAAGAACATTTAGCATCTGGTTGTGAAACAGGTATTGGTGCCACCAGTAGGTGAACTGGAGGTCAGCAGAGTCAGCTGGAGCCCTTAATGACAGCCCAAATGTGGCTCCTTGTAGATGTTGATACCCTGCTGGCTGGGTACAGCACAGTGCTCCCTAGCCCAGACAATTTCGGGTGCTATGTTGAGGCACTTTATATTCATGAGCTTTTGTCAGAGAATAAGATGTGACTTCACTGTGTTCCACTACTTTATTTGGGTGACACTGGGTGACAACCACTCAGTGTAAGTGTGCTTGATGATCTTTTGCTGGAAGAGATGCTTGCATTGAAATCTCAAAAAGATGTGCATAGCTGTAAGCCACATTTCAGACTCACAGCCTTTCAACAAGTTTGGCCTATTCAAACCTGCTTAATTAAAATGCCTCTTTTCAGTCATCATCTCCAAGACCATTGACACCAATACATTTTTTTTAAACCTTGATGAAATTTTCCAGTTTTGCTTTGCATGACTTTTCATTTATTGTTAGTTTATTTCCACACTTTCAGGGGAAGATCCCCATAGGCTTTAACTTGGTATTCAGAGAAGCTAGCCCCTTATCCCAGAAATTAATTCAGTTTTATGTTTTTCAGAACCCAATCGGTTGATGGCAAAAATCAGTATAAAACTCCCAGACATTTTTATCTCTCCATGGAGACTAAGTTTATGGACATGAAGAGCAATCAGCTGATAGCTGTAACAAGTTCTGTCATATGAGAAGACTGAGGTTACAAAACTCAGGCCAGAAGAATTTGACACTTTTTATTGCTAAACCGGTAACAGAGCTTTTTTAATAGATTCTGCTTAGCCATTAATGTTACATATACTTTTAGAAAATTTTTATGCTACATTTTTCTTTTGTAGAATTTGTTCCAGAAAGTAATCTTTTAAACTAAATATTTATCAAAAGGCTATGGTAAGAATATAAACATTTCAGCCAGCCCAATAAATCATTTGACAAGTACAAAGAAAATGTACTTCTAATATTTAAGGTAGAGAAAATTAATGTAGCATTTCATTATATTAATTACAACTGTTCACATTTCCTTATAAAGCTATCAAGAATGTCAGGAATCCAAATTCCATCATTTCAAAGATCTAAAAGGCAAAATTTTACCCTAAAGTTCAATAAGACCTCCTAATAAAGGACTTGGTCTTCAAACAAGAAGTGATGAAAATCAAAGCACATTGCCTTTTAAAGAATTATTCAAAATTATCTTCCTGAAATCAACAAAATTTCCCTCGATGACTGTTCTTCAAGTCAAGCAAAATTTTCCAAGACTGACCCCTATTGACTGAATAAAATGGGAGCCTTATTCTTGGTATATGTGACTAGTGGATCAAATCCTCTCTTTAGTAAGTCAAGTCTGTTCTCCAAACCAGCCTAGGAATCCAACCACTGCATAGATAGAATAAATTAAATTATAGTTATCTACTTGATACGGGAAATGTGTGCTTCCATTAATTCATACTGGCAATCTTCAACTACTGGAGAGTGTGAGTGAAAAACAGTTTGAAAAATGTTGCACAGAAAATACTCAAAGTGAATTAAAAAAAAAGAAAGTTCTTCTCTGTATAAAATACCAAATGACTTGAAGCATTAAAAAATAAAAATAATATTAAAAAAAAATCTGACATCTCATATTCCACTGTGACATTTAGCAGGTATAAAAATACATCAATGAAACGTCACTCAGAAACAGCTGGAAATGACAAACACAGGCTTACAAAGACTCTCAGCAGGAAGAAATCATCGTATGTGTATGATAATGGAGTAGAACATGGCTGAAACAGGGCAGTTAGGTTTCTTTGTGGTGTTTAAGTCCCTTTCATCCAGTCACCATCGTTATCTCACCCATGGGACTTGGTTTCTGTTTTGGTTTTTTTTTTCTTAAATGTCTGAGCAGAGTGTATCTGTAACTAAGCCTTGAGCCTGCACGGCTAGATCATGTGCCCTCAGTGCTCAGGCGACTTGTAGCCACACCATACTCTCACCTCAGCTGTTAGTTCCCATCTGACTTTTGTTCCATTTTGGTTTGGTTTTTGTTCCAGAAGTAGTAATGTGCTCTGCCACGTAAGCACTGCTAAGTGGCAGGTTGCATGCTTTCATGCTGTAGCTGCCTTTCATTTCAGTACATCTGTAGTCCTTACACTACTCATTTCCTCTTTGCCACATTCTTATCTCCAGACCCTCAACATACTTGAAATAGTTGAAATATTGTTATTATTGGGTCTTCTCCAACTCCTATCTTTTCTAACTTGTATTCATGTGTTATGTATTCCATCTTCCAGACTGCTAAAAGTGTTTTCTATAGCTAAGATGCTGTAAAAAACTAGACCTGTGACAATTCCTGAAAAAAAACAAACTCCCCATGTGAAAAACCTGTTGTCATTGATCCCCACTGTTACTTTAGAAACTTTTAGCCATTTTCAGCCCATGTAACAGTGTCCCATCCCTACCACTTGGCATTGTTTTCCAAAGGCAATATTGTGGAGCACACATCCTAATGTTTTATGAACATTCAGAAATACGACCTCTGTCCTCTTCCTTTCATCTTCCTTTCTGCCATGCAGCTGAGAACAGCCACAATACACTAGTTGCTGTGGCCCAGTTTGGAATAGGGACTTGCTACTTATATAGTATACTTCTTTGCTACCAGTTTTCAGACTTTCTGTCCTAATAGCTTCATCATTTTACTGGACAGGTAGATTATATTTACTACAAGGTAAATGACCTGCTATTTCCCCTGCACTTTATAATCTAAGCTTTACATCCTCTCTTTTATTCCAAGGCCCAGTGGTTTAGCTTTCGAAACTACCTCCTAGTGATTCCATATGTTCACAAATTTCCTTAAGATGAGGGAACTGCCCATTTGTGCATTCAATTTTTATAGGTATTTACTTACCTGCATTTATCAATAACCATAACAACTATGATCATCATTGCTTCTTAATTGCCCATACCCTTTTATTTCGCTTTAAATCATAGATTCAAAAAAAGCAGCTTAGTGGTTTAGTCATATTAAAATCGTAATTGATTTTGCCTCACTCCTCATTTATTAATGGACTTAGACTACCTTCTCGCTAATAAACCTCCTAGTAATGAGTTTAGTCCACAGAGGATACATTTCCACCTCAACAAACCACCAAGCAATTTAGGACAGTTGGTAGTCTCTGCTTAAGGGAGTCAGAAAACTGGAGTAGAAATTTATGCAGGCCATAATTAAAGTACTTTCTGGGAGCAGCGTGGGGAGTTTACTGATATTCTTTATACCGTGCCCATCTGTGGTCAGTGTAATTAATCCTTCACTCACAATCCAGTAAGAACTAATCCTCACTGACAATTTTTTAGAAAGAGAAGGCTTCAAACACTTATACAGCATTCAAACTCTAGTCATTTCCTTCCTTTGAACAGAAAAGGTTTGTGAAGGTGATGAGGACAGATTTTTTTGGAGCTGCTCAGCTCTGGAGAAGGTGTGCAGACAGCAGAGAAGCCATTCACTGGGATAATGTCTGTTTCCAGACGTGTGGAAAGCCCAGCACACCTAGAAAAATCAGAAGCAGGACTTTGTCAGTGCACAGTTATGAGTGAGAGAAGTGTGAGTGATACCTCATGGAAGTAAAATATAACCAGTAGTTTCTACTGGAATTACTGAAATGAAAGCACAATTGTACATTTGAGGGAGGAAAGGTCACTGGGCTGAGACATGATACACTGTGAGACAAGAGGAAACTCTGAAGTTGAAAAGGTTTAATCATGTCCCTGTCTGTGTTTAATGACAAATCCCTGTGACCTCCTTCCCTTCCAGGATTGTAAGATTTTAGTAGCAGGAAACTTATTTGTCCAGCACCTAAAACACTGGGTTCATTGTACACAGTGGGGGTTCTCATAACTCTAAGCTTGTAGTGCTGCCTAGCAAGAAACTCCTGTAATAGTGCCGTTTTCTCCTTTCCTCACACACGATTACTTAGAGACAAGATAAAGAGGATAGTGAGATGAGTCTTCCTCCCTGCTGGTCTGAGGGATCGGTATAGCAGATCCTTTCAAGACTGATAGGATGCTGAGAGGAAGAAAATGGGCTAAAGCGAGGAATAAGAGAGTCCTGCTGGGAAAGATCGCATCAGAGACTATTGACTGGGAATGAAACGCTGCCTGTTTTTCACCTCACAGGGAGGGCGGGGCCGAGGTCTTGTCTTTTCAATTTGCCATCACTTAATGATACTTTGCAAAGGCATAAATATCACCTAATACATAAAGGAGAGCCAGGTCTACAAAGGATAACCTTTGCATAGAAATTACTTACTTTCTTCTGAACCTCTCCTTTTGGGATCTTTGGAGCTATAATTGATACTTTTTGTGCACTCTGGGATCGACAGTGAATGTTTCTTTTCTTGCCATTTTCTTACATTTTTCTCCTTTTTCACATACATAAATACAAGTGCTAAAGAGAGATGAGTCAAAGACTTTACATTCCTTGATATGTAATATATGTAAATAACCCATGTACGGTTTTATCTATGGTAATTTATCACTAATAATTAACACACACACAAAAACGTAGGTGTCAAACAATCAGAATGACAGCAAAATAAACTGCCTTTGCATTAAAATAAAGAATTCTTCTAGATGAGGAAGAATGTAGAATTTGGGAGAGTCTGCAGGGAGAGAACACAGGAGAGTGCAGTTTTCTAATGGCATTTTTAGCTGTCATTAAACACAGTCAGGGTTTCCAAAGCTAAAATACATGTTAACACGTTCCAAAACACTTCTAATAGAATATTTTTTCAGTACTTTAGTACAGCAAATGATGCAAGGCCAAAATTCCCCAGACAATGCACAGAACATTAGAGAATTAGTTTAACATTCTTACAACCCTGCAATTTTATTTAAACAAGTTCTTCCCTACCCAATTCCCTGCAGAGAAGTATTGTACCCTTTTGTTGATTGTAGTGGACATATTGCAGATCTCCGATTACCTTCCCGAAGGACCACCCACTACAAGAAGTTTTTTGTGTTGCAAGTATAGCTAAGTTCATTCCTCTCCCCCTCCTATTCACCTTCTTTTTCCTTTACTTCTTGTTTTTTCTTTTTTTTTTTCTCTCCTCAACTTTAATTTTCTTAGCATTCTTATACACTGTGGATGAGCTGACAGACTAGCCTGCCATCTGTTCTTTCATGACATGGTGCAACCTAATCAATTATCCCCAAACCACTTTGGAGTAAATAAAATGTCTACAATAATAATAATTAGTCAGTTAAAAAGAAAACAGCATCATATAACTGCTGGTGGGAATTAGGTAGACTTCAGAACACAGCATTTTATTAACTGAGATTATCAGACCAGGAGAAGAAAACTTTCGGAAGAAGAAAAAATCACCTTCAATAATTTATTCTCATACATGAGTACAAGACATAATCCCTAGACTTTGGGCATCTTTGACCCTTTGCAACCAATGACACCAGATTCAAGTGAAAAACTCATGAGTTTCTATTAATAGATGTGTTAGCATAAACTGAGAAGTTGTGTTAGAATTAGAACTGTACTAAAATGATAAAAAGCATTTTTAAAATCACCCAATGACAAGCAGATGACATTTATATAGTGTAAAAAGGAATATGCATTTCCTTAAACACATGTATAAGGTCTGACGTCTTCAGGGAGAGATTTGTGTTCAGCAACCAATACAAGCAAAAATCCTGAATAAGAAGAATACACTACACGCACACGCATTTCAAGTATGGGCAAAATGCAAAAACAAACTGGTACAAACAAAAAACAGGTTTTCAATAAAATATTAGGAATTCAGAAAAAGAGGAAGATTGCAGTTATATCAGTGGACACCCAAGATCACACAAAGCCATTCCTTATGAAGTTAATCTGAACATCATTTTTCACTATGCAAGCAAATGTTTTCTATTTTAACTCTATGACACTGATGTAGACAGAATACACTAGAAATTATTCAACTTAATCAGTTGATGGGCATTTAAAATTTATCTTAGCACATGAGTGCTGTCGTGGTTTTGCTCTGGGTCTATTTGCTTTCACACCCCCCACACAATTACTATTAGTTGAGAGAAGGTTTATGCAGACAAAAGAGACTGGATTTAGGA
>JAYRBT010000082.1:64841964-64859378 GCA_036023395.1 Myiotriccus ornatus
GTTTTGTCCGGAAATCTACTTGGTCAAAACCATTCACAGCCCCAGGGACGGGCTGGTGGGCAAAACCACGACAATTGCTTAGCCCATTCTCAGTATTTTTACTTTTGCAACGTGAAGGAAGCAATAGATAAACTGTAAAGATTCAGCGTTCCAGTGAGATAATCAGCAAATCAGCAACTAAAATTTTGGGGAAGGAATTGATACAAACTCAGTGCATAGATCACACTGATGGATCAGAAGGAAGAAGTTTCTCATTGCTGTCTTTACTTTGAATACAAAAGGATATCATGTATGTTCTATGTTTTGTGCCCTGAAAGAAGATAACATGTAGATGTGCTACCAAATAGCATTTCTACCATGTTTTTTAAGTATTAATGTTGGGACAATAAATAAAATAACTTCAAGTGTAAAAACTCTATTCCAAATGTTCTCTAAACAGTCAACCCTTCTCATCCTTTAGCTATCATCCTCTGGAAAACCAATCCAGTTTTATCAGTAAGTTAGAAAACAATATATCAGTGTGACTCTGGACATTCTACCCTAAACTGCCTGAGACAATGTAGACTATCTGCTGTGAAGTCAGGAGCAAGAAGAATTGTAGGAACCATATTAGAGGCTACAACTTTTACATATATACATATCAGACCACCTACAGTAGTATACCAAAAGTATAAGTAATTCTAAATGACAATATTGAATACACTGAATGTGTGTGTTTGCTCTCATCCTGCCCCATCTTGACTGGTGGGAGACAGAGGCAATTACCCATAAAATATTATGCATGGCAACAAGGAATCTCATACTTCATGGTGCTGTTCTTCACAGTCTGGATTACATCTGCCCTTAGACATTCATGGTGAGGCATGAGGCAGACTCAAGTTTACACTTCCATTGCCTTATTGCAACTTCTGACAAGAGCATGAACAATTAGGTGGGAACATGGAGAGAGAGAGTGGAGGAAAGTGTCCACCATGACGTAGGTCAGTGAAGATAAAGCAATGAGCCACAGATGATTTTCTCTGGTCCCTCTGTGACTGCTCCTCTGTGACTTCTGTGATATGTATGTATCAACAAATTTGCCTGTTTAGGTTCTCATACCACTCCTCCTCCTTCAGTAGCCAAATGCTACTGGAATCCTCACATGTCTCACTTACAATTTTGTAGGAGGAGTCACCTTTCTGTTGCAGCTGCTAACCTCTTGCTTTTGCCTGTTTCTCCATGTTTTACCATCCACTTCAGAAAACGGCTAGCAATTATGTGCCTGATATTTCCCTAACCTTGACCACCTTGAAATGTGATTTTGTGATTTTTGTTGAAATGTAGGACATGGATCCCTTGCAGGCTTTTACAAACATGAGAGTTCCCATGTGTCTTTGACACTGATGAATTGCTAGATCACTACAGAAGAACTTGGAAATGGCAACAGAGCTGGCTCCACTGTAGCTAACTTGAGCTCCTCAGAGGGACCAGAGGGGTTTTTGATTCTTTTTTATTACATGATATCAATTAAGCATTTAACAAGTTACAATGAAAAACAACTTTCCAATGGAATTTTTAATGCAATGAAAACAAATTACCTTCAAGATGGTTATCATTTGGAATCTTGAGGAGAATGAAAATAAGGCAAATGCCAACACATATTCGTCTAGATTGCCCATAACAACTTTCCAGGCATCCCTGTTTCAAATCAAGTAAATCTGTGCAGCTTCTCTTTGACAGCAACACAAAATCCCGTGTGAAATGCATTGAATGGCACAGCTGAGGCAGAATGTCAGCAGAAGATACTGCACCAAGCAGCTTTTGTTTTAAAGTGGGTACTTCTGTTATGCAATTCTCTTAGAATTTGCTTCTTTCAAAGAATAGAAGAAAAAAAAAGCCTCAGCAAACAAAAACCACAAATCCCATACATTTCTCAACGCAGATATTTCTACAGTTGGACACAGTCTATTCACAGCAATTCTAAAATGCTGGCATTGGCAAAGAGACTATATTTGTAGCACTCAGCTGGAGTAAAGGACCAAACAGTGCATGATGGCTGGGATGAAGGTGTTTAGTGGAAAACAGAGGCTTCAACTCACCAAACAAGAATGATACCCATAAACAAAAATTAGCAGTGGAATTCACTAATATCAGCAATGTGCTGATCAGGGACATGAGTAGGTTTAACAACTCACTTCTATTTTGAGCCTTTCTGAGACTTTCTCTAGTGACAAAGAAGATGAGACTATGGACAGAACTTTATTGCATAAAACCATTAATTTACAAGGTTAAAACCTTGTCCGTGTAATTTTGGATATATCCAAGAAAATAAAACCCATACTTAATACTGAAAACTTCTGACCAGTTCATCAAAGACTCATTTGAGCAACACGTATGTGGGACAGTGCAAGCAGTCAACTCTGTGTATTATTTTTCACACAAAAGCCAGCCACAAATGCACTCACATCCTCACACACATCTGTGGGGATGAGTAACATACTTTGCCCTTTCTCTACTACTTTGCCCTTAGGAGAAGTGGGGAGGGAAACACACAGGGGAGGGAAGAGGTGTTGACTTTGTTTCCTGTTCATGGGGCACACAAAGCAAATCAGAATATATGTGAAGGCATGGACAGCATTGCTCTGAAGAGTGGTAAGAGCTCTGCAGGCCACCTGTTAGGAAGGGAGAAATTGTCCCTTACTGAGCTCTCCCACATTTGTACAACATCTGACACTATCCTCTTGCAACCTCACTCTACATATGTTTTCTCACCAGAGTACACAATGTTACAGGCACCATTACTCCTCCCCCAAGCAAGAGGATCCTTTCATTTCACTAAGGCACATTGCCATAGCTGCAGATTCCTGCTGCTTATTTCTGGTGTGATGTCCATACGTACACTTCTAGAGATGTGTTGCTGTCTCTCTGGTACAGGCAGAGAGAATATCATCTTGGCCCTCTCCTACGACCAATGCTCCCTCCTCATTGCACATTTTTTAGAGAATGCTTACTTTCTTGTTTGTTCCGTCTTTCTCTACAGTGCTTGCAGTGTATCCAACATGACACGGAGCAAGTACACACTTGGTGCTTCCCCAGACATACTAGCAAACTTTAGTATCTTTCACCTTTTCTGACCTTTTCTGTGATGTTCACAGCACCTCAGAAACTCTTGTGAGGATATGGAAAAAAAAGCCTCCAGTACTCCATGCACATATGTCAACTTTCTCTTGTGCTGCACACAAGTTGAGTTAGATGTTCTTCAGCCTTTGATCTTCTTTAATCAGAAGAAGGAATAAGACTGAAGAAGGAGAATATGAGCTTTCTTTCATGCTTGCCCTAATTCTTAGGGCCAATAAAGAGGACAGAACAAGAATGCTCAGGGAATTAAGTTCAAGACAATCAAAGAAATAACTGAGAGGGGTCTGCACCCTGCCAGCTATCCTGAGCTTTGCCCCTCACTCATGTGGCTAAGCTCTGGGGAAGGAGGGTTTCTCTGTTAACAGGGGTTAGTGTCTTTGCTCCCCCAAGCCCCTTCTCTACCACCTCATGCTCATCTTTATTAGCTTTTTCACACTACACACTCCTCTCATCCATTACAAGGGCCAGCACAAAGCAGCCTAATGATGGGTCAGTCTTAATGAGAAAAGCGGCTGCTCTTGAAGTGGTGTGGCTTCGTCCTGCACCCTGCCGAGTCCTGGCATGCAGAGCTTTGCCTCCTTTTGGAGAGCAGAGCCATGGAAAATCAACAGTGAGCAGCCTGGTGCCTCTGAACAGAAAGGGCCATGTGCATGGCTATTTAGTGCTGTAAAAGAGAGAGCATTTGCAAAAATGGGAGTGAACATAAGGAGGCCTTCAGAGAAGAATGGAGCCTTGGCAAATTTATAGACTCCCCTGAAAGAAAGTGATTACAGATCATTATCCAATTGAGGCAGATTGATGGGTTAGGGTCAAAGTAATACTGCAGAGCTCACTGAAGGGACAATGCCTGCTTGTCAGTTCTGTCCAGGGAAAGAAAGAGAAGGGAAATTACCACACAGAGAGGAAAGGCTTAAGCTTTTCCAGCCTCTATCTGAAAAATCGTTACTTATCTTGAACATGTGTTCTTAAAAAAAAAAAAAAAAAAAAGAAGAAAAAAAAGAAAAAACCTCCAAACCCAGAATTGGCAGGAGCAGTATCACTGAGCTGAAACTGGGCACTGGGCATTCAGAATTGTGAATAACTGTGCAAATAGTGTGCAAAAAGCATGCACACAAAGCCTCGTGACTGTTGCTGTGAGAGATCACGATGAGTATTAGCAATAGTAATGGATAAATTGCATCCCTGTTTAATTTATATTTTAAAAAAAACAAAGACATCTTCTAAAATAGATACGTATCTTTTTTAATTTTAGTGAAAGAGGGACAGTTTTGTTAACAGCTATGGTTGAACAGATTTGAAACTCCGTAACATCTGGTCAGGCAAAACTCAGCAACACTGACATTGAATAAAACAAGAATAAATGTGCTTCTATTGTTTCTTCTGTATTGATTTTTAAAGTGTTTAAAAGTGCTTTGCATTCATGCACTTTTCAAATAGCCATAGAAATGGAAACAGCATGGCCCAAAAAGCAGCTCACAGCATTTATTGTGCATTTGCCTCACATTTTCCAACAGGATTTTGGAATGTACAGAATTTGAGCAGAGAGAGAAAACAATGCATTCATGAGAGACCTGATTTGTTTTTTAATTGTGTTTATTTATTAACATCTCTGTTGCTCCCCATGTCTCAGAAGCAGAGCACCACACACACTTTAATGGATGCGTCCCCATGTCTGGGCGGATAGCAAAAGTAGCACTAGCCTTGTTTCAAATAAAGGCTCAGTAGGGCAGCTTGCCTTAGGGCCACTGTCTTGAGAGTTTAGCAAGGGTTCCCTCAAGTTCCATTATAAAAACTCCACAGACACGAAGGCTACAGGCCCAGCACTCACTGTGTCTTTTCTGGCAACTCGTGTGCTCTTGCAGAGGATGTTCAGACACAAAACGACCTATCCTGACTCAGAGCCCATTGACAAGAACACAGTAACTGACTTCTGGGGATTTTATCCCAGGCATGAAGTATTCCTGCTAGAGTGACCTGAAATATTTGCAGGAATAGCAGGTACAGGTACTGGTATCCTAGATCCCATACATTCCATTGCTGGGAATAACCTGCCCTGCAGCCATTAGATAAACTCTGGCTCAGCATTGTAAATAACTCTGGGTTCAAGACACTTTGCTAGTTCTCACTTAAAGTAGCGAGAATAATAAAGGAAATCCGAACACTGTTGGCTTCACATTCATCTACAATTTCTAAAATTCCTAAAAGCATCAGGAGAGACTCCCAGACTCTCACTTCATGCAGTACCCCTCATGTACAGCACACATGTTTTTTTATGTTCATTTGGTAGCAACTCAGCTGCAGGATGATCCTACACCTTCTACAGAGGACTGCTAAAAAGGGATCTTCAACATCTTTGCTGAAGGGAAAGAAATCACTCACCAAATAACTGGGTTTTTTTGTTCAGGGTCCCCCAGACTCTCAGAACCACCATTTGTATCTTCTTTCTCATGATTCTCAAACAAACTAAATTTTCAGTGTAACTGACAGCCCTTCTCCATTGCCCCGAGATGGTTTGTCATTTCATATTCTATTTATAAACCAAAAAGGATCCCAAATGGCATGCATCTTGGAAAAATTCTAGAAAGAGCCATGGGGTATCTGTGCAATGCCATTCCATATAAGGCATCTTCCCACACCTTGGCATCTGGTGAAACCAGGGATATGTTATATGGTAAGAAAAAAAATAAAAAAAATAAAGGTCAGTGGTTGGTTACCTGCTTTATTCTGATTGCCATGCTGGAGTTTTACCTCACACATGTATTCCCTGAACTAAGTATAACACTTTGAATCTGTTTCCATTTCCTCATTCATCAATTTGTTATTGTGTGTGATGTAGGCTCCTCCATGCCACACAGTCTTGAATCTTTCAGGATATAATGGAGTTGTAACTGAGTCAGGATACCACCTCCAAGGCAACACACATGATAATATACTTTTTATCTTGTCTTTCCTTCCAACTTTTCTCTGCTTTAGCCTAACAGTATTCTTTCTTGCTGTGCAAGGTTTAGAAACAACTTGTAGCTACTCTTCTCCTGAAGTTTGCTGGCATTTGTTTCCACTTGCCTCCTCCAGTTCGACAGGAGATGTTCATATGTGCAGGACTCCATATGTTTTCAGAGATAATCTGCTTTTTACTACCAGTAAGAATAACCTTGAGTACATATTGCACTGTCACAACATATTTTCTGTATGAATCAGAAAGTAGAACTAGAGCATTGGAAAACCAGACCATATTTTTAACAGGCAAATTCATAAACCTTGCTTTTATGAACAGAGCAAGCTGAGGGGTGGGGGTGGGGGATATCACAGGGAAACAGATGTGTGCTTATGATCTGAACTCTTTGTCCTACCAACATCAGGTTATGTTGGAGTTGATCCATGGAGAAGCCTCCTAAATGGAGTCTGGGTGCTGAAAACTCTATACCATTTCAGTGAAATCAGTGTGAGCACACTGAATGGAACATAGCACAGAACAAGGTCGAAGGAGTGAAATGGCTGTTCCCTCCCATTCCGATCAAGAAAACTATCAGCTATTCATGGCAGAAAAAAAAAAACCCAAAAAAAAACCAACAAACTAAACAAACAAAACCCCAAACCAAACAAAAAAAACCAACAAAAACCAAACCACAATTCCTAGAATCACTCAGCTGGGAATAAGGAGGAAAAAAGAGCATTTCTCTTAAGAACACCTTCAGCTCTATTTATGGCTGTAGTTTGTATGGTGCTTAACGCTTGACCCACAGGGTTCATAGATAAGTGAGAAATGCACAGACGTGTATTCTAAGAGTTATATTTCATCCATATGTGCAAAACAGTCACAAGAGAGCTGCAGAAAACTACACACTTGGGGTAGCAACCTTCCTGGTCCAGGAACAACCTCTGTATCACGCTAAGTCTATCCTCTGGCAAATCTTGAGTTTCAATGACAATTCTGCTTGAGTAAAAACTCAGCAAAATCCTGAGACATTCAGCACTGGTGGAAGTTTTGTCACTGACTTCACAGGATCCAGGAGTTTAGCATGAGTAAACCTCTATCTCTAAATGCTTTCATTGTACAATGTTTGCAATACAGTAGTGGCAAAGAAGATGCAACCTTCCCTCAAAAAGAATGTACACACAGCTTCCCAATCATGCCAGTGTGAAAAGGGCAAGAGGAGAAACAGGTCCACTTAAAATTTTGGTATCCTTGAAGAATTCCCTTATCTTCTTAAGTTCTTAAGGCGAAGGAGAATAAAAGCCCAACTTTCTGCCTAGTATAGCTTCCTCTTTTTTCCTTTTATTTTTTTTTAAATTGTTTGTTGTTGTTGTCTGAGGTATTGGTTTGGTATTTTTTTGGAGAAAGGAGGCATCTTGATTGTATGAATAAATTGCACTCATTAAAACATGTTTCTGCCTGCTGAGTCTTACTGTATGGTTTACTGTGTTCTTTGTGCTGATACAGCGTCCCTTCTACACAGAGCTGGCAGAGTACTTACAACAATGTCAGATATATAATTTGTTTAAGAAAAAATGCCAAAATTGGGCTGCATTACCCCTTCTGAGTTTCTTAATTCTGCCTGCAAACAGCTTGAATTACAAATAACTTTTATGGTTTAGTGCCTTTCTTCACTATCTCTCCTGTGCTCTCAAATCAGGGGACTCAGGTATGTTGGCATAGCAGGTGCCTACGCTTGTTGTGTGAATGGGGATTCTTAAACAGTGCAAATATCCCTAAAGATCCACTGAAGCTTCCTCTTTTATAACAGAGCAGCTTTATTACTTCGCTGGTACAGGGCTACTGCCTTTGATTTATCAAAAGATGTATCCTGTTGTTCCATTACATATGGGTTGCAATATTATTAAAAGCCTAAAAACATGAGTTACATCAGGTTTATGTAGTTTATATATAATTTATATTTAGAATAGCATAAGCAATTTCAATATTTTAGGAAATATTGACCAAATAAAGTGTTTAACCCTTCTATAGGAACTTTTATTCATGAATAAAACCGTGAGTAAAAGGGCATTTAATTTTACCAGTTAAATAAAAAGCGTCTAAAAAATGCTTTCGCATTCTCCATTATTCTTCTGTCCCTAAAGACATGTTTGGCCACTGAAATCATGACTTTGTGCACAACAAAAAGCTGAAGAACCTCTCTGCCCCAGGTCATTCCCTCCAATCAAACCAAGGTCTATAACGAGGCTGAAATTTGTTACCATGTGCCTGCTCTTTACAGGCCTGTGTAAAGGACAAGGTGGACAAACTGTAGCAGGCAGACAGGATGTATACCTGAAGGAAAATACCAAGGAAGAAGATTCAACAAGAGAGACTTGAACATGAAGGTTTAATTATATACTGTACCCTTCCGAGTGGTTCTGCCCTATTGAGACTGAGAAAAATGAGTGATAAAGATGCTGAAGCCTGTACTTTTGAGCATGTGAAAACTGTGACTAGAAAACGGGTTACACATTTTCAAAGTCAGTTCAATAAAGCAAAATGCCAGTCCCAATTCCTTGGAGCCAATTAAAAGGCAGCCAAAAATGTTGCCCATATACCCCACAGAGAACCTAGTGTATTTATAGTCCCCAAATGCCTATGGTCTAATCAAAACTCTCAAATAACAAGAAGCCAGTCAAGAAACTCAGACAGTTTGGTTAATGAGACATAGAGCAGCTTCGTATTCATTCTCTTCTAAACAAAGATCTGAGGAAGGGGTAGGGACTGGTGGGGGAAAGAGAGTACAAGTACAGCAGGCCCAAAGAGAGGGGCACAAGCAGACAGTCAATTAGGTAATGCAGCCAAGCCTGATCTGAAGACTCATTGCAAACAGAGCAGCCATTCATGCACTATGACATGCAGGTCAATAGAAGTAATCACATGCTTGTCTAATACTTTTGGATATGTTCATGAAACAGCACGTGGCAACACATGATGAAACTCAACCCCTGACCACAAAGTACAGTGAAAAAATGAAAAATGTCTTTGAATTTTTTCCCATTACAAAAAATCTTTTTTTTTTTTTTTTAATTCAGAATACTTCTCTTTTTCCCCCATTGAATCCTTATCAATCATTGAAGTGAATTTTAAAGAACTCACCATATATTGCATTCCATTTCTGAATTGTTTCTCTTTCTGATTATGTGACAATTTTCCTTCCAGGAAAATATATCAAGCTCCTCTGTGAAAACCATAGATGTAACTATTCTTACGCACAAGACAATTGCATTGTTTGTTTCAAGGCATACATTGATCAAAATGTCTGCTAGAAAATAACCTTCCTTCCTATTGGGTGCTACTTCCCATTTGGCCAGATGCATTTTGTTGTTTGCATTCCCTGTTTCTGAAGCATCTGCTAGCAGTTACTGTCAGAAATGTGATAATGACCATGGTCAACCAGTAGCTTTAGCTGGTGAATCCTGTGTTCTGAGCAAATTGCAGATATTGTTTCACCAGCTCAAGCAACACAAGCCAGCAAGGACACCAGAAGTGTTTGACTTATGTTTTCCACAAGGACAAGATCAAGCCTATCTACAACAGATCAGAAAGCCACAAAATGGAAGGAATCCAGTCTAAAGGTTTTCCATTAAATATTCACACTATGGGCTCCTACAAGGGCTTGTATCTTTTTCTTTGAGAGCTAAGCCATTCAGCTCACTAGCAAGTTTGGGCAAAGAGGTTGTTCACAGGCCAAGACCTAAAAGCTTATAAACAATTCTGCAATCCCAAACTTGTCTGGAAGCCGCATTAAAAAAAAAAAAAAAAAGAAAAAAAAAAAAAAGAAACAGAAAGAAACGTAAGTTAGCACTCTCCTGGCAAGGTTTTTGGCAGAGCAAGGAGCTGTTGAGTTGTACCATTGTCCTTAGAAGGTGTGTCTACTCTAAGAACAGACATTCCAGGTAGAATGGGATTTCTCCTCTTTTGTCCTTTCCCTTTATTTGAGTGTGTTGTATGTGTTTGACATCAAAAGACAGCATGAAGCACCAGTTTGAAGTGGGGAAGCTTTTCTCGTATGATTGTTTTTCCTTGCGACACGTTGCAGGAAACGCAGTCAAAACTCCAATGTATCCCAAGAACTGTGTTTTCTGCCAATACGACATGAAAGCAAGAAGAATAAAGATGAGGAGTACAAATGTGCTGGTTGGTTGAAGTGTGGTCACCAAAGAGTGTGTTGATGGCAGGGGAGATGTAGTGTTGGTGCAGAGAAGGGCAAATACACACCTAATTTGTCACCTAAATTGTTAAATCTGTGAAAACCTCACATTGGAAGCAATTCTGTTATATCTGCCTGGTGATCTCTGAAGATTAAAAGGGCTAACACAGAAAATTTTCTGATTGCTGGTACAATAACTTCCTCAAATAAGGAATACAAGTAACTGTGCCTTTCATTCTGGTCTAGAGGAGCCCTAGATAGCTATAAATAATTTGTGCAAGCCTCTTATCATCCTGAAATACACATGATTAGAAATCTGCTAGAATTAAGCTGCCAGAGGCAGCAGTCCTGTTACGTGCTGTTGGCCTGTATGTCTGATATGTGACATTTTCCTAAATCCTGTCAGGGATAATCTATCACATAACCATCTTTTAGATTATACTTTGAGACTATGGTCTATTCATACAAATAAAAATATGCTTAAATTATGATGCTGCCCATTAGGAGGATGATCACTGTTCTTGTACAGAGAAAAGTATTACCAGATTGCCAAACACATACTAAAGACCAGAACAATATATAAGAAGTAAACAGAAGCATAAACTAGCCCAAAGGCTGAGACATAGTAATGGCTCTTGCCTAAAGAGATTTTGTCTCCTCTGCTCGTACTCAGGAAATGCAGGTTTCCATTTCCAGCTATTCAAGATCCATAGGTCCAATGGAAGGGCAGTACACTTGACCACCTGTACTCCAAACTGGTCTCCAGGAAATATCCATATGACATAATATTTTACTTCTGGAGTAATAGGATACTCCAGAATGCTTTTATTTCCTTTATTATTGAAGGGGAAAGTATTTCATTAAGTTACTTTCCAACACCTCCATCACCTTCTGCCCCAAATCAACTAATATTCATTAAATTTTGCACGGTGCCACATATAGGAGGAATTTGTCTTGCTTTAATTTGAAGCCCAAAGTCTTCTGATTCTGAATTTTTCTGTGAGAATGAAATAGCACACTGGGTCTTGGCATGGAAGAAACTGGCCATCAGGAATAATGCTCAATAGTTCAATAGCAGAATAGTTCAAAGGCTAGCAACTTGCAAATAAGACAATTATAATGATGAGGAACAGTTCATGTATTCTATACTGAAATATTTAATTTTGCTTTACTGATAGAGAAAATGTATTGAATTACAGTACTATGAGCACATTATATGAGACAAATAGGAATGGGACATATCAGGATCCCACTGAACCTATTCTGGAACATCTGTTGTTCAACCTAGTCATGAATGATTTGGAAGACAGGGTCAACAATGAGGTGACTAAGACTGCGGTTGATACAAAATGATCTGTGGTTATCAAACTGACTGTGAACAGCTGCTGAAGGATATCATGGTATTGAGTGACTGGGTAAAAAAAAATGGCAGATGGAATGCTTTGTTGATAACTCCAAAATAATGCATATGGGAAAACCATATGTCACTGTATATAACTGTGCTGTGTCCAATACTGCATCTGCTTCTAGATAACGAACATCCCAGGAAGCATGTAGGAGAGCTGGAACAGTAGGGAGAGGAGAAGTGCAGATGAGCAGAAGTATGAAATTACCTCCTTATGTGCAGAGACTAAATAATCTGGGACATGTGAAAGAGACATCTAAAATGTTGGAATAGATTTCATAAAATCATGATTGTCATAAAGAAAATTAATATAGGTTATTTTCCTTTTACGTGAACTGCATAATATGTATGCACATATTTTTGTGTATAATTTATACGCACACACATATATATAACATGTGTGTGCATGTTACTTTCTGTAACCTAGGGCCCGTGACTGGTAGTAACAGACATAAGAAAGAGAGTTCTTCTTCTCAAGAGACAAGGTTTTATCAGTGGGATGACTGGGGTGTCAAATGTATAAATGAGTTCAAAACACCCTTAGACATACTCAGGGAGGAAAGGTCTATTGGGTCATCTTAGACACAAAGACAGAAATACAACACCCATCTCAGGAAGGACAGGTTTTGAGGCATAGAAGGAAGGCCTTGCCCGAAGCATCATCACTCTGTGCTTGCCTCACTGACACCCTCACTCCCCAGGCTCCTTTTACTGACCACAGTCAGAGTCACTTGGGCTTATATTGCACCAGAGAGAAAACTCTGGGCTGCATTAACATGCCTCTGAGGAACTTAAAATAATTCTGAGACAATGAAACTAAAAGGCTGGATTTTTGTTGTTGGTGGTGGTGATGTTGTTTTTTTGGTTTTTGGGAGAACAACTCAGGATTTTTCATTGTATTGACAAATATTTGTTGTATCCACCACTTTTAATAATTATATTTGTTGTTTAATCCTCTGCTTTAGCAAATACCCTCCCAAGAACTCCAGGTCCTTGAATGCGAAACAAGCTATGCCCAAGTAAGCCAGGAGTGGATACGCTTGGTTGCCTGGTTGTTTAATTAGAAACTGAACCAAAAGGCGTCCTGCCGCAGGGAGACAACCGGGCTGCAGATTGTGACTCTGCTGTAGGCTTGCTCTGTCTCTCTTTAGCCTTAAGCAAATCTGATCTTGGACATCCTGACCCTGACTAATTGCATACTGTTTCCTGTGATGCTGAGAAGATCCTTTTGCCCATTGCTGGACTATTAAGCTTCTCTGCTCTGGCTGATAATTAAGCAGCAGAGTGCTGAACTAGTTTTTTGTTGCTGTTGTTTTGGGGTGGTTATTTTTGCCTCCTTCTTCCCTCCTCCTCCTCCTCCTCCCCAATTCCCTGATATACAAAGGCCAGCTGAACGCTTCGTTTGTCATTTTGTTACACTGTTGAGAGGCAGACATATCATATCACCTTTCAAAAGACAAAGGAGGTGATAAATGCACTAACTTGAGAGACAAAGCGTCAGGACACTAATGAAAATCTCTAGTGACTAGACAGCAAGGAGGACCTCATTTTAAGAGACTCTGTAAAGGATGACAACTTTTTCAGCCTATGCAAATGTCAAGTCTAAAGTACACTGGTCTAATGCGGCAGCGTATTTTTCTGTCAGGAACAAAAGTATGTGCATTATACAAAACTATGTAAGCAAGTTTAAATGTCATCCATAAAATAAGTGATATATCAGTCTCTTCTAGCTCACAGCTTGGCATCTAGATTTACAAACAAATAGTGTGGCCTAGACTGAAGGACTTGTTCTCCAGATATAATTTTTTTTCTTTTCTTTTAATTTCGTAGAAACTGTATGTAAGAATGACATGCATTTTTGATTTCTTAATGAAAATGGAGACTAAAATTATTCATCAAAGTTGTAGCATCCATAAAGGCTTCACTGGGCCATTATATTAGTTTATTAGGTAAAATTAAATAAAAAGACACTTTAAATGAATTACAACCAGCTGGCAAAATAACAAATATATTGTGTATGAGAAAAGTAGCTCCATCTGATGTGCACTAGCCACCATATGTAACATGGTCATTATTTGTCCTGTCCCTTTGAAAATCATTTTATTGGAATGTATCAGTTAAACTAAAACACATGACCTTCCTTCTTGTGACATGAAAGAAACTACTGAAGAGAAGTGTCTTTTTTTTTTCCTCCCCTCTACTCATGTGAACTTTCTGGGAAAAAAGTAGCTTCAAGGATTTTTATCAATGTCTGTGTAATGACAAGTTCATCACATGCATCCTGAACCATTAGCTTCCTACATCTGAAAGAATGTGCTCAACATTTAGGAATTCTCTTATAATGAAAGGCTGGTCTATTAAAGCTCTGCTAGCTTTGGAAATTGATTGAGCCTTTCTTTCAACTTCCTGCATCATTGTAAATGATGCTATGCAGTGCCCTCATGTGATATATTCTAGACAACAAGTTTGTTTTGTAACACCAAAAAATTCAAGTACCAGGTGATACATGTCTGGTCAGAGATGCAACTTTGCAGTACAAGACTCTTCATAAATTATGTGAAATTATGAATTTAAAAAGCAGCAGCTCCAAAAAGCATCTATTTATATTCTAGGGAGATAAAGGAACAACATTTTCCTCATATATCCACGTGGCTCCTGAATCAACAACTAAATAAACAAATAGAAAATTCAGGAAAAAAATAAGAGTCAGCAGGTGGCATTTCTTCTCTCAGACTACTGAAGCCAGCCAAAACTAGAATTAGGTCCCCTAACTATTGGTCTTTAAGTTTTGGCTGAAAGATGAATTTGGTGTTTTTAATGACTCAACACTCATGATGTTTCAAGACCCATGATGTTTCAAGACCAGTGTGAAGGGAGCTGTGAGAGCAGCAGGCTCTGCACTGCGTAGGCATTGCTTCCTTATGACGCCCGTTGATTATTGTAAATGCCTGACACAGGGGAACACATTGCAGGATGGCATTAAAGGAAGAAGTTAGTGTGGGAAAACATGTCAGAAGGGGAGCTTACTGGGCTGGTGGAGCACTCACTGACATCCCAAACACAACTACGTTTTCAAGTTTATGGGATGAGTAAGACATGTTTTCTCAAAATTGCAGAGAAGCAGGTTTCCTTTACGTGACCTCATTTTCTTTTCATGCTGAGAGTAAGCACCACTAAACAACGTCAGATGGGTGGCACTGGAGACTGGAATCACTAACAAAAGAAGTTTAATCTTGTTGGTTTAAGATTCGCAGGCAGAGTGCCCATGAATGAGGATGGGACTGGGCTCCTTTTCCATGGGATAGATAAAGGCAGGGAAAAACATGAAAGAGTTATTCCGCTTTCGAGGTTTGGAAAGAGAGTTGTGTCACATGAGCTTGGCACAGGGTCCCTCAACAAGACATCTGATGAATAGCTTATGAAATTACATTTGTGAAATTAAATTTAATTTTAGAACAAAACTACAGACAACATGCATTCCAGTTAATTTTTCTTCAGGCTCCAAGAGGTTGGGGTTTTTTGTTTTGGTTTTCTTTCTTTTTTTTTTTTTTTTTTTTTTCCCCAAACTGATTACCTACTTAGCTCCTCAAATAATTACCCCTGGTGACTTTGATCTACTGTTACTGGTGAAATAACACCTTCTTCTAAGAGGGCAGGTTGCCAGCTTCCTTCAAATGAAAAGCTCGGGCTTATGAAGTAATTTCTTGATGATCTCACCAATTATCTTCTTGTCTCTGATCTTCCCTTTTGGGTAAGGTTATTGGGAAAGCTGAGTAAGGTAACCGTAGTCTCAGGATAAATTTACCCTCGTCTACCGTACCTTGCCTTTAAGTGGATGCAGCACAGACTTTATTACAGCCTATGGGGAAGAGCTCAACATAATGACACACAGGAGACCATGCAAAGATAGATATTTAAACACAGGCAGATGATAGCTTTCATACCAATGATCAGGAGATTTTCTTTCAAATTGTGTGTGAATTTTGTTTGGAGTGAGGTAACATTGATCCTGATTTTTTCTACACCTCTCATTCAAAATAAGTCAATAAAGTACTCATTGGCATCTGTTCCAATATCATCAGAAGGAGAGCTTTTCGAAGATAAATTCCTTTGAACATACATAAGACGAATGAAAACAGAAATAAGACCTTGTACCATGTTCATAGCATTGTGCTTGTATTACCAGACTGGCTGATAGAAGAATGCAAAAGTTGCTTTTTATAAAATCCATTTGTCATGACTCCTGCACTGGCCAGATGTAAGAAAACATGAGGTAAGAGAAAAATAAGTGGCTAAAAATACTGCAAGCTGCCATACTGGCTGGAATCAGACACTGGAGGGAGACACAGTTGCATACACTAGTCCAAAGACACTTGACCTTTCTTGCAAGAGTACTGAGTGCATGACCTAAGAACAAAGCATTAAAACCCGAGCTGATCTGCCTCCATTCCTCATTCTTCACATCAGCAAGGAAGGATAGAAAAAAAGAAAGCCTGGACCAGTTAATGAATCATAAAGCCCTACTCTTTGTTGTTGGGGGAGGAGAAGGGCACAGTTCCTGTATAAAGCCTGCAGAAATTCATCACCAATGGTGTGGAACTGTTTTTCGAATCAAGCCCTCAGAACCCATCACGATTTGCATTCATGTAAACACCTACATTTTTTTTGTTAACTGAACTGATTTAACTGCTAATTAAAACTAGTCAGTAAGCACAACGCAAAATTAATTAAACCATTTAGTCGTCCGTAGATGCAAATGAGGCAAAGTTATGGCTTGGACACAATAAAATAAGTACAAGTACTACTCATCATCTGGCAAAGTAGTTCTTGAGGTAAATACTTTCCCCAGAGATGATGTAAAGCAATAAAAAAAAACCAACAAAAAACACACTGCTGACTACATATGATCTTTTATTGATAAAATGTGGTGGAATCCAGCTTCTTCTCTTTGAAACAGTGACGAATTGGACTCAGTGGATTTTAGAAATGCTCTCCCATACAAGAAATATTTCATAGTAAGGTTTGGATCCCAGCTCACTCTACACAGGCATGCAAAGTTGCTCCTGTCTGACATTGGCAAGTGTTTTGCCTCAACCCAGACCTTATATTTTTGACAGCTATTTTTATAGCTTTACATTTTCTCAAGGGGAAAGTATCTGCTTGGCGAATTATATTGTATGATGTTAAGTGGAAGTAGTATTTTCTCAGAGAAAAGGCCAGAAATGTGTGGCTCTGTCTGCAGTATCTCTGCGTTCTGCCTCCTCTTTCCACAGGACCCATGTGCCTCACAAACCTAATTGTACTTACTCTGCTAAGACCACCCCTGGGACAGGGACACACAAAATTATCCATATTGTATAAACTGTGAACTAAAATAGGTTAAAAAAAATCAGATTAAAAACCAAAAAAAAAACCCAAACAACATGCCCAGAAGTGTAGTCTGTAAGCTGTTCATTTATGGAAGCCTGAAGCCAGGGATAAGCCCCTTCCGCATGAGCCACTGGTCTCCCTGCGTGGTGCTTTTCAGTACTCAGGAGATCTCTGAAAGGTGTCTCCCCGTGGTGGCTTGACCTTGTCTGGATGCCAGGTGCCCACCCAGCTGCTCTATCACGCCCCTTCCCAGTGGGACAGGTAAGATGGAAAAAAATAACTCATGGTTTGGGATAAGGCAGTTTATTTGAAGCAAAAAGTAAAGCTAAGCTTGCGCACGCAGAAGCAAAAGATAGCACAGTTTATTCTCCACTTCCCATGAGCAGCGATGG
>JAYRBT010000082.1:64866919-64888524 GCA_036023395.1 Myiotriccus ornatus
ACCTAAAAAATCCAATGCGCAGGCTGGAAGGTGTAAAGACCTTCCCCGGTTCTTCGTTCGCAAAGACTGGCCATTATTTATTACACCATGTAGCACAATCCATAGATTTTAAGAATGTACTGAGACACTGTGGCGGCTTTTTGCAGCAAAGACGGCCTCCACCTTGCAATGGTCCCCATGCATGTGCAAAGCCCATACAGCAATATTATCCTTGATATAGCACATGCTGGTTTGTTGTTGGGTTTTTTTGCTATATCTACCAAGTCAGTATTTTCATATGTTTTTCCTTTTTCTTGCTTTGATGTATTTATCCCTTCCTCTTTAAAACCTGCTCAAAGCCTAGGTTAAAGCTCACCTTGATGAGAGATAGATGCAGGGATGAGGTTCCTAATATCTGAGTTCTTCATAGCCAACAGAAGAAGCAACAAAAAAGGATCACGCAGAACAGCCATACATGTCATTGCTGTTAGTAAAGCAATACAGATTTGGCACTAGTACAGACTTTCTGCCTGCCAAAACACTGGGTGGAAGTTTAAGAAGCAAATGACTATCCTTATTCAGGGCAAAGACGGTCAATCAATCCTTTATCAATTCCCCTGACAGAACAGCACAAGACTGTGGTTGACTTCCCAGAGAGCACACTTAGCTGAAAACCACTTCTGGGGGTATCTGTCCTGAAACCTCGTGATCCTTGAAGGCAATGAGATCCAGTGACTTGCTAAAAACAGCAATTCCATAATAAGATTCTTTTCTGGTCTGAATACAACTTTGCAAATCATATGAAAATGCAGTCAGGAGAACCTTTAATTCAAACAACCAATTTGATAGGTTTTCCAACCACACTAATATCTGTGCTTATCTTAGTACTGGTGTGAAGCTTAGGTTTTGATAATGATTGTCTCAGTCACTGTTTGCTGGCCTGAGCTTGTATTATGTCACAACTGAAATGGAGTTATCTGACGAAATGATCAAAAATGAGAAACTCATTAATAACAATGACCCAAACTATCACAGAAAATGTAGGAAAGAGTTCTCAGAGCTGGGTCATGGAACAATGCTATTGCAATATACTGTTGATGGGACTCAAACCAGTATCTCTGAATGAAGCTGCAACAAACAGCGTGGACATAACAGTTGAGGACAGGTTTAATCCCAGCACCTCTGCACCACATCACAGCACAGCACAGATATGTCAAAGAAGTCAACGCCCAGCCAGTTGGCACAGACACTCTTACCTGGCTGAGAAGCCTTCAGGGGCTGTGTAAGGGAAAATGACAACACAGGGGACAGTGGCCTCCATCATGAACACAATCAAACTACATATTATCTCATGAAAACTCATACATCTCTTATTTGTCCTTTGCTGCCCCAGCTATCTGTATCAGTTATTTATGACTTCATTTATTTTAAGAAGATTCATCCTCTGAACCAGGTGATCAAGCAACCACTCAGGTGGAGAATAGGATCAACAGGATTACAGATCTGGCTGAAGTGAGCTATCAGGAGCTACAATGATTAGGTTGCCTGAGGGCTCAGCTTCATGCCAGCCCAGCGTCATTACACAAGGAAATGGTAACTCTACTGGAAATTTGTCATCTCTTTCTTAAAAACCACATCAGGAGATTTCTCTTCTCTCAAGCACATATCTTGTGATCCTAGCCATAGAAAAAACATCAGTTGGGTTGGGAAAGTAGGCAGCCGGGGACTAAATCTTTCTTTGTTTTGTATAGAAACTAATACATGAAAGGTAAACTATAATTTTTGTCATGTTTAAAAGCTGCTTAAAGATCACATTTACATGCTATTAAACATGCTCTTAATTTTGATAAAGAAAGTGTGAATTCAATTTCACCCTTATTACATAAATGTGTGAAAGGAAAGCTAGAACATTCATCACATCAAAAATTAGTCATATGTATTCCCATGAAAAAGTATTGTATAACTATTTAAGTGGATATGCAAATCTATATCTCTATACAAATTCTATACATTTAACATATATATTCATGCATACATTATATCTATCTCTATAGACAGTCTCTATATTTATTTAAACAGATATATTTATTTATATATCTGAACTATCTGACTTTTGCTATGTCCTTCTAGGTCTTAGCATACTTAAATGTGACATAAAATACTATGACTTGTCATTTGCTTGTTGAACATAAATATGAATTTCTTCTCATACTTTATATAAAAAAATATTTGGCACGAATTTGTCTCTGTGAAGAAAATAATAAAGCCTTCGATGACTCTAAAGACAGGATTTTCCCAGCTGTTCATTAACAGTAATAGATTACATTTTTCACTTGCCACAAATAGAATAGAATCAGAGAATGGTTTGGGTTGGAAGGGACCTTGGGCAAGGACATCTTCCACCTGGTCAAGTTGATCAAGGACATCTTCCACCTGATCAAGGTCCCATCCAACCTGGCCTTGAACACCTTCAGGGATGGGACATCCACAGCTTCTCTGGACATCTAGTTCCAGAGCCTCATCACCCTCACGGTAAAGAATTCCTTCCTAACATCTAATCTAAACCCACCCTCTTTCAGTTTAAAGCCATTCCCCTTTGTTCTATCACTACTGCCCTGGTAAAAAGTCTCCCAGGGACTTAAGTTAAACTCCATCAACTTCACCAGAAGTAAGGAGGTCTAGTCTTGAAGCTCCTATTCATGGAAGACTATTGGATATGCAAGTAATAATACCATAATGCATTCAGTGTCAAAACATCTTTGACAAAGCACAGATGCAGGAGCAGATAAACGGAAGCTCTTCAGTAGGATTCAGTGAAGATTTTCCCATGCGCTACCTAAGCTACTGGATGACACCCAAACAGTCCTGATTGCAGTGAACATTTTGAGCCCAATTTGAATTCAGAAAATACTGTCTCAGGCAAGGGACCCTCACTCCTTGCTCCAGTTAGTTTCCACTACTCACATGAGTAAAAAATATTCAGCTGAGTCCCTTGTTCTGTTACCGTATGCAAGTTACCAAAGTTACAGGGTTATTTGATAAGGTTCAGATCGCTCATAAGTTATACCACAATGATAAATCTAAGGCACATGTTCTGTGAGGATAACTGAAATGTGAAGATTTCTGTTTTGGAAGAGGAAATACCACAAAGTATAAAGATATATTGTTCTTTTAATATCTTCCTTTTCAGAAGTTTATGGCTTTATAATTTTGGTTTATAATTTTGGCTACTACCTCTAGCCAAAAAGCAGGGAGGAAAGAGGTCCAGGGCGATGATAAGAACAACTGCACTTCTGAATGAACATTATTTAGTTTCAATTATTACAAAATTATATACAAGTAGTACAACTTACAGCCTTCTTCATTCATATAGAGGGTTCTCAATGAAGTTGTTTACATATTATTTTCCCAGAGAACTATTTCAATAAAACCCAAAACATAGCAATGATCCTGTAAGTGAATGAAATTTACTTTACCTGCACATGAATCGTATTGTTATTGTGGCAAAATCCACTGATCCCTTGAAACTCACTGGAGATGATTTCCAATAGTTAGGGTTTATGGGAGTAGATGCAGGCATATCCCAGAAAGTTGCTAAGGAACTAGCAGATACATGCATTTTGTGTAGATCTGACATGTGAAATATATCTCTGTTTCTTGGATTAGGCAAACTGAGAAAGCTATGTGAAATGAGATATTCACATCAAATTCTCCTTATTTCCCTTAATCAAGAAACCCCGGAGAACTATAACTATGAATAATTCAACCTTTCACTAACATTTGGTGCAATTAATAACAGTACTTTAAAGCTGCTAGCTTTGTTTATCTTTTTATGCATAATTAAAGCGTGTTGATATTTAAGTTTTCAGCCAAGCAGCAAACTGGGTTTGGTTTTGCTGGCAGCAACTGCTCCTGGCTTAACTACAATATGATAACCTGATATTGCCCCGTCTGGGTGCACCCAGTGCAGTTAACTTTCTTCTCTGCCACCACTCCTGATCATGACTAATTGTCCTGGATTTTTGTGCTCTGTTCGAATCAGTAGCTGACTGTTTGCTTCCTCCTCCCCTCTTCTTTGCCACACAAGTTAGCAGTTTGGAGTTGTGGTCAGAACTTGTCTAATTTTCTTAGGGGTGCTAGTCACTGAAGGCATGGTTTGTGCAAAGCAATTTTCTGTTTCATGCTCTCAAACAATTTCAAATGTAAATGCAAAATAAAGAAATCTGAAAAACAGACAGCTACCAGTGTATTAGATTTTCTGCTTCTGTGATAAAATGGATCCCTGGCTTTGAAGGCATTAAAGTCCAGAAGATTACAAATTTCTGTGGTGGCACTACATGCTTTTTCATTTCAGTTTTCTTTTGTCTTATCAGATAATTCCTCTAGTAGATTACTTTATTGCTTTTGCTGAAAAGAAACTCTCCAACAAGGTCTCTTACTAGAGATTTCACATAATTTTCCACTTTTCCCAGTGTTTTTATTAATTAAAAAAAAAAATATTTAATTCCTAGCACTTTCCGGTAATTGGGAAAGTTTTTATATTAGGAACCAAAAGCAACGTATAAGTGATTGTATTTCTCCTTTAGGTCAGAATTTAAACTTCTGAAGTCCAGATTTAATAAGGCTTTCCTTTCACATTTTCTAAAACTTAGCTGGCTTTTGACCACAGGCCCTTTACGTATTTTTAAGTGGCACATATGGCTATATTAGCATCACCATTTTAAGTCCCATCTACATATATGAAAGCTATTACCTTTTGTAATTTTTCAGACTTTTAAATCCAGCTGAATAAAGAGAAAGGTCAAAACATGGCTATGTTTTCATAAAATTAAACAAACAGTCTAACTGCAGCCATCACCCCACAACCTCAAAACCCCTGCTCCCACAGCTAGAGCGAGAACAGACTTCCTAGGTGTAGTCTCAGCTAACTTACTTCTGTGGGATTCAAACATCACTTTGGGGTAAGCTGGTTAACTGCATTCAGTAATTTCTCATTTTCCCGTGAGAGAGTGCTTTGCAAAAAAAGAGCAGTTACAGGTAGTAGGGGCATCCAGTTAGGAACTACAGCATATGATTACATGGATTCACCTTCTCATTTTGGTTCTCCCAGCTTTTCCTGTTTTTCTGGTGATCACACAGCCCATGTTCCTGAAGCCCTTTAAAGTGTTTTCAGAGATATGTGGACCACTGAGTAGTCTCTGTCAATCTGATAGAGACTTTCTCATTAGTGATGGAATACACTGCAGAAGGGAATATTTTTCTGCAGACCCAGTCTCAATTTGTGCTTCAAGACAGTTCACTGAACAGAGAAATAATGTATTTTTTTTTCATTCATTATGTTCATACTTTGACCTAAGCTTAGAGAGAGAAGTCTATGTTCTACTACTTATATCCACAGTTCCATGCTTTTAAAGGTTCTTAAAGGGTCTGAATATCTGTGAAATCAGCTGAGCCCAGCTGGAGCTTTGGGAACAGAAAATCAAAGTTAATATTTTCAAACATGAATCAAAAACAGAATCCAAAGTCTCTGTTACAAAATGCCACAGGACCAGAATTAAAAAAAAAAAAAAAAAAAAGTTTGGGGAATGGAACACCTTTACAGTTCTGAGCCCTTAGAAGGGCTAAGGTGATAGGCTTCATAGGGTGTCATTTGAAATAGGTTTCAGTTCTAGAGGTCACTTAGCTACCTCAGAATATTTTTCTCCCAGGTACTAAATATGTGATTAAAGAGTCAGCTGCCTGTAAGGCTACTGGCTTGTTTCCCTAACCCAGGAATTACTAACATCCTGCCAAAATCTTTTTCAGGCTCTATCCTCAGGCTCACTTTATTAATTCAGGGGAAAAAAAAAAGAAGAAGAAAAGTAAAAGAAACTATCTCTCACAAAACATGAGCTTCAGGGACCATTTTCCCATGCTGCAGCTCTCCTTGCTCTAAAGCCAACATCCCTCCTTTAGTTCTTCATCTTAATGAGCTTTCTCAACTCTTGGTAAGCACTGTCTGACCTAAATGCGTCAGGGAATGGGCAGAAGTTTCTGCCTCCTGGGGCTCTTGACCCTTAATGTGGATGCCTCTCCTGCTGTCATGCCTGACCTCAAACTCCAGGACTAGCATTAAGCTCTTTAGGAAATTAGCACAGTAGACATATAGTTAAGTATCTGATTTCCAACCTCTGTTTTTGAAAACTTGCCAGCTGAAAGGCAGGAAGTGGTTATTGCTGGCATTAAATGTTCTGCATTCTTAACTTCTGGAAGGGGAAAAGTGAGTGAGGTCCTACACAGAGTGGAAGGAAGGTGCTTGCATGAGGCTGTTCACTTGCTTAGAATTAGGTACCTAGAGCTGTTTTGGTACCAATACATGCTTTAGAAACTTGTTGCTCCTTCTGTTGTAGCATTTCTGCTAACACTCCCTAAATTGAATAATTGGCTAGTTTGCTCAAAACATGGCTTCATTGTCTAGAGGGCAGGTAGAACAGAGATCATGTTATTACAGTGAGCCACAGTCTAGCACTCTCTCATTTAAATGTCATGAAGCACAAGGATGGATGTTGCATAAATATCAGTGTGGGCAAAACAAAGGCTCCATTCTACAGATGACCAATATTGCACACAGTCTGACGGGAAATGCTCTAATTCATTATGATGTATGGAGGGGAAAAGTATAAAGAAGGTAAACTTTGCCCTCCTCCCAACCACTGCAAGTGGTTCCCAGGCTCACACAGGCAGGTGCCAAGCCCACCAGAATCAGCCTTCAAAGCACTACCCTTTCCCCATTGCAGATTCACTGTTATGTCCTACTTTGGGATGATGAAATCTCCTTTTGTAGGTCTATTCTCCACAGCCAATATGTTCATACTTTTAGATACCAAATATCTCTCTCTCAGTACCTATCATGCCTATATCACACCTTAATAGCCTGGACAATCACTTGCTTTTTCTTTTTATTGTACAAGAATATCATCACCTACAATCCCAAGACCGGAGAATGTCTTAAACTCGTTTTAGTCTATATTAAAAGAGCAGTTAGGAAGCAGTAGTGCTCACTGTAATCTCAGGAAAAGGATCATGCAATAAAGTATTTCATGTTAAACAAATATCTCTGTGTTTTAATGCTGGAGAAGGTTTTTTTTCCGTTTGTTTTTGTTTTAGTCTGGGTTTCCCATTATTGAAATTAACGGGAGGGAAATTTTTAACACAATTCAAAGGTCTGTTTTAAAGCAGGCATAGGAGCACAGGAAATGTACCCTACGTAGGCAATAGCTTTTAGCTGGAACAATTGTGAAAGTCTAATCATATTCTAGTCTTCCCAATGGGGTGAATAGAGAAGGAAGCCAAAAAGACAAACTGAGGAAAAAAAAGATTTCTTTTTAAAGGTATTGCTCTAATTCCTTACCACATGCATCTCCGCAATGGCAATGAAAGCAAATGGCTGATCTCTGCTCCTTGCTTGTACCACAAGTTTTGTGTCATCTGAGAAGTGTTACTCTCAATCATTTCTATAGTGCATTAGGTGAAACCGGCACTTCACAAACCATTTGAAAAGATAGACTCCACCTGTACCAAATGTTCTATAATCTGGGGACAAATCTTTACAAATCCTGTGGGGTCTCATCTCTGACACAAAGGCTCAGGAGCTCTGAGGAGTCAGCACTGTTTCAGCTGGATCACTGTCTGAATGAAGTCAATGGGAATTTTGCCAGTGACTTCATTAGTTGAAGGTACAAGCTATAATTCAGAAGACTAGGATGTCAGAGCCAGCAGATCAGGCTTAGAAGGGAGACAGCAATTCATGAAAAGGAAAAAACAAGCAGCGTGCATAACTCTTCTGTTTGCAGTGGGACTTCAACAGTTTAGGAGATAATAACTGGCATGCAGGGTGGGGATGGAAGACTGTAGGAACAAAACCATCTTGTGCTAGCTACATCCTTAACTATCTCCTTTGAGTTCAGCAGGAGTTACTGGCCTGAGTAAGGTGAGGATTTAGAGGTGCATGTTCCTACACAGCACAATGCATGAACTGTAGACATTTACAAGCATTTCAGGACTAACACCCTGCCTGTTAAAACCAGGAAACTAGCCACTTGGGATTAACCCTGCAGTATGATATTCATTATTCACCAGCACAGCAATCCAACAGAGACTAACTGTGAAGTCTGATATTCATTAAACTGCAGTACAGCATCTCTGAGGTGGCCTGTGGTGCAGCCCTGTGTGTGTGTGCTTATGTACATGTACTACAAAATATGATGGCAAGAGGGAGGGATGTATATTTTAGAAAGGACTCAGATTCAGCACAAGCAGTGGCTGGCCTTGCAGGGATCTCTAGAAAAGATGCCAAGTAACGTTTGGCTTCCAGGTCAGACAAATTTTTTTTTTTTATCCTAAATCTACTCATGCAAAGACACAGCTTATAGCTTGCAGATGGCTCATTCTGCTGATCTGCCAGTATTCGCACTCAGAGTGTGGAATTATATCACATGAGCAAGGGGATTGCTGTCTTTTTTCATGGCTTTGTTATTGCAGGCAAAAAAATACAGCTAACCAGAAAATAAGAAAAAGGAGGATACTGAATTCATATTTTTGGAGATATTTTTTAATTTAATTTAAAAAGACTAGACAAACATGAGCTTCCAGTCAAACACTATCTCTTACTCATGAGTTTATCAAGCAGCCAGAAACTGAGGATGGAATTTTTACATTTTAAATAAAGGATGCACTAACATTAGAGGCAAAGGATTTTTTCTCTCACTAAGGTGTTTACTTGTGGTTTTCACACTTAGAAAAATTCCCCTAACAATGATTATAGTTAATAATAATTGCTAATATTATAATTACTAAGACCCTCAAATTCATGAATGACATCAAGAAAAACAAATTATTATGAATCCTTAAATTCAATTCCTGAAAAGGAGAAACACAATCTATTTACACGATATTATAATCAATTTGAAAGTCTCAGTAGAGTTGCATCGTTGTAAACCAGAAGTGATCATATTTATTTATTGAAGTTCTCTAGGGATTGTACGAATATAGCACAGGAAGGCTGACCTGTGAAATCTGTAGTCTGTAAAAAAAATATAAGAAATCCATTGATGTAACTTGAGCTAAAGAAAAATGCTAATATTTTGTCCTTTGGAAAATCATTTGGGCTGATAAAAGCTACTTACACATTTGTGATGAAGTAGTTGGTTTCATCTGAAAACACATTTTTTTAAAAGGGAAAGAACTGTTTTGCAACAATTGCAAGATAACAGAACTATGGTCCACCAGGGAGAGTCCAGGAAAGGGTCACTGAGATGATGAAGGGACTAGAGCATCTCTCCCTCATCATCTCATCATCTGAGGAAAGACTGAGACAGCTAGGACTGTTCTGCCTAGAGGACAAAAGTCTCAGGGGAATTTTTTAACTTATATAAATATCTGAAGGGAGGCTTTCTAAAGAAGAAGCTAGGCTCTCTCCAGTAGTGCCCAGTGACAGATTGGAGGCAACATCATAAACTGAAATACAGGATGTTCCTTCTGAACATCAGGAAACACTTCCCTGTGAGGATAACAGCACTGACACAGGCTGCCCAAAGAGGTAAAGGAGTCTCTGTTCTTAGAGACATTCAAAAGCCATCCAGGAATGATCCTGGGCAGCTTGTTCTAAGGGAACTTGTTTAAGCAGAGGGGCTGGACCAGATGACCTTCAACCCCAAACAGTCTGGGATTCTGTAATTCATCATTTCAAAGATGTCATTTAATTAAAATGAGGAATTATTAGGGATCTTCACATGTAATGATATAAGAAAAACAAAGTGTTATCTTGACTAATCAAGACTGGAGTTTGTTTGGACAACTTTTCAGGGTTTTGTCACACTACATGTGGAGTGTACAGAGTGGTTGAACAAACTCCATAATGAGGTTTCAGAATAGATAGATTTGCAGGTGTTTGGTTACAGACGATGAGAACTGTAGCACAGGACAACTGACTCAAGTGTCATTAAATTTTCTACTTGTGTTGCCGCAATCCTTAAGAGAGTCAGTCCTAGACTGAGATCTCCCTAGCAATCAGGATCACACAGAGATTAATATGATGATTAGAGCTGTGAAAGATTACAACTGCAATATAAAGAAAGTTATTAATCGTTAACAAATGGATGTCTAGGGAGTAAGAGGAAACATAGAGAAAACATTGATGAGAAGGATAAGCAGTGGTCAATAGACTTACATTTGTGAAATTTGCAGAAATGTAGGAAGGCAAGAAGAACTTTAAAGAAGGCATTGAAATGTAGGCAGTGGAGCAGCCCTGAATGCTTCTGTAGGATTTCTCTTTACAAAAGAAGGGCAGAATAAATAAGAACACAGGAATAGTTTGAAAATTAACTTCAAAGCAGTGGAACATAAGGTAAGAAACCTTGACAGTGAACATACCTCTCCAAGCGATGTAAATAGAAGGGGTGCCATGGTTTAGTTAAAGGGATAGAAAACTGATATTTGCATACCAATATTTGCAAAGTGATATTTCAGATATTATCTGAAATGCTGTAATAGCACAGAAGTGTATTTGCCTAGAGAAACCAAAAAAGAGAGGGGAAAAAAAAAACTGAACCATGACATGATGAAAGCCCAGACAACAGTTAACAGCTTTGCAAATAGAGAATAAGCACACGATTTTGAGTTGTTACCCTGAGAAAGCCAACAAACTTACAACCTGGGGAAGGTCCCTGAAGAGAAAGAGTCAAGTGAAATAAGATGACCATGTTGTGAATCTGCTTAAGCAAAAGAAAAGAATGAGAGAGAATATTCAGTTAAGAGAAAAAGAAGGGAAAGAGGTTTCAGGAAGTATGTACTCAGGGAAGAAGAAGATGAGGGAGTAGGGAGTGGAAAACAGGAGATAGGAGGGAAATACAAAAAGCAATGAGAAATTCATGTAGGTAGTAACCATGCTATATTAAAGTAAGTAAAATACAGAAAGTATTTTTCTAATACTCCTTTTTTCAAAAGCTATTTCTTCTGTTGCCACAACATTGCTGAGATCTGGAATGGTGAGAAGGTGGTAACACATAAGCTTGTAAAACTCTGCTAAAATTCTCTCTAGTTTATCAATATATCATATAGATTCTGCTCTAAGAGAAGAATATTAAGCTATGAGATAAGGACAAACTACTCGGAGAGCATTTTGATACATCCCTTGAAGTCCAGGAAAGACAGCAGCAACAACAGTCCACTCATTTTCAAATCCCATAAAAAAAATTCAGTGTACACTTTAAGACAGTACTGGGTCTCCTTTCCCCCTATTTTTATCTGTGCCAGGTTACCAATCCCTAAAGAGGATAATAGTTTCTAGAGCACTCCTTTGGGAGATTTCAGCTAGGTGTGGCCTAATTGTCAGATGTGCTGCCACATGAAAGCTTCTGCAGGGCAAGGAACAGAGATTATGTTTGCATTTAAATCATTCCATGGTAGGCAAAACGGCAGTATCTGTAACCTGCAATGGCTGCAGCACCCTTCCAATTAGGATTTAAGTGACAAAGTCAAGTCAGGATATGCAGAACGAGGAAAATGCATCAAATAATCTGTGTGAAAAATCATGTCCAAATGCCCTCTACGCCAGTCATGAAAACTCTTAAGAAGCATAATGAGAGACTAGGGGACTAACAGGGCTATGGAAAATAATAAACAATGACAGTGGAGCAGCTTATTTAGCGTCAGATTTCTGATCTGTAGTTCTTGTTGTTGTCTCTGATTCATGATCCTCTTTGTCCATCTGTAAAAGAACAACAGTGTTATTTTACAGGGTGGGGGTTGTGAACCTTAATTTGTTAACATTTCCAAAAGAATTGTGAGATCCTGAGATGAAGGGGCCAAATTTAATGCTCATTGTTTAGGCTCTAGTCTGTCTGTGCTCAGACAGAACTCCCACTGAGACTGGGAGCTGAACAACAATTCCAGAATTTGATCTGTTTTTCCTAGGAAAATGAGACAGTTGCAAAGTACAGTCCGTTTGCCGCATTCATTCAGTACCCTGGAGATACAGCATTATGGTTAGTTACACATCTCAGAAAGCTTCTTCAGCAATATTGCAACGGCTTTGAATTCTTACAAGGCTATGCAGTCCAAGTAAAACAAAGATGCTGGCAAAAGTAATAAGCCAGCACTCCACACCTGATTAAACAGCATTGTTTTTTAGTGTAGGACCATGCCAAGTTCTCATGTCGGTGTGGATGCACAGTATCCAAGAGCTGCATAAAGTGCAGGTTTTGCCACCGCAGTAGTGAACAACTTGCTCTGTGAACAGGTATTGCCTACCACTCTTTCTTAACTCAGCAGTTTTCAGGAATCAATCCCCATTCCCCACAAAACAAAACAAGCAAACAAACAGAAAAAACCCAACCCTTCCTCAAATCCCATAGGTTCTGGAATGTAAATAAGGTAAACTGAGCCCTTAAATGATCTGCACATGCACACGCTACCTACAGCACTTTTGGTTGCTAACTGTAAGCAGCTGCCAATTTCCATCTAATACTCAGACATCTTGCTAACTGATCTGCAAGTCCCAAAAGTGTGTTATCTGTTAATGTGCCTCTAATTTTGCTAAGAGCCTACTATTTATAGTGTGTCATTTATTTACTTATTTACCTTCAACTAATTAAAGCTATCATTTTAAAAAAGAATGCAGTGGGGAAAAACTCAATATGTATTTGTGTGTATGTGTGTGTGTGTCTCCTTGGTGAGAGGAGAAAACCCAATCTGTTCACTTAACTGGATGAATGTTACAAAAGTTCTGTTTTGCTTGGAAAAGCAATGCATGAGTAAAAGCTCCAAAACCCTAGCATTATTATCTCTAATTACAATTGGCAATATGTGGCAATCATAATTATTCATTTATGCAAAACAGCTTACAGTGTGTCTCATTTTTTATTCCCTGTTAAAGGATGGCTTGACAAAAGAAGAAAAAAAAAGATTATAGTGCTGAACATAATTGTGCTAAATGCTCAGTCATTTTGTTTAAAAAAATACTACAAAACTAAACTGCTATTTCTGCAAAGACAGAAAATAATTTAACAAAGATGTATAGTATACTCTGCAGGTGGCAATCCATCCAGAAAACATATTTCCCTGAAAAGGAGAGATATTTCAGAACAAAACTAAAGAGTATAATTTTTACCATTTCTGTCTTTCTAAAAAAAAAAAAAAAAAAAAAAGGAAGGAAAGAAAAAAAGAAAAAACCCTCCTTGTTTTAATCTAGCATATGCTTCCTCTGTTAGCAAAATGCTAATTTGCAAATAGTCAGAGGAGAGACCGTGACCATAATAACTCGCTACGGTTCTGCAATATGACACTATTCTATTTCAATTCTACCACAGTACACTGAACAATTGAATAAGATCAAGTGCACTTAATGACAAAAAAATAAGGAAAAATGAGTTCACACTACTCAAATAAGTAACCTCTATTTATGCATGTATTTCTAGTGGAGTATCACCCTAATTTAAGGTACTGAGCCTGTAAAAAGTAACAGGTCATAAGAATTGCCAGTCATCCTTCAAGCAGGTACTTGGGGTCAGGAACTTCACAGGACCATCTCCCGAAAAAAAAGGGCTCGTGTTCAGGATGCCAGGTCCAGAGATTCAGTCTGAAGAAAGTAAATGCTGAGAAGGTGGTGTATTAGGAGAAACTGAAAAGATTCTCTAAAACCTGATTGAAACACACAGGGATGCTTTAATCCTGACATGCTGCACCTGATGAGTAACCTTTACTCTTGGATCCAATCCCACTTTTTCTTGTGGAACAGCTTTTCCCCCCATTGCATTTATTCCTGTCTCAGAGCAAAACTGAAGGCAATGGAGCCATTTCTGTGAAAAGGATCATCCACAGAACCAAGGTTTTTTCTGATGGCTAGGCATTTAAAAACTTTTTCAAAGTGTCTCTAGATATATAAAAATGTAGGAGACTTTAAAATCCAAATAGGAAGCAGATTTTTTTTTTCCTGTGCTGATGGTGTTGATTAGAGCAGAGGAAATGGAGATCGCCACTGGAATGCATGGGAAAAGCCAGTCTTCCAGCATAGTAAGATAAGTTGCACTATGTATGTTTACAAAAAAAAATTGGTCAGCTTCACACAGTGGTTAAAAGAAGGGAATTTGTCTCCTGATTTAGTGAATGATGACAGAAAATGAGGAAAACATGGAAGAACATCATACATCAAAAATTTAGAGCAAAAAAAATAAAATGGAAACCTGAAAGAAACAAAACACAGTATTGCCATTACTTTCTACTTTGCTTTTACCATCCAACAGAATATATGATTAGCATGTGAACTAGTCTCTTTTTTTTTTTTTTTTTTTCTCAAGCACATGATTAGGAGATACCAACTAGGCCCAGCAGTGATTTCTTACTATAGTTAATTCATTGTGCCTTGGTCCATTACCACTAAAAGACTTTTTCTACCCTTCACACAGAACCAGGAAGACCCTGTTCCCATTACAGTAAATGTTAAAATTCAGTTTTTAATCAGAATATAGAGTTGGGTCCTGTATGTGCTGTCCATATTATAGCAGATAGCTCACGCATGCTCAGACATCTGGGTTTGCTAACGTAGTCATCATTTTCTTAACACACTGCAGCACAACACCTACAAGAGATGTCTTGATTACAAAAACCAGATTGTCAAATTGTTTCACGCTGTGGTCTGCAAACAAATGATATTAAACACTAAGACACTAGAAGTATCTTTGGAGCAATGAAAAGGAAAGCATTACTATCCCCTGTAGCAGATGAAAGGACTAATAGAGGCCATTGGGCTAGATCTACAGAGGGTACACTTCAGTGAGGAAAGTGTTCAGGTGGGATAGCGGAGAGTTCCCTTCTCTAGTGACAGCCTAAAACAAAATAATGGAGCATACAGTCAAGCAGGGATGAAAAAACCACCCTCCCCAGCTAAACGCAGCCTAGTCCACTTTCAGCAATTTGCATAGGTGTCAAAGTTGAACATTATCACTCACTGATCTGGAGGCCTGGCTGGATTGTGGACAGAGTATTTATCACCCAGTCAATCATCACAGGAATCAGTAAGGATTGCTTGCATTAAATAAAGCAATATGCAGAGGACTAAATATATTACCTTAGGAGAAATGTGCAAAATACAGAATTTTCAGTATGAAGTAACCGTCACTTCTTCATCATTCTTCTTGTTTTAGGTGGAATGGTAACATGTCAGAAATTAGGAAATACAAACAGAATATAAATCAAGAAAAATATTTGGAAAGAGAAGTACCATTCATTTCAACATTTCTCTTCAACTTATAGCAATCATTTTGCATTTTTCTACCTAAATGTTACATGTACTTCAGTAAATCAATCAGCGTTACTTGATTGGTGGTCATCTCTGTTACTAAAACTATCTCATGGAAGTCAGAATTAAACGTATGACAATGGCATTTTCTTCTGGCTTCTTGGCCAGGCTATATGTTGCAGACGTTCAGAGAGTTGTAGTACTCATGACACATGACTGAATTAAGACAAAAAGAATCATCAGTGACCTATAGCAAGAGTAGGGCAATCTCCAAGAACAAGACTACAGCACAGAAGGACCCAATTTCTAACAAGACTGTAGCTTAATACTTAAATTAATTCAGGTTCAATATTACAATTATAATGAAAGTGCTCAAACGAAAAATCTTCTGTCATAAAAATTTTCCTAACTGAAACTTAAAGTTTGCAAGACAGTAGATTGTCCTTCAGAAAAGCATATTGTTTGGTATTTCTAGGAAGGTTTTTAATATGAGGTATGTTCTTTCCTCTTCCCTTTATAAAATAATGATTTGTTGCTACAGAAGATGAAGATTCATTCTAATATGGATAATAAAGATTTTAAAAATAATACATATATTTAAAAAATTTAAAACAAAAAATAATTAAATAATTGCATTTTCCTATTTCTCAGAAAGACCGTGTGGATTACCTGAAAGTTTTTTTCCATTAATATCTCTGTGATTTCACATTCTACATTCTTTCCGCCAATGTTAACATGAGTGGTAACAGTCTCCACCAACCACTAGTCCTTTCTGCTTCATGCAAAACAGTAATTTTTCTAACCTTAAAATTGTTGTATTAAGTTTTTCATGAAGTTAAATTCTACATTATACAAAATACATTGGTTTTAGGTGAGATTTTTTCCTATATGTTTTGTTATTATAGCTTGTATCAGTGCAACTCCACAGCATCAACATGCCTGTTCTTAAAGACGACTGGTAAGGTAGTTCTCCATATCTTGGAGATGGTTTTCTGAATCTTAAATTATGTTTATCTATATTTTCCATGGTATTTAATATTTTAAAATGCAATCTGAATATTAAATAATCCATCCTCTGGCTGGAAATTAACTTGTCTTATCTCAGTTTTTCATATGTGGAAAAAATACAAAAGGACTAATATCAGAAATGGAGAACACTAGATGAAGTTCACAGGGGCTTGGTGTAATAAATTAAATAAAGCATATGTCAACCTTGAAGTGATTCCAAAGCTCAATCTCAGAGAAGATCTGTTAGTACAAGTCCCTGAGTTTTACCTCTAGTGTCAGTACAACCCAAATCTAAGCTATCTACTGCATTTTTAGGTCTGAAGTCTAGCTCATTCACACCTCTCCTAATTCTTCAGAGACTTTTAGCTCCTCTAAGAAATAAGCAGAGTACTTGGTGACACAAGCGTAGAAAATCCTTCATAACTTCTTATAAGAACAGAGCAGTATACAAATTAAAGAAAGGTTAGGAACATTCCCAAAAATATAATTTACATATATTTTTTCCAGATAAATTTCACAAAATTAAATAATATCTAATTTACTGATTAGTTTCAAAAAAATGTTTTATCCTGGTAGAAAATCATGCCAACGGAATAACTTGGTTTAACTGCACAAAAATCAGCTGATGGAGAGTAAAATTTTAAGTTTGATTGCTAACTCATAAAAAACTTATACATCTTTCTTTCTTTTCATCCTTCAAAGTCTGATTTCAGAAGGGAAAACCCGACATGCTTTAGGATTGGGACACTCAGTGTGTATGTAGCTCTGATGTTATACTACCAGCAAGCACTGCAGTGCACTAGCACTGTACAGAAATGGATGTAACTGCCTAGTGCGTGGAACAGTGTCCTGCAAAAGCAAACCTTCCACTGACTGCAATGGGGGCACACTTTATATCACTCACTGTCCCATTCAATAACAAAATATGCCTTTTCCTCTAAGAGGAAAGAGGTTCCTTTCAGTATCAGTAGTTTTAAGATGATATAAGAATGGGTATGTTTGCAATTATTTAGGTTGAACTGTACACTGAGGACTAAAAAAACAATTACTAGCTTGGTCTAACAGTTTTCTAAAACACTAAAATAGGTTCTGAAGAATCATAGGTTACCCAGGGAAACCTTACTGTAATTCACTGGGAAGCATGCAATTTCTTTGGTTTAGAGTTTGAAAATAAAGCAAAACAAAGATTTGTCATGTTTCATATTTCCAAGCCAGTATGCCTACACTCGTGTGGTTTCCATCTCTGGCAGAGTGTAAAGAGGAAGTAAAATGTCAAGTTGTTTATTTTTGTGTAATTTTCTTATCTCAAAATAACAACGAGTTTGCTAAATCTTATCTGTCTTTAACAATAGACAGAGGAATTCCTTTGCTTGCCACTCTTGCTTTTACAGACATCTTATGATCTGGAAACAGAGGAGTTAAATCTCTTCTGACAATTTTGTCAAAACCAAAAATGTCATCTGAAACAGCAGCCTTGTTTTCTAAGGAAATAAAGAAACTGTTTTCCTTTAGTTCAGTCTGTATACCATATTTTCTTATTATTTTCTCTCTCTCTTTTTTTTTAATATTGTTTTACTGCCGATGAAAAAGAAAGGCAGAGATGGACAAAAGGACACCTAGAAATTCACTCTTCATGATCATTAGCTTTCACTTAATAGAATGAGAAAAATGAATATGTTTAAATCAGAAAACTGTTCTTTACCTCCACAGAACAATCTTCATTGTCAAGTACATGATCAGAGTTCCCGGTCTTAAAGTAGAGACACCACGTGTTTTTATTAGACACCCTAGGCCTGATGTCAAAGTATAAGAGATTCAGCTACATCTTTCTTTTTGAAAATAAATATATATATCAGCATTTAAGCCTGTGCTTCCACTGTACGACCTTTTCTCATGACAGATTAATGAAATAAATGAATATGAAAAAGTTCTTCATGCTTCTATATACTTTATTCTAAAATCATATTGCAGATAAAAGTGATATCACTTTTTAAAAAAAAAAAAATTCAAACATATCTAAGCCAAATCTGAGTTATTTATACGTTTTTTCTATGTCCATATTGTGTGCATTTTCAAATGAACATAAAAGTACCCACTTTCCTAATCCTCTATACTTAGAGGAATTTATCTGCAGCAGCATAGAGACACAGTGGTTCTAAGAAAATAGAAAAAGAAAAAAAGCATTTCTTCCATTGTTCCATTTTGATCCCAGATTCCCCCATCCAAAGTACTCTACCTATCTCATGCATATGGACAAAGAGAAGAATAAACGTCTGTGCCTCTTCCTGCAGCCGTCTTTGAACCAGTGAGTAACTTTGCCTTTCTGACCATTATACAGGGTAGCCTCAGATTACAGTACTAGACTGTAGCACAAGGCTGTGTAGCTTATTGTTTCTCTTGACTTGACAAACATGTCCCCTTCACACTGACTGTAACTCCCATAGAGCCATCAGCAGTTGATCTCTTGTAGTTGCTCCATGGACTTGTTTTACAGGGAACTCCAAACAGCAATTCAGGAGCTGGTGGGTCTAAGCAGGTACAGGCTTATTAGATCAGAACAAATTCTAAGTGTCAGGTCAGTCTTCATGTATTTACCTCACTGCCAAATAGATGGGTTTTTCCCCCTTAGTGAGGGTTAAGGAATTAAACAGAAAACATTTTGTTTATAAGCAGATTATAACTGCTGTCAGGCATTGTACTCATCGACTGACAATACAAGTCTAAAAGTGCTGACTAACAGAGAGGAGTAAACCCTCCTGAGATAGCTTGTAATAAATATAAAACTGTAGGTTGAAGTAAAAATTTTATAGCCCAACACAGACCTTTGTTTTAGTTTAAATTCCTGTCTTCTTGAAGAGACATAATTAAATGATTCAGGATTGGTTCGTTTGCAGAAAGAAGTTGAATAAAAATGTCGGTGTTCTCATTTAGCATCACTTGACATCTAGTTCAAAGATAAGGAACCTGTGTAGATCACAGTTGGTTGTGGTTTTTTTAACACGTTCCCAAACAACAAGAATATTTTAGATTAAATTCACGTCTGTTTCATTCTCCTCTACATCTTTATCCGTAGGGCTAACAGAAAGTGAGAGTGCCTCACCTTGCAAACATGGGGTATATCTTGATATCTGAAGAGCAAATTATCCTCTTGGTCCCTACATGTTGAGACTGTAAAGCTTGTGATGTTGACAAATCAAGTTTTGCAAACCACCCACAACCATCTTGCCCATGTTTTATCATCCCTCACAAATGGGCTGAATTTTTATCAGTGCACACAGGTAAATGAGGTACAGAAATAGCCATACTGAAATGCTTTTTACGTTTATTTAATAGTTAATAGTTAAGCAACTAGTTTAGACGAGACACCCAGGCTCCCTCAGTATCAATGGGTGCACATACAGGCACCTGCATGGGGTGATTCATCTTCTTCAAAGATAGGGGTCTAAAATAAGGCTTACAAGCTGCCTTCTGGAGGTGCCTATCTCTCACCATTGACTACAGTGGGAGCCTAGATGACTAGCTGAGATTAGGTGCCTAATTTTTAGGCAGATAAATTGTCTTGCCTGAGGTTACGTAAGGAATCTGTGGCAGAACTAGGATTTGAACCCATGCGTTCCACATATAGCTGGTAATGAATAATTTAGTCAATCTAGTGTTTTTATTACTAAGGTTTTGTGTGTCCACAATAGGCTATTAAACAACAGACATACACACACATCAAAAAGTCTAATAAATTGGTGATTAGTCACCAATCTCCCACATACCTGAGAGTATGAAAATATAGTTTAGATGTCTAAAATAGGCAATAAGAAATTTTACTGTGGTCTGCTACCTTCCCAAGGAGTCTCCTAACCACATCGATTCTCAGAGATCTTCAGGGAATTCTGCAATATTGTTACAATAATTTGCTATTTACGAAGATGGGAGGAGAGAGAGAGGAAAAAATTGCATGGAACATGCCTGAGTTCTTGGTGATCAAAAAAAGTCTTCCCACTTAAATGATGCCTTTTCAGATTAAACACATGCAGAAATATCCAGCTACTTCAGAAGGAACCACTTCACACATATTTAATACCCCACCCAGATTTTTCGTGTTTTTTTTTGCCAAGAGAGGATGCAAAGTATTACATTGAGAAACCAAGACCAAACGGAAAAATGTCCACATTTGTCTGACGTGCTTAGACTGAATTCCTATGGTTTGAAGAATTCAGTAGAATCCACAGGGATTAGTATAAATAAAACCATCCAGACTCCAAACCCAACTGGACTGTGGGCAAATAGCCAGATACTGAAATATTTCTTCACATAAGATGGAATCCTCTGCAAAAACAACCAAATAGTTGCATTTGTCAAATGCTTATGTCACCGAGGAACTATATATTTTATACCAGCTGTATCTATTCTATTTTCTATATTTCCACATTTTATTTCTCAGTTGATTTTCCCATTTGATCAAACATGTTGTCCTCTCGGAGAACTAATTATATGAAAAAATGATTCACTTTGTAATTCCAATATTCAATTATGACTCAACAATATTATTACTTCTTGTATATCATCTTTTTTTTTTGTGCAGGCAAAACTCAAAACCATGTTCATTTCTCTCTTTTCAGGTTCACAGAAATGCAAAAACCACTGAGAATATGAAGATTTACAGCAGTCTGAAAGTTAATTTGGGGCAAAACTTAGAACTCCCTCAGAACAAATCTTTGCAGAATGAAAATGCTTTCTCATATGTAACACTAATTTTAAGATTTTTGTCTTGAAGCAATGTAGGTCTTTTATGATATACTAATAAAATAGAAATATTTCAGAACTTGGAATAATTCAGTCTGATATACTTAGTGGAGACTGTCCTTCTGCTATTTTCCTGCTTCATTTTGAGATACTTTCTAGCCTGGCACTTGCTCAATCTTCAGAAAAACCTCCAAACCCCAGTATATGAACATACCTGTTCTCTTGAAGTCTTAGCCCCATCACACTAGGATCTGACAAAATATTTTGAAAGTGGGTAATAGAAACAATCTGCTCTCAGAATCCAGTCCAGTCCAGTCAGAGGTAATGTTTTAAATGCTATAAACAGCCATTTGATATCTTTTCCATACTATAAACATTTCCCAACTGCTCTGATATACTTCAGAGGTTTTCAAAATACTGAAGGTATATATTCAGTTCCTGTAAAACAACAGAAATTCTTAACTGTGTCTACGAATCAGGGAACTGGTGTGGGAAGGGAAAGAAGAATTACAAAAAAGAACTACAGGGAAGAAGGGAAGGGAAGGGAAGGGAAGGGACGGGACGGGAAGGGAAGGGAAGGGAAGGGAAGGGAAGGGAAGGGAAGGGA
>JAYRBT010000082.1:64888624-64913192 GCA_036023395.1 Myiotriccus ornatus
AAGAAAGAAAGAAAGAAAGAAAGAAAGAAAGAAAGAAAGAAAGAAAGAAAGAAAGAAAGAAAGAAAGAAAAAAGAAAGAAAGAAAGAAAGTAAGTAAAGGAAGAAAGTAAAGGAAGGAATAAAGAAAGAATGAAAGTAAAGGAAGGAAGAAAGAAAGTAAAGGAAGGAAGAAGGGAGGAAGAGAGAAAGAAAAAGAAGGGAAAGGAAAAAAAAAGGAAAGAGTCGTTTGAGTTCTTAGTGAAATGCTGCCATCTATGGAGTTCCAGTAGATACTGCTTTCTACAGAGATGCCAAGAAAAACCACCATCAGGTTACCTCACAATGTGGTTAGTTCCGTAAACCAAGCAGGTTTTTTCGTCAGTAAAAAAGAGTATAAATTACAGCTTTGGTTATAACATTACATTGGCACTAGCTTCCACCACAACTATATAAGCAGCATTTTAAGTTCTCTACTGCAAGGTTTTCTTCTGGTTTTTTTTGGGGATGTATTAATATCATTGCCCTGTTTCCATTTGCACTGGTTTCCTGAATTTCAAGACACACAAGCACAAATCCCATGTACATATACCCAAGTATACTATTACCTGCATTCTCAAAATGGCCAAATAAATAAGGAATTAATTATAGTTATCTCAATTTGCCTTTATTATACCTAAAAATTAAAAGCATTTGAAGCTTTAAAAATAATATAAACACACATCACTCCTTCTTCCTTGTCATTTCTGCTAATGATAAGGCAGAAACCACACTGTGGGTAATACAAGCCGACAGAAAGATGATAACTTTGAAGAGACAGAAGTATTAGAAGCATTTGTCATTTATAACAAATAATAACCATTTTAAAAATCTCAGTTTGGAAGCTGCTCAGATCTTCAGGAAGAAATTGTTCTCATTCAGTACCACAAAGATCCAGAAACCTCTTTTGCATGGTCACTAGAGGACTAGATGCAAAAAAAAAAAAATGCAGGGGTCATTTTGCTTACTTAAATTGTGATTAAGTGACATATTTAACCATTAAGGTAGGCATAAGTGTAAACATCAGTAATTCTAGGGCTAATGAAAATCAGGACCATCAAATCTGTTTTGTATTCAGAGGCTGTGATGTAGAGACATGAGAAAAACAGTACGTAGGGTTTCTGGAAGATGCCTCTTTTAGGCACTGCTGCTTAGGCTTGTTTTCCAAAATCACAGAATCATAAAATCAGTTAGGTTGGAAAAGACCTTGGAGATCATCAAATACAACCCATGACCAAACACCATGTTCCATGCACCATCACTAGACCAAGTGCATCTTCCAGTCTTTCCTTGAACACCTCTAGTGACAGTGACTCTATCGCTTCCCTGGGCAGTCTATTCCAATGTCGAATCACTCTTTCTGTGAAGAAATTCCTCCTAACGTCCCTCCCTTACCTCAGCCTTCCCTTGTGACCACCTCCCCATTGTGAAATGTCACCAGAAGAAGTACTTCCCATGGCAGGAAAGGTACAGCAGGAATAACCCTCATTCATGCCTGTTCTGAAAGATGGGAACAGTCCATCAATCATCCATGGGGATAAACCATATCAAAGAGAAGGATGCCAGCGGAATGAAAAATGAAATCAGCCCTAAGCTCCCCAGCAAACAGCAGCAAGGTACCTAGCAAAATACTTTCACATTCCCTTACTCTACCCAAATTGCTTAGCAAATCTTTATCATCCTTACAATGAGTTAAGCTATCTGCAGGAAAACCATTGCCTCTTCTTCCGCTTTGATTCCCTCCGGTCACTTTTGCTAGTGCTTCTCAGCTTTACACACCATACTGACTTTGGAGGGTGGCACTTCTCTAGCAAGCTGTGGTGGAATAATCACCCCTTGAGCATAAGCATCAGCAGACCAAGTTACTAAACCCCTCTTCCCTCTGCAGGTCTTTACACAGGAAGATACTGGAATCAGTAGAGCTGCTTTAACAATGAATTGCATTATAAGCAAAATAATGATGTTTAAATTCACCTCCTAGAGAAAACTCCACAGAGGTCAAAGATGAGACACTTCTAGAGAATGTCCAGAGGCAGAGGTCACTTTAAGAAATTCATCCTCCTCTGTTTGACTTCCAGCTCCCAAACACATACCCTGCCCCTGTGATTTAGAGGGAGGGACAGTGGCCAAAGGTCTATTAGCAGCAGCCACAGTCACAGCCACAGCAAGCATCTAAATGCTTCCTTCATTGCACAGCTGGTGAGGCAGCCAGATATACCTATAGTGCTTAATAAGAAGTGGCAGCTCTCTTTGTCTGTCTTTTGGTGATAGAAATCTTAAAAGATGGACCTTCTGGATTTCCCTATTTGCCAGCTCACAACATAATCGTGTGACAATAACTTCTTACTGCTTTTGGAATGATCTTGTTTGCATTCAATTCAAACTCATCTGAAAAACGTCAGCTCAGATAACGCTGCCCATGTTGCAGTTACTGTTTCATCAGGAGGATTGGAAGGGGCCCAGTTTGCTGCACGTCCCTGAAAGAAGTGCTTTCTCACTGCATCCCAGTGCGGAGGCAACGCCGGCGTGTGAGGTTACGGCCATGGCACAAGGACAGAGGGCAGAGCTGCCGGTCTCTGTGTGTGCTTTGGGGAAGGGCCACAACCCTGGGGCCTTGTGGCCATTGGACTGAAGGCCACAACAAGTGAGACAGTCTCCAATTGCTCTCCCATCTACTGCACGCAGAAATGACAGCAAACAGGTGAACAGCATGGGTTCCATGCACTAGAAGAAGATGGGGAGTGAGGCGGTGGTCTCCTTCACTGAGGTGTAGCATCAGTTCAGGTTTATGGCTGTATTCATAAGCACAGCTGGTTAAATGTGGCTGAGATTCTGCTTGTGAATGCTCAGCCATGATCACCTCCTTCGTTATTCTCCACTGAGCTAAAATCAATCTCCTACACTGAGGTATGTGAACCATCTGCCCAAAATATATTGTCATGCAGGTCCAGAAGCCACATCATAACCTACTACCCTGAAATGGAGCCTCACCTTTGATAATATATTTAATTAATATTTAGAGCAGGGGGGTGAGCAAGGGGGAACAGGTCCCATTGCACTCACCAGCAAATAGGGATATCTATTCACTAACAAGGACATGCACTATTCATGTCGCACTATTCATCACTTGTTGCATTAATTATTTGGCTTTTTCAAGATTTTCTGTCACCAGAGCCAACAGCCAGAACAAACTGTTACTGAGGAAACCAATCACCACAAATGAGGCAAAGTCACCAAAATTTTGCACACTGGGAGAGAACATCTAAATATCTGTTGAATACCTGTATGTAATGAATCATGGATCTCTATTTTCTCACCAAGGAGAAAAATATCATATTTATCAGCTAATGCCGTTGGTCATTCTGACGAATCTGTGATGAATGCCTTTAATGAAATACATCCTTCCCACACCCTGTTTCTTCTGTCCTGCTTTGCTGGAAGATTTGGGTTTGCATTTGTATGTAAGTGGAGTTTCTTAGCTGACAAATCTCGCTCAGTAACTGAGAGTAACTCCCCATTTCTGGAATGAACCAGTAAGGCTCTTGCTGCTGAAGGTACTGTACGCTACAGTATATGTCTTACTCAGGAATTCAGATGTCACCCACCTGCCATTAGGTACAATGCACACCTTTTTATAGCCAGCACAGCTGCCTGGAAGGCAGAACAAGAGATGAATAACCATTTCCTAGCCCATTTTGTTCAGTTGTGAGTCTTCTACATTGCTGAACTGCTTCAGATATTAAGATAGAATAACTAAAACTGGATTACATATATGAAATGGCATCAAGCAGAAATATAAGTAGTAACATATGCAAATAAAAAGTGATTACAATAAGTATGAGCCAAATAAATTAATATTTTGCCTTGGATAGGATTCTTTATGTTTGGTAACTATTGCTTGTGCTGATGATATAACACATGCTGACACCAAATATCAATTCTAGGTAAATCCAATTAAGCCCAGAAGCAAAACAGCTGGATTAGTAGTTCACTGCATAAATTATTTTTCTTTCATTTACTTTGTCTTTTTGCAAATGAGCCTTTTAACATAAAAAAAAATTAGCGCTCAAGTTCCCCTTCGCTTATTAATTCCAGAAGCCTAAAATGAAGAAGTAAAAAAAAATATATTTTCTTCCTTTGTTGCTTGTGCACATATGCAGTTCAGCTCCCTCATGTAGTCTCTGCAGATTGTAGGTAGTTTTCCTCCTTCTTCGTATAAGTGACTCACATTGCACTTAGTACGGCATCAGACCAGGAAACTCAATTTTGTTGTTTTTTTTTTTAAATTCCAGATGATGCATTAGTGCATAATTATTTTTACTTTTTAAATTTTTTTAATTTCCTAATAGTATACAAAATTAATATAAAATTGGAAAGGCTGTAGTTGAACATGATCACTACTGCTTTAATTCAGTTGGAACAATGTAGATTATATTAGAATTGTTTTATTTGATCTCTTTTATTTTTCTCCTATTGTTTTTCTTCATTATATGGCTGTCAGCATAAAGGGCAATGTAGAGATTGGGAATCAATACCTGCTACTCCTGTAGATACGCAAATAATCACAAATTGCAATCCTTGATTGATTTTCAGCATTCTGATAGTGACACATTGAGTGGAAGGGACTCTGATCTCAGTTGTGCTAGGGGAAATCTAGAGCAGTGATTCACAGCTGGAATTGTAATAAAGATCTGCCTCAAAAATGCATCATTTCAGTCAATGAAACACGTAACATATCGTTGGTGAAAATTACTTTTCCCTTCTGCTCATGATCAGGGCTGACAACAGCAAATGCGCAAGCAGCAGAGCCATGCTTCAGCCTCCAAGGTTGAATGCCACCAGCCCCAAAGGTGGGAGAAGGTGGTGACAAATAATGCAAGGTGTCTGAACAGCAGGGTACAATTTATGACTTACTCCATACCCAATATCAAACACACTGGATTGGCATTACCCCCCACATGTATTCCTCCTTTCAGTCACCTAGGAACACGTCAATTCAAGATTCCCATCCCTCTAAATCTGTATTTTCCCAGAGACCTTTCACATCATGCATACACAGGAGCCTAATGTCCAGCTTTCCTAATAAACAGTTAATATATGGGTATCTACGAGCACCATCCAGAACAGAGGGACAAAGTCCAGATAAAAGGTACCACAGACCAGCTGTCAGACCAGTAGATGGTTCATAGTCTAGACAACTATATTTACATATATATATATGTGTTATATATATACATGTATATAGGAAATGATGAATAGAAGGCTACTAAATTTACTGCTACTACTGTGAGGGGATTTTAAAAATATTTTTTTCTAACATTTGTCTTTATACATATTAAGGACCTTTAAAGAAAAAAAACAAAACAAATCAAAACAAAAAAAAAAATCCAAAAAAACCAACAACATGGTCCTTTTTCCTTAATTGGAGTGGAAGACATCGAAATATTTTGGCTTTGTTACAAATGCAGAAGAATTTGAGGTTAAAAATGAGGCCTACTTTTGTACAAGCTGAAAAAAGGAGGTGGACTACTGTGACAGTATTTTTCTCTTATTTTCCAGTAGTAGGAAAACAATTCTCTTTCCTATTTTTTTATGTAAAATACCTTCTATATAAAGACTGATCTTCCTTCCACTGGCATACACAGTAATTTTTTTGTGGACTTTCCTGGGGGCAGACACAGGAGCAGAGTAGTCAGAGATCAATTTCATGAAGAGGTATTTTTATAAATAGATATAATTTGGTAGATGTAGCTCTAACCTGTACCAGCTGATCTTTAAAAAAATAAAAACCCTTTTCTAAGAAGCAGAGTGAAAAAATGGAACACACAAAGTGGCTATGGTGACACACAAAAAGTGTGTGCATGAAATGACATGTGAGTCTAGAATTTTGGAAGTCAAAGACAAATTAAGATGAATTAAGTGATGAATTATGGCAGAAAAACTTCTGTGCTGGGTGTGCTTCACCAGTGTACTTGAATTTCCTACCCACTTCTTTGCCCATTTGCAAGTGACTAATGCAAATCCTTTTCTTTAAAAAAAATACATTAAATATTTAGCGGTCATCAAACTGGCTGGGTCCCTTCCAACTCAGGATATTCTTTTCTTCTATGATTCTAAACTGTCAAAGCTTGAAAAAATGCCATTATTTGTAAAACTGGAGAAAGGGGAGAGGAGAAGTAAAAAAGGATTATGAACTGAAGTAGTAATTTTTTCCCCCATAAGTAAGTAGCACTGGCATTTGTATTCATAGAAAAGGTGATTTTTAGTTATACGAACAATCATGTCTGGTTCATTGCTTTATAGAAAACAATAAATTTCACATTTTCAAATTGTTCTTGTTTGTAGAAAATTAGGAAATTTCACCCTCTATCAACTAATAATACAATTTGACAATCTCAGTTAAATTAAACTTACTTTCCAGAGAGAAAATATCTTCTGCTTTGTTTACAAACAGTTTAATATTCTAGAGGAGACTGAGTCCTGCACAGCTGCCACTGCCTGGTGAGAGCCAAGGGCCTTGGCTATGGCCTGGAAGGTGGCAGTTCTGTGCAACACCCACTGGAATGCCCTCAGTGGCTGTGGATTCTGCTGTGGGCAGCAAACATGGACAAATTCATCCTTTGACACAGGATTAGATGAGTAAAATTACAATTGGGGATACATGAAATTATAATTTCCTGTAAAAAAGCCCAAAAGTTTACATTTGTGTATGAAGAATGTCTTGTTATTCATTGAAAGAACTGGACTGGAAAGCTTGGCAAATGTCAAGGTATAGAGAGGCATCTGGAAGCAGTGTAGTACACTAAGGAGATATGCTCAAATTTTTCACCTTGAACCCTGAACCAAAAAATTAACTTTGTATAATCCATATGAACTTGCATATCTTCACGACACTCATTAAATAAATTTCTAAATCTGACTAGTACACCTTCAATAACCATTTAGAGTTTTATTCTGAAAGAAATGTTCTTGGAGAATTTTAAATATCTATATTTTAAATTTTTATCTTTGGATATTGAAAACATTCTGCTTTTACCTTTGAAGTTCCTGATTCATAAATGTGAGTTAAACACAGCCCTGCTTGGGATGTTCTGGTGACTCTGCAAAATCAGTCCTGAACTGGGTATTGATACAGTGAGAATATTTGAATGTGTGTATTCGAACTATGATTATTCCATACCGTTGCTTGAGTACTATAGTAAGTGACCTGAAATAGCCTCTCAGCCCATAATGCCCCTAATTTTGCTACCACCTATTCAACTTTGCTGTCTATCCTCAAAGGAAATGAAATGTTTTGTCAGTTAAAATTCCACAACCTTTCTTCAATAGTATTATTTTACTTCTGCAAAACTGTGCTCAACAAAAAGAAGCCAAAATTGTTTAATTTTCAATTAAAAAGCACCCATCTGTTCATGAGGTCTCAAAGATAACTAAAAGCAAAGGGTTAAGTATTTCTTTAGTATCTGTGTACTCTTGAATACAGATATTGGAAGAAAATTGTACATTTATCAAGTGCTTTCGAAAATCTTTCAAAAATTATCAGAATAAATTTAAAGGTCTCTTTACTTAAGACGTAAATGTGCAAGAAGCTGTTTGGGGAAATGTGGCGCGGTGCAATGCCATGTGACACTGCAAATTCTATCAAACTGTATTTTCTAAGTTTGATCTGGCAACTGAAAACCAGATATAGAAAGACCATGCCATTTGTTCTTGCAGTGGTTGGAAAGAGCTGCAGTTTGGGAGGTAATAATAAATTTTAAATGTTCTTTTCCTCTTCTATACTCAGTTAAAATACAGTCATTCTGCACATGACTAAAAAGGACCAAACAGTTGTGCCACTGCATGAAGTCCTTTGAGCTCAACACCAGTGTACTGATCTCAAATGTAGATACAGACATACTCTTTTTCCCCATCCTCCCTTCCAGACACTCAAATTAGCAAACTTTGCAAATTAGCCAACGCTGTGGGTGCATTTCATGTACAATAACTATGAATTTTCTTCAATGCAGGCTCCAACATAGCACTTCTCAGCTCTTACAGTATACGAAAGAGAGACTCTTCTTGAAGAATGAGGGATTTATTTCATAACTGTGATTTAGCCCATCATGAAATATATATCCCTAAGGTTTTCTGTCTCAGTTTCTTAAGAATGCTTCTACTTTAGGCTGCACTGACCACTCATTTTTTGTATTTCAATAAACCTTGAATGGATAACAGCTGGTGATCTTTGATTTATTTTAAAACACCTTGACTACTTTCTGAAAATGTGAGTACTTGTTGCTTTTACAATTGTCGTTGGCAAATATTACTTAACATAAGAGATTATTAAGGGACAGATTTTTTTGTTTCCAGCTTCACCATTGCAAGTGGAATGGATCTTTGATGGGCTGTGCAATTTGCTAACTGTGTTAAGCAGAATGGATAACTAGAAGATGATTGGTAATAACTGATGCTACCCAGACCTTTTTTTTTCCTCCAGGAGAGTATCTGAAACAATTTTTAACTACCTTACTGCCAAATCTTACTTGTTCTTGTCTGTACCCATTTCTGCACTCTCACATGCCATGCCCAAATGGAGGAATCTTAACAAGAACATTAATAACATGTTCCATTTTTTGTATTTTACACTATTTTGTCCAGCCATAGCACTGGTTTTTTTTCCACCAAAGAGGTCAAGATCCCTCTCTAGCTGAAATCTGCTTTATTCTGACTCTTCAGTTTCAATGATTACTTCTAGAAACATATAAATAGATCAGATTAACTGTTCAGTTCTTAGCAACTGCTGCCATCACAACAATAAACCCTGGTTCCTCTCTATACCATGTCTCTTTATTCAGTATGCAAAGCTGTTATTCAAACCTGCCCCTCTGCCATGTAGATAAAAAAAATATATATTAATGCTTTTATATTTCACAGTTTTTCATAAGTCCATCAAGTTACATATAATACTTCATAACGGAGGTATACTATGCTCTAACTGTGCAGTTTAGAAGCTAAATCTTACTGCAAACTTCACTCTGTGTTAACTACTAATGAAAAATATTTTCACTGACAACAGTAAGTAATTGTAATGCTACCTGTTGTTAACAAGAGTCTGGATATCCATTTGTTACACACATCAAGAAACAGCCGGCAGATATTTTAACTCATAATTCTGAAAACATATTGCAACGGGCTTTTTATTTATAATATGTAAAAAACTATATGTATTTGAATGCTAGACACAATGATAAGTAGCACTTTTTTTCTATTGAAATCTGGCAGTGCATGATTAAATTGGATTTTCTCCAATTCTCACTTGGATAAATTGCCATACTTGCAAAATAATACATAATCTCACTAAGTTTCAGCAAAAATTTTATAGTTGTGAGATAGAGAAGAAAATGCAGCTTGCCAGGTTTTCATGTCATCAATGCTACAACTCAATAGTGGAATATCATGAAGTATTTTTAATCGTAATAAAGAAAATCCCAAACACTCAGGATCTTTTTTCAAGTTGTTAACCTGTGCAAACCATACTCTAAATGACTTTACAAGATCTGGTGCAACTGAGGTTAAAATAAAATGATAATAACAATAATAAAAATAATACACAAAGTTATGTGATGCTGCCATGTCCCTGATTCTTTAAGCTTGCTTTATGCACTAATACAGTCTTGAGGTCCTATACTGATTAGGTTTAATGACTTGTTTTTCAGTGTCAAATTACACACTAAGGCCAGATTTTTACACATTGTGTTGAATAGATATTTGGAGGCAAAGCATGGTTCACACTGCTGAGGTCATCACGATTAGTCTCCTTGTGAAGGTTTGGAAAAATGAAAAGATCTTAATCAGTTGGCAACATCATGCAGTTCCACAGCTAGCCTCTGGAAAACATTGCAAAATAAAGTCAGAGAATGTGACTAACAGAAAACAAAAAAGGTTTTAGTGTTTTTAGGAAAAGAGAAAAATAAATGAAATATCTTTAGAAAAGAAGTTCAAAACATTATATAGAGTTTTCCATGGTGGGAGATTTTTCAGTAGAAAAAAGAAAGAAAAGTCAAGCAAGACTGGCTAAGTTTTCACTGTTTTATAAATAACTTTTCTTTACATTTTATTTACCCAGAATTATATGATTTTTATGGTCCAATGCCAAGAAATCTGGTTAGTAAAGTGCCAGATTCTTTTATTTGATTTTATTTGATTTCATTTGATTTCATTAGGGACCATCAGCCTAGCTGCTTAAGTGCCCGACTACTGTTTGCAGTTAAACATTCATTAGGGAATCCCCAGTGGGTTCATTCATTTCACTGAGGTCCAATTACAGTGCCACAAAAGCAGTTTTTGCAGCAATTAGCTGATTTTTCCTGTTTATGTTCTGTGTCTTTAGGAAGAGGACTATTTTGTGGAGGTCAGATTTTTAATTAGGCGCAATTTAGGGCCAATAAGAAAACTGATAATTTACTAAATGGCTGTGGTGGACTTAACTGCTCAGAGCAGAGGTAAATAACACAACAGGGACACCAGGAATAAGCTCTCCTGGTGTGCATAGCTCAGAGCCCTATAGTGTAAGGAATAGATTACGTGTTAAATGGCTGTCAGGGCCCCCATTGCATCGCCTGTATCACCAGTCGGCCTCACCACAAGAGCAGCCACATTAGCAATGGGTACAGGGAAGCCAGCCTGGAACAGTACCTGCAGAGAGCTGTTGGCTTCAGGTAGCTGCAAAAAGATCTCAGAGTGAAAGAAGACAGGGAAAAATTAGATTCTGCTTCCTGAAGATTTGACAGCACCTTTCTCAACTGCTGTGTCCTGTGAAGCCATTGATATTAATATGTGTGTGAAAAGTCTTCACAGTCACTATGAGTACATTTTTACCAACCTGATTTACTATGGGCTAGCTTGTTGCTTTCTGCCCTTAAATGAGGCATTTTATTTTTCAAACAGTGTGTGCCGGCTGCGTTTCACCTTGGGAAATTAAGAACTGCAATGGTTGATGAACAGCATCCATTTAGAGGAAGATCTTAATCTTGTGATATCTTCATGGAATCATAGCTGCCTTCTGAAAGAATCTAATCAGACTTGCCACTTCAAAACTTGCTCATCCAAGGACCATGATAGTTGAATTTCAGGCTTTGTATCACAACGAAATTTCTGAAGAGACTCACAGAAGGCTGAAAGGTCACTCTCTTACAGGAAATAGGTAAGGAAAGGCCGGAAGGTCACTGCATTTTTTCTTCAACCTTTGACCCAGCACTCAATTGCGAAGCCATAGCCAGACGTGAAAAAGCGGTTCCATCAAGAACTGTAAGTTACAAATATGGGTGTTCCATTGCCAGTTACCATTCCTGGCAGCATTTATAAAAACATAAAAAAGAGTAGGGCAGAAAATCCCGTACCATCTACTGAGAAGGAAAATGTTCAATTAAGCTGTAGATGTGCAAAGAAAATATCTGATGGCCTTGTGTCCAAGTGTATGAAGAAATATAACAACAGAATAATTTTGGAAAACCTGGTATCTAGGTGAAAACACACTCTACATTATGATTCTTATTCTTGTTCTTCCAAAACTTCTTACCCTAGCATGTAGTTCATAACCAGGGCTACAGTTCTTTAGGTTTTGTTTCTTTTTTAATTGAAAAAAAAAAAAAAAAAAAGAAAACTCCGGAAAAAACATACGGTTTCAGAAACCTTTACATCATGAAATCCGTTATTAGGCAGTTATTCCCTTTCTTATTATTTAGATAGCCAAAAAAGCAACACTTTTTTGACAATTCATCAGTTTTCCTTCTGCAAAGAAACAAGACTGAAGGGTGGTGGCTAAAAAAAGAAATTAAGCAGTCACATGCAGAGAAGCTAAAATCAAAGTTTGAGGTGCTGTTTCAGCTTTTCTACATGTGACTGCTTAACTTCTTTTCAGATCCATTGTAAACCAAAGAACATCTCTTTAAGACAGTTTGAAAGGAACTCATGCTACAGCGGTAGAGATGGTGACTCCATGGTCTAAGTTACCTAAAACAATCTAAATTCTGTTCAGACTTGCCTTCTGCTTTCAATGAGGGCTCTTAAACCAATACATTAGCTGAATAACAGGAATGCCATTTTGAGTATTTGCTATTATTCTTTTCATCCATACAATCACACATAACATTGAGGATGGCCTGCCTTTTCTAATAAATTTTTAAAAGTTTTCCACATTTAGGGAAAGGTTTGAAGGTTTTCAAGCAAATAAACAATTTTTTTAAAATGTTGTTACAAGAGTGTAATACAACAGGCAACACATATTGCAACATTAACTCCTAATTATTTTGGAAAGTACATTTCATTTGGAGTCCAGCTTGACTTGCAAAGAACTCAGCAAGGTAATTAATAACAATCAGCCACTGAAGTAACTTTGTATAAATAATGTGCTGAACAATATCCCAAAAGGGCTAAAACAAACACATGGACTTCAGCATGAACTCAGCCAAATGAAAAAAGAAAAAAAATATATTGCGAGTGACTGAATTTCATACTTTTTTTCTGCTTAGTTGTTCCCTTGTTATATTACCCATCATATCTCAAAGTCCACGTTTGTTGTCATTAACATAATCAGAAATGCAATTTTCATAACAGAAGTCATATAAAAAATGAGCTGAGGGCAGTTAGGGGACAGGTGTCGTCCACAGCATGTAGTTCTAGTGGAAAGACAGATACAATTAAGTGACGAGGAAACATTAATATTACAGTGAGAACAACTTCCAAATACATGAGATAAAGAGGCATTTTCACAGCTCAGAAAAGTATTTTGGCTCATGCTGTCAAATACTGTTATTTGCCAGTTCACATCCCTCTGCATAGGAAGAATTCTAGAGCAGCAGGAGCTAGGGACAGAAATAAGCTGCTAGACCATAGGATCATAGGTCAGCTCAGGTCAGAGGATACTGAAACCAACCTCCTGCTGAAAGCAGGGTCAGCCTCACTTAAGCAGTTCTCTTGTGACAGCAAATACTTGAACTAATTATGCTAAAATAACACATATATATATGTATGTATATGAATTATGGTTATTAAAAAGTTTTACAAGTTCATCCTGGCTTCTTAAGGAAATGAAGATAATGTTTATAATTATTCTTAGTGTTGGCCTATATCATCCCTATTTAATGGAAAGTTAAAGTTATGAACGCTTAAGGAGACACAGAGGAAAGGTAGTGTCATGAACAGCCCAGCTGTGGAAAAAGCTTCAAACAAAAATTGTACTTTAGTAGAGCCAGCATAGATCAAATATCAGACATGAAGGGACTGAGAACCAGGTCTCATATTGCTTCCTTTTAAATGTCCCACCTCCTTCTTAGACAAAAAGGGAAAACAGAATGGCAGGCAACACTTTTAAGTTAGCTAGAAGCCCAAAGCACTGGAAATTCCATGAGAAAGGGAATTTTCTGGTATTTGCAGCAGTTAGACAAGTTGAGGTGGTCTTAATGAGGTCAACTCTTTAAGGACCTTCTCAGGCCTTCAGACTTTCTTTCCTTCTGCCTAACAACTTACAAGTGAGTCTGATGCTTCCAGACCTTCTTAGAGATCAAAGAAGGCTGTTAATCCAAAAAGTTCACTTCATCATCCAGATCTCTCAGTGCAAACCAAAAAACATTCCCCAAGACTTCAACCATAGATGGACCCAGCCGTGGAAAGCAGGATTGAAAAAATTACATGGGCAAGTGGTTAGCCATTTTTTGCAGGTATTTTCTTGTTGCTGTACTGGTTCTGAGGAGTCCCACACAACAATCAGGTTGAAATCTGCCCTGCTGTATTTACCTGTTCAGTTTTTTCCCTCGGACAGAATTTTAAAACCCAGCAGGTACCGATTGTGCATACAGTCGTATATATATTTCTTCAGAAAAGTGTTTAGTTAAGTTTAAAATTATATTTGGCAGATTGTTAGGCCAGAAAGCTGGTTGAGGTCACCTGATATTTAAAAGCTCAGTGAAAACAGGCAACTGCTTTAGTACTTTAACTGAACATCTCAAAACTGGTGGCTAAGCATTCATATACCACAAGAGAGGTACAAGGTGTATACCTTTTCTAGGGATGTGTCAATAACCTTTCAGAGAAATGCAAGAGGAGAACAAAATATGAAAGCATTTGAAGAGAGCTTTCTCTATCTTCTAGAGCCTTCTCTGTCTTCTGCAAAATCATTGAGAGCCTTTGAGGGTTCTCCTAACTTCAAACATCAAAGGCAAGAACAATCTTAATAATGAATAATATAAAATAGCCTGTTAAACTGAGATACATTGCAGGTCTAGTATTACTTGATTCTATGTGTGTATAAAGTACAGCGATGATGCTTTTTAACAAAACATTCTCATATGTAAGAATTTAGCGCTAGGTGTGTTTTGTTAGGCACCCAAGACATTTACTAAGTAACATTTCGTAATTATAGGATACCTGCAGAGACAGAAGATTTATGTTTTACTGAGAGTATTTTTGTCACGGTGTTTTGCATAGAGAAAGAAAGATAAAAATAAAAGAATTTCCTTTGTCTTGCCTTCCTACTGTCATTGCATGAATGGTAGCTACTTCATTCCTATTACTGAGATGCACATTAGAAAAAGAAAGCTGGTCAAATATGATTCATTTGCTTGATTTAATTTTCTAAAATTGCCAACTGACCTTAGCCCTCATTCTGAGCTAACAATCAGTATTTTTTTTTAATGAACCTGTTTTCAATAAAGGAAGTATTAAGGGGAAGAAGGAGAGGGGAATTGAGAAAATTAGCAGTTGAGCTGATCTGCTAAATTTCGGAACAATGAAAAGAAGTACAGTCCAAGGCATAATAACCTTTAGATACACGCAAGCCAGAGCAGTATATTGCACCTGAACCATAAAACCACATACTGAAAACTAACTTCAGTGCCAAGTTACATGCCGTGGAATCATTCTGCATTTAATGAAATCACACGGGGTGTGAGTCAGTCCAGAAATCTGACCTTGGTTTTAATTTGAAACTGACAAAAATTTAGCTGTAAAAAAGCACATAGTGTGATGTACTCTGCATTTATTTAGCTATCACAATTATTACAATAATCACCTAGACTCTATTTCATCCCAGTCTTCTTTTTTTTTTTTTTTCTGAAATTATTTCATATGTACTTCCAAACCTACATGTGACAATGAGTTCACATTCAGCATTACTTGTCTAGAAACTCTCCTTAGGAAAGACAAGCTACAGAATTATTAAACAGCATCTACATACCAGCAAGCCTCAAGAGGTTACATGGTGCTCCATATGAAATTCCAGTTGCAAAAGAGTTGACAGAGGGATTCAAATATTCAGGTGACTTCAGAATAAAACCTTTATCTGAACATTGTCTTTAACATTCATTTTTCACTTTAAGGAACTGGGAAGAGGAGTTGCTTACTCAAAAAAATCTGAAGTCACACAGACTGAGTGTATTAAAAAATACCTACTGTGACACATGAAAGTAATCCACCACATCTTTCCTGTGAAACCTTTCTCAAATAATTCTAACAAAAGAAGAGAACAAGAAGACAAGCGTAACTGTAATACATCATATTGTCTAGGAATTGGTTGTTCACTGCTAGTCTAGCAGACACACTTCCAAAGCCCTCCTTGCTTCCACGTCATTTGCCATAATAATATCTAGCTGTTGATTTGCTTTGAAGGTTGATGAAGGCACTCCAGCCTGTAATTCTGTACATTAAATACTTCTAACAGTTCTTAGCTTGCATCCTCAATGCACACCACCTTGAGCTTAGTACTGATGTAACAAACTCATCACAGGAGCACTTATATTATACCCAAAGGAGTGCTGCTTCTTCCATCACTGGCAGCCATCTCTGTGTCAACACACTGTGATTCTGAGACATGTGAGGTTCCAGAAGAGTGAAGAAAAGGAAAGAACAACAATCAGTATATAATAGTGTAGTGCACTCTTCACCTCAAAGTGGCATGACTTGGACCCAGAACGGGCTCTGCTCTCTAATGTACCCAAACATACCTGAGGTGTATCCAGCTCGTTAGTGGCAGAGAATTTGCCACAAGGCAACTAATCCAACATCCAGGAGAGCAAAATTCCTGTAGCAAACCCAGATTCCACTTGCAGGGAATGCTACTTTAAAAACTCAGGTTTGCATCTTGATCTCCACCAGAATGCAGTACACACTAGATTTATTGCACAGCAGCCTCAAAATCTGCTAAGTACTATGTGACGTGGTGTTTACTCAGCAAAGGATTCTGTTTGCTCAGGAAAGCCCTCAGCTATCTCCTGCCCAGCTGGGGATCTCTGTTCCTAGGGACATTCTGAAAACGCTGTATAGAGTGTCAGAGAGGGATAAGTGACAGACTGGTCTTTCATGGAGTTTTTCTTACCTGTCTGCAACTGAGGATGATTCACTCTGAACTTAGACCTGGCCTTTCTCCTTTTCTCCCACTCTGCTTTGCAGAAATAGAAATGGATAGTGTTGTGAGGAGTTTACCTCCTGGAAAATGTGGCTTGTTACCAATTATTGAAAGCACATTTATGTTTAATTTCACAAACCATTACACAAACTGACCCTGTAGATTTTGAACAGCCCTAGTGACAAGTCACTACTTACCTCTCCACTCATGACATATTAAATAAGACCAGTGCCTGCTAGAACCACTTGAAAGAAACACGCTGACAACTGAATATTCATTAGGAGTTGTACAGTAGCCCATAGAAATGGGCAGTGCCTTCCAGAGTGTACGTCTATAGCGATTTCTACCAAGACTGAACCTGAGAATATATGTTGGCACCTATGCAAAGTTTGGATGAATGTTTTATTTTGCTACCATAGGAAGAGTACTTGGAAAAGAAACAATTAAAGAGTAATGAGACAGCTTTGGAAAATGTGCTATATGAATTGTTTTAAATTCCCCACTCACTTTCTCCTTATTTACTAAGGATTAGTGCTTCTTATTGCATGCATACAAACTGCAATCTGAAATCTAATCATTTTGGCAGGGAAAATAATGATGAAAACACCACAAGGAGACAAGAGTCTCATTATTTTAATATTGTGCATAGTATTAGAATACTCATGCTCCTCAGACTGTTTCCTGAGTCACCTATGTGACTACTACTTCAAATGACCTGTACTACCAAGAGTATCCATGTAGAAAGTGGAAGCTGCTGGAAAGACAAGAAATAGAGCACAAACAGGAGTGAAAAGAAATAAAATTAAACCCATCACATGACATTGTAAATCAAGAAAGCTTTCTGATGAGCAGACTGACATTGACCAGTAGTCTTGACCTGCTGAGCCTTACTGAGTAGCTGACTTGAATCAATCGACAAGCAGTTCATCAGATGGCTTGGATACACACAGAATCACAGAAACATAGACTGGTTGAGTTTGGAAGGGACCTCTGGAGGTCATCTAGTCCAAACCACTTACTCAAGCAGGGCCATCTAGAGTTGATTCCACAGGACTATGTCCACATTGTGTTTGAGTACCTCCGAGTATGAAGCCTCTCTGGGCAGCCTGTGCCAGTATTTGATCACCTTTGCAGCAAAAAAAGTCAGTCTTTGGATTAGTCAGAAAGGCAGGCTCAAGTCATGACTGTATCATGGAATATATATATATATATTTATGTGTGTGAGTGCATGTGTGTGCATGCCTGTTCAAGTGCATGTGTGTGCAGCAATCTTACAGGAGTTTCTGGCTGGAGCCCAGGGACAATGCAGTCTGGGGAGACAGTGAATGCTTGCAGGTACTTTCTTCTGAAATGTTTGTTTTTCTTTCTCACTGGTTTCAAACATGCTCAAAATATCACTGAAACAAGAGGTAAACATAGTGCCGTCTCAGATTACATCTGTTCCCCAGGCGATCTCCAAAGCAAACATTGGTACCCCAATGAAAAATACAGCTATTACCCATTATTGGACATATCCAGTCACTGCCTGACCACCAAGTTGCACAGTTAATGAATCTGCTCATTTCTAATAAAAATAAACCAGACAAAGGAAGTGGTCAGCTTAAGCTGAACTTGAAGTGGAGAAGAAAAAAGATTTAATAAAAAATACTGAAGGCTGACATTTCCTTTTTATTTGAAACATGCCTTTCTCAGGAATGACATGATCACATAGATATTATTAGTAAAGCCACACACTGGTGCTGGATTTTAAGATCCTTACCCGAATGACTTAATTTGGGAAGCAGTAAAAACCAAAAGGAAAATTTCTCTGGTCCTGTTATTTCACAGTTCAAGCTTCAAATTAAAGTATTTCAAAACAGAGCATAAAAGCACATCAGTCAAAATGAACCAAGCCACTTCTTATAGCACTAGCAAAAACAATATTTTAAGATTGTATCTGTATTCCCTAGTCCCTTTCCTGTCTATTCAAGTTATTTAGGAATCAAGTCAGTTTATATAAAGCAGAGATCAAGAAAAGTTCCAACAGAAACAATCTGAAAACCACAGTTTTTTAAACAAATGTTTTACAGGATACATGCTAGATTTTTTTTTTTCCAGAGAGTAAGTTAGTTCACATACAGAAGATTTCTTCCAAATTCTGACATTTTTCTTAATCCTAGATCAACATTTCTATTGAGTACAAATTCAGGTGTTTTCAACTTCAAATAATTTCATTAAGACACACTTTACATACCATTATTTCAAAGTGAAAGTCTGAATTTCTTGCTAGAATTTCCTGAAGACATCAGCGACATTGAACTTTCTTTTTCTGTAAATTTTGGTTATGAAATTTTTTTTTTAGCAAAAAAACTTCCAACAAGAAAAAAAAAAATTCCTGAAAGAATTTTCCCTGTCCTGAAAGAGGCATTGAGAAACTACAGCTGCATTATACTTTCATTGCTTTTTTATGCAAAGAAAAACCCCACATACTTTCACTTTATATATTATTTTTGATTGACTTAAGGAAAACAGGATGGGACCAGGAGAAAAGGAAAACAGAGACTGTAATTTCACTATTCTTTCTGAAGTTTTTGATTTGCATTCTTCAACATGACCTTAATGTTCCACAAATGAACTTACCAAATGCAGACAAAACCATGAACTGAGTTTTTACGTTGCAGAGACTGTCATGTTCTGTGCTAACTGGGGATATCATACTGTGACAACCCACTAAGAATTTCTGAAAAGAAACCAGAAGTGTTTTTTCTCCAGTTACTGTAAGGAATTCAGGATTATAAACGTCACACTTTAAATCTTTAATAGAAAAGAAAAATTACAGCTGAAGCAAAATCTCTTCGACATAAGGCAGTGGATATCGGCTAAGTTATCAGTTATCAGTGTGACAATTTTTTCTTCCTCAGCTGACCCAACCACTCCCTTTGCAAGCAAACAGCACCAAACCCACTACCTGAATGCCAGCAATCAAAAGCACCTTTCAGTGCTTAAAGAGACCTCCTCTCACAGCTTCAAAAATATTCCATGTAAGCTAATAACAATACTGATAAAACAGAAAAAAAGATGTGATTTGGAGATGTGTGACCTTTAAGAATGTCTTTTCTTCCATCACTGATTTTCTGATCAGCCCTTAAGAATTAAATCAAGCCAGAATTACTGGTATGATCTTGAGTCTCCATTTAATTTCTCAATGTGTGAATGCCCTACTTGGGCAACATGAAATCTTAAGGCCTTCTATTTTGTGTCATTACATGTGAGCAAGGTATGACTGGACTAACAGACTTTTCCAGTGCAAATTAAGGTATTCACTGTCTCTTCTCCATTCATCTCTCCTGATATGCATATCCAGATATGCACATATAATTTCTTCTTTTATTCCAAAAGTGGTCTGGGAATTTTTAGGTAGTCAGTCCTTCCTTCCCTTCTGCCTCAGCTCTGGCTGCCAGAGGTAGAAGGTAATCCGGTCTAGGAGAAGCTGTGGGAGAAGTACTCCTTTGCCTCTGAGTGTAATTGCAGTTAAACACTGGAGGAGAAAACAAGATACAAAAGTACTGAGAAAAGTTCACACAGCCAGATAAAACACACAACTAGTTTTGTCTCCAGTGAACATGTGATTCTACTCTTGAAAGTAAGCTCCTCACAGTCTACCAAGCAACCTGACACATGCATTAGAAGAAAATATTACTTTAGAGAAATGTGTATTTTTTTAGAAAAGGAACAAGAAGAAGAAGCAAGAATAAGCCTGATCAGTAACTAAGGAGTAATGAGTAAGACAGGAATGAGTCCAGTCAGGAGTAAGACAGGACATGTCAAGTAGAAGCTGAATTTTTACTCCCGACTCTGACATTTACATGCATGCCCAGATAAGCTGTGGATGCCCCATTTCTGAAAGTGTTCAGAGCCAGGTTGGATAGGACTTTGAACAACCCCGGCTAGTGGAAGTTGTCCCTGCCCATTGTAAGGGAGTTGGAAATAGATGGTCTTCCAACCCAAACCATTCCATGATTCTGTGATTTGTGAAGTCACTTTGAGACCACGTTCATAAACATGTGCATGATGAACATTTGGGATTGCAGACCACAAGCACAGTCATCACTGCCCTGAGCAATGAAGGCAAATTTGACAAAGAAACATGGTTTAGGGTTCCTTACTTAGGCCAAGCCTTACCTTGGTGGTACACAGCATCCTATTGCTGGAACAGAGGCTGCTCTCCCTGAGCATGGAATGACAGAGCTGTCCAGGGACAGATCCACACCAAACAGCAAGCTGAAAGGTGCTCATATAACTTTTAGAAGCTATAGGATAAGTTGTTGGTGAATGTCAGCATAAGAGAGTGACTGCTCTCTCTCTCTCACAAACTCTGGTTTGAGGAGCTGCTGGGTTTTTAAACTAGTGTCCCTAGGTTGAAGCAAAGATGGCCAGAGGTCCCTGTCCCTGCTTCTACTCTGCCTTTCCGATCCCTAACATGTTATATTGTGCCATGCTTTATGGTTCTCAGCATGTTTTCTAGAGGATATGCAGGAAGTTTTTCATATTCATAAAAGACAAGCAACAAATGACAAAGCAAGGTAACGTTACGGCTTACCTCTTGTCATTTCATGAAGCAAGTTTCTTTCTTCCTATGTCTAAGCCTTTCCACTAACAAAATCTGTTTGTGTTTACAATGATAAAACACAATTATTATTTTCTGGGGCAGATATATGTATACTCTCTGGCATAGAGTAATTCAATGCATGCTTCTCAGTACCAATACACAAGCACACTGCATACCCAGCTGCTGGATCATTTGATTCTCTGCCCCACAAAAGGATCTGATTGTGGTACCAGCAGTTTCTCACAGACAGAAAGAGCAAGGTCAGTGTCTGGGAAATGCATTTTGTTTCTTTGTCTAGCTTCAAAATTTCATCTGTGTTATCATATTTGTGTAAAGATAACATGTCCTTCCTATTCTCCCTCTCTTTGCAGGCTTTCTGTGAATTCCATTGTATCTTTTTATAAGCAGTAACTTTAACAAGATGAACCAGAGACAGACTGTCATGGCTTCTTTGATTTCAGAGGAACCACTGCAAAGAAGTTGAGCCTAAGACTGTGTTTATATAGAGTCATCAGCAGCAAAGCATATTGTAGTTTCCTATCATTCTAATCTAACTCCCTCCATGTTTTATTATCTACTTCAGCAAATTAACATATAAAACATATAAATGATTGGAAAAATTAACTGTACATTCCTACTTTAACTTAACAATTTACATGGCATTACAGGGGGGGAAAGATTAGTTTTTCAAGTTATAAACAAGAATTATTTTGCAATCTTTGGCCTGTAACTGAAAGATAATAGTTTTAATTTGCATTCAAATAAAGTAAATCTCTCAGTGTAAAAGACTTTTTATAGTTCCCATAAACCAGAAACAGATTAAAGTGTAGACAGTATAAGGAGGACAGGAGGATAAATCAACCAGACAAATAAGATGATGAACAAAAAAAGGAAAAATAATCCTTTCTAAATGTTCACTTAGCTTCACAAATCTTATGCACTGGACAAAAATGTGTATGATCTCTCCAGGTTTCTGCCATTAAAGTACTGGCTTTAGCTCAGAAGGCAAGGACTTTTTTTAGGGATACCAGGTCTGCAAGCCCTGGAAGCAGTCTGACTTTCTCTTGTTCATTTCAAATCCTTTTATGGGAGACCCTGCCAATTCTTTTATTGGAACACAGGAATGGCTAAACACCATCAGCTCCTTAGTTCAAGTATTTTTGTAAATATGCCAGCATTGTACCTTTACCACGGCATATGCAACATGAAACACGATTTTCTGTTTATGAAAGTGCAGTGTGCCCATGGTTTCCTCTGAAGTCAGCGAGAATTATCAGTTTCCTCAAGCTCTAAAGAGACCTGCTAGATTTTCCCCCGACGAAGCCAGTGAAACAAGGTATATGTCACTCTCCAAATTATTTTTGCTTTTTATTTTGTTATAGTTTAATGCATGTGAACAACTCTGAGAACAGAGATCAAGAACAGTACATCCATCTACAGTTTGGTAAACAAAGCATGCAAGATAAATAAACACAGTCTCATAACATATTATCTATGAGCCAGACCTCTGATTTTTGTCCAGTTTCTGTTTGCTGCCAGTGACTCTCCTCCACCTGAATCCCTCACAGCCTGGGATTTAAGATAGTCACATGGGAGATGTGCTGATACACTTCCTTAGGGAATAGTGGGTTACAGAGGCTTTGCACCTGGATGAGTACATTAATCACAAGGGAAATTTATGAAAGGTTTATTTTACCTGCTGGCAATGCTTTATGAGAGTTATCCTAGCTCAGATCTTTGAAAGAAACTCTTTTGGGCCCCTGCCCTCAGGAAAGGGTGCCATTTGGTGGGTCACATAGAGAGGATACCAATAACACAGCTTTGGGAAGTGGTAGGAGCTAAAAAACAATCCTTCCTTGAGAATTTTGTCCTGGTTAGCTGCAGTTTTCCCTCCTTTTGCTATTATTCTGCCCTTTGTATGGACCCCTTCTTTTGCCAGGAACTACAGAGAGAAAACAGTTAACCTGAGACTTTGGACTCCACTTGGAGCTGGCACTGCCCAAAATTCAACACTGGATCTAGCACTAAGTGGGCTTAACATTGGGTTAAGTGCAAATAATCAATGTCTTTCAGGTTTCAAAATAAGGGAAGTGAAAACATTAAAGTGACAACTAATTTGAGAATTCTACTTAGCATTAAATTATGTTATGGTGACACAAGTCTTGAAACCACAGACCATTTTAAGAAGCCCCCTTCTACTTATCAACATAAATGTGTATAGCTAATTAGGTAATTATTAAAAATAATGCAGTTATTGATTAAGCTTCATGTCTGTATGTTCAAAGTTATAAATTTTGTTGTCAAGACTGTAATTTCACTACAGTGTGAGAAGTATGGAATTGATCTGCCATGATGAAGCTAGGAACTTGACAGGAGAATTCACTTGTATAGCTGAAGTCTTCTACTGGCACACATATGCTTCAGTACAATTGTTTTGAGTGAAATCATGCTCAGTGTATTTTGTATCTCACTTGAAAAGTCTTGGGTTTTAATACATGCACACAGTGAAAAAGAAGCCTCATAAATCAAAAAATTTTGAGGGATCCCAAACACTTTTCTCCCTAAAGGCATATTCTCCTATCTCTCATTGTAATGAAGGACTGAATTTGGCCTCGAACAGCAGTGTCATCACCTGTGACAACAAAGACTGAGGAAAGGTTGTGCCCTCTGTACTGCATATTTTAACACAATGAACAAAAAAGTAACAGTTGGGGTTTTTGTGAGAGAAGATCATGGTTAAAAAACGTTCTGAATCCAACATTAGAAAGCCTGATGTGTGGTTCATAAAAACTGATCTTGTGAGAAACTGCATGACGTTTGATTAAAAAGAAGAGGCTTGCTAGTTTTGCAGTATTTTGTTCAACTGTACGCCAATAGAGACAGGAGCTTCATGAAGGCATATAAGTTCTGTCCTTTCACTACCTGATTTATGCTTTGGAAAAGAGTATTTAAGAACAGCTCAAACAATATTTAGCATCGTATCATTTGAACTTAAAAAGTTATGAAGATGAGTATTTTTGTTCTAGGGTCTCTCTCTGTCTTCATAAACAAATATTCAAGGCTGCTTACAGAAACTATGGCTTTTAAGAAACGAGAATTATATGCAAATTCTTCCAATTTCTGAAAGAGTCTGTATCTGAGAACTGTATATTTAGCTAACAAGATAAAATTTTGTGTCTCTGTGGTTTTACAACTAACAGCTTCACTGACTTCAAACAGAAAATGTCAATTTTGAAAATAGAAACAACCAAAGTGACTGAACTTTCACAGTAGCTAGTCCACCTTTGTGTACTTGATACTAAGGGCAATGTTATTATTCACATCCTTAAAGTTAACTGCTTTGATGATCAAGACTACAAAAAACATATTCATTCTCTGTAAGAAACTGTCTCTAAATTTGTTACAGAAAATAAGTCCTTGTCTTTGTAAAACTAAAATGCAAGAAAATACAAAAAAATAAGGGCAAAGTTAGTACTTTAAAGCAAAGAGAAGATGGTGGGGTGTGGCGGAGCCCAGCTGGCTCTGGGCTCTCTGTAAGCTAGGATACTGAAGACAGAACTTTACACCTGGCAGAGGGTTAACCA
>JAYRBT010000082.1:64915790-64942186 GCA_036023395.1 Myiotriccus ornatus
TTGTAGCAAGCGTGGGTAGAGCCCAAGCGTGGGTAGAGCCCTCCTAGAATCTTCGTTCGCGAAGCCTAGCCATGAAGACAAGTCTTAACTTTCGAAACTTTTTTCTTTTCACTTATTTTCTTTTTTTTATAATTTTCCCCCTCATTTTTTATTATTTGGCAGCCTAGAATTGTTATGAGTCCTCTACTCTGAAGCACAGAGGCAGAAAAACTTTCCCTGCATGGGGTAATGCTGTACTGAGCTCCAGCTCAGAGCCTTAGCTCTGACGGTAAGCTAAAGAGTACATTAGCAGTGTATCTCTCTGCTCCTGCTTTCCTTTTTGGCAAGAACTACTCTGAGCCAGCAGGTGTTTAATGCTATTAAATTTATGGGTAGTGAAAGCTGTTGAATTTTAAAACATCTGGGTAACATAAATTATCAGAACGTTTTTTTCCAGGATAAGGCTGAAAAATGGTTTTGAGATCTGCAGAAAAGCATTAGCAGCATTGAAAAAATGTGTTTATTTTTGAACATTTGGCCATATGACTCTGGGATCCCACAAGTATCCTAATGTTAGGAGTTGCAGTGCCCATACAGTGTAAGCTAGGAAACACCAAGAAGGCAGGCAGCAGCTAAATCTCACCAACTTCCAATTTTGATGTGTTCCACTTGATCATACAGTATGCCAGAAAGAGTCAAAAGCTACTGCTGTTTCTCACATGGTGTGCAATCTCCTGGATCTCATTCCACGAGGTTTGGTCCACATTCTTCTTCCTCATATAGGTCTGGCTAGTCTTAGCCACAGTATGCCATGAAAAGCACAACAGGGGGAAGGAGCAGAAGAGAAGGAGGCAGGACTTCAATTAGAAAAGTTTACTCACTGCTATGACGTAAAAGAGCCAGTGAACGAAGTGAGCAGGTAACAAGAAGCATGCAAAATGCTTTGAAGGGTTTAATTTGGTTTGCAGCCAACAATATTTACTTGAGTAGAAGTAGTGTGAGTTCCAAGACACTGAGGATCTGTGGCCCAACAGGACTGAGGATGAATGACAGCCACCGGATGATCCACATAGAGGATGCTTTACATTTTGGGGAGTCCAACCCTAATTTACATATCTGAAGGTTTCTGGAGCCTCACCTTATACATTTAAGTTTAAAAAGTCTCTGAACAGATCTTTTTCAAGTTCAGTGTGAGATGCAAGCACTGATTCATGATAGACTTGTAGGCTGCTTGGGACAAGCCATAGAACTACCACTGTTTTCCTGGAGTCTGATATCACTGAGCATAGGATGTCTTCAGGGTGTGAACACAGAGGCGTGATTCGACAATCTGTTGGAGAAGACCCAAGTATCTCTGGCTGAGCTGCTCCCATCAGGCTAAGCACATAGTTCACACAGTGTAGGAGACAACAAATTTGCATCTATGTGAATAAAACAGACACGCCTAAAGGCAGCACAAGAGATAAAACATGAGGTCCATCCCCAAGATAGAAACATAACTCTGATAGCCCGTGTTTTGTTCTCTAGAATAGTCTTCTGCCACCTATTTCCTCTGTGACCTATATTTTTGCTACCATTTTTTTCTCCCCTGCATCAAGATTGGCTAGAGCTCAGAACTGATCAGCCCTGTGAGGAATTTGAAGCCCATAAATTTAATACACAGAAGAAATACTACAGTGTTTTTAAAACAGTTATAATCATCAATGCATGAGAAATAGCACCCAGTGAAATAAAGTGCTTCCCATGAATGATTTTTTTTTTTCCTTTTAACAGCAGTTGTTTTAAGCTTTGTTGCACTAATGTGGCTTGTAGAAACCAAGAAGATACATTTCCATCATGGGTGTTCAGTGTTGTCTGGTCTACGTCAGTGGTAACACAGGACATAAGAGAAGGAAGAGGAAAGACATAGCTGTCCTACAGCACAATATAATGTGCATTAGGTAAATATTTTCACTGAGCACATACCACATGCACAACTAAATATTTTCTCTGATATGACTCTCGATGGAACACTGACCTGTTTTCAAACACTCTTGATTCAGTGGAAGGTCAGATACAGATAAAAATATGATGTCGGGCCTCTAGCTTTATAGTAAGCTGTGTCTGTTTAAGAAAAAAAAAATGATGTTTGGGATAATATTACCAGTTCTGGATTAGGATTAGGCTGAAATACAGGGTAGGCACATTATCTCCTGACCAACCTGTCACATTACAGCTCTGATTTCTTTTCCACATAACAGAGAAAAAAAAATTATTATAATAAAATAATAATTAAAATAATAAACCTGGAAAGAAATTTCCAGGTCACCTTTGTTTGAATGCCAGTTAATGGATCTCAGTGTGTCCCTTTCTTGGTTTTGCAGATCTCAGCCAAACACTTTCCCCACATGACCATAATTTCCTCAATGAAGCAGACTGTTCTGCCTACCCTACTGCAGCTGTGGAACATCTGGGTGGGAAGATCCTTTGCCCTCAGGACTCCCCAGAGCATAGTGTGGTTACTCGAATGGTGCGCGGGGAGTATGATTTGGCTCTCTACATTTCCTGTTGTGAAATTTTAACTTACTCTGATTAATGTTTGTTTTTATATGACTACTGAGTTATTGGAAGTTCTTTTCCTCTTACCCTCACCTTCTCTGGATATCACATATACAGACACAAATATATATATATACACACACACAGGCATTATTGGACATTATTTCAAACCATTAAAACACATGCCTTATAACTCCTCTTTTCTCAAAACATGTGGAAATTCTAAAGGTTTAGCTTCATACACTATCAAAATCCCCATTACATAAATTTTTACTTTTCCAATTTAAAATTACTTTTTAACTGAAAGCAAAACAAACACAGGCAGTTACTGTTGGCACATGCCCTTAACTTTTTTCAGCATTTTTTTTAGCAGTCATTCCCTTAAGCTACATTTCAAAACCACAGCTTAGTTTTCCTCCAGTACAAAGGAAAAGGTTCTATATGTCATTTTCATGGCTACATGAGGAAATCTATCATCATTTTTACTAACCAACTACTTCCCTTCATTCATCCCCAAATCTATCTCTATTGTTAAATATAGTGTAATATAGAATAAAACCCTTCACAATAAAGTGGTTACCTCACCTAAGAATCAGTTTTCTTTGTTAGCTAGTGATTTTCCATTACTTTTAGTGCCTGAATAATATCATAAGAGCTTAAGGCAGAGGAAAGTACTTAAAGTCATGTTTCTATTTATTAAATACCAAACACTCCTAAAATATTCAGTGAGCAAACTAGAAAAATATCAGTCTGCACCTGATAAACTTACCTTATTTTAAAATTATTTCCCCTCCAAATTTCACAAATTATTTCACAATACTAAAGTTTGGTTGACATTCACCATATAAAAGGGTGCTTAGTGAGGAATAAGGTACTAGCAACACAATATTTAAGATGTCAGACTGTGTCAAAGTGTCTTACTCTTCAAATGCCTTGCTGCTAACTTCACAGGGCTACCAGTGTTTAGGGTTCAAGAGGCTTCAAAAAGGTGAGAGAAATACCCACTTTAGCCCTCCAAAGACACCAGCAGAATACAGGCAACACAGAAAGGTGGCTGAAAACACTAGTTTGTTCTCAAACACTGTCTTGGTACAGCAAGATTTAGCAGTTGGGCTCAAGGGTTAATCTTAAATCAACTCTTTAATCAGAGGACAGTACAGCTGGGAAACTGAGGCACAGATGCACAGGACACTAGAATAGAAAAAACTGAACATCATCGCAGAGACAATTAAAGAGTAGGGAATTTAGGAATCTAATAACCCATATTGGAATTTAGCCAAGATGCTGAAGCAGATGCACAAAGCTGTTGCAAAGATGCTTTGTGGATTCTTTATCATTTTAATATCTTATGTTATACCATATGGTCCCACATTTCAATCATTGCGATATAAGCCACAAAAGAGGTAAAAGAAAATGTTGACAAAACATTTATAGAGATTAAATTCCCGAAGGATCTTTTGGGTCTGGGATTTTACAGGCATTCCATTTTCAAAATGCTGTTAGACTTAAATAATCCTGGGGAAATATCTCTTTCTCCAGGGGACAGTTGGAAACACAAGCCATAGACTGTGCCCAGTGATAGAGGAAAGTCCACAGACCAAAGAAAAATAGGAAAAAAAAAACCACTCAAAAATCACATGAGAAGGCCCGTGGCAAGAAAGAGAAATATTCAGAGCAGGGGACATCAGGTCAGGAAAGAGCATGGACAGGAGAAGCAGCCAGGAGAGCTACCACACAGCTGTTTCCTCTTCTGCCCCCTCTCCTAGTGTTTTGTCCTTTAGCTGACTCTGGCTCTGTCTGCCTTAGCAGGCTTCCTGCTCTTTGTAGATTTAAACAATTCTTTGTTATGTGCTTATATGCTTTTGGCTGTTTGCTTTGCAAAATGCCTTTTAGTATCCCCGCGTTTCTGTCTCATATTTACCTGCCATCAATTATAATCCTCTTCTTAAGATGAGATCTTCCCTTCCGGTAGAGAGACACATTCAACTCTTCCAGAATTTTGCCTTTACCTATACCGATTAATTTGCAATCCTACTCTTTCAGTTGCTCTTTTTTTTTTTTTTTTTCCTAGGGGTAGTCATTTATTACTCATTTTATGGGATGTTTAAGTAGCCCCCATGCTGAGCTGCAACACTTTAATTTCCTCACTTTTCACCTTAACATCTTTTTTACTAGCTTCCTCATTTTTAAACCTTCAATTTAGTGCACAATTTAGCATCAGTATACTGATTCTCAGTAAAATTCATCCTCTGAGGACACTACTCAGAATTATTCTATTACTTAAGTTCATCTACATTAATATCACTTTTCTGTGGCTGCATCACAATGCAGAGATACATGACCCTGCTGGTACCAGCCAGCTCAGCTACTGCTGATGGGGCTACGGCAGCAAGCACTGAGTGCAAAATTTGCTCAGACTTTAAAGGGGACATGAGGAGCTCTGCCCCCAAATCAGTGTGTCCAGATATGCAGTTTTACACACTGCCAGCGGATTGCGAGGGTCTTTTACAATTTCATGGCTGCACACGTTCTATTCAGTTGTCATTTGAACAGGTATACATATACAAGAACACTTTAGAAAGCCAAATTTGATCCCAACTTTTTAACTACAAGGTAAGATAAAAGGAAAGGAGAGGTTGAGAAAGGATTTGTAATCACCTCCCTTATGGAGAATACAGTCACTTAAAGAAACAGTGTGAAGACAAAGAGCATCACACAAAAATTCAGGGATTCTGGTAGCTCTGACTGAAGGCTTACCACGCACTGCATGTAAACAAAATATTCCTTGACAGAAAATCCTGATAATATTTGGTGTCTTCCACAGAAAATGTTGATTTCCTTCAAACCCTCTTTAGGGGTATGGCTTTTCTTTGTGGGATTTTATTTAGTGCCTGTTATGACAATAATCTCTGTTCAAATGCCAGGACCTTATTCTGATTTCATGTTTAAAGCAATCTTCTGTTTCAATTTTACGGCTGCATCTCTTACTTTTGCTTATTATGGAGGATAATTCACCTGAGCACAGAAAAATAAACAAAGAAAATACAGTATCACAGTTCTTCTCATGACGCAGTTTGTTCTTCAGACCATAGAGTCACACAGCAAAGTTGGTTTCTTTAATTTTTGAAGCCAAGACCAGCTGAAAGTTCAGATACGCATTTATCACAACAATGGGAAACACAAATTGGCTTAGTTTTCTTTTCCTTTGTATGAAGTCATTACGAAACATATTGACTTGGAACTCCAGGGACTTGGAAGCAGTCAGATTTAGAAGAGGAATAAAAATGCTAGGATTTTTCAGCAATAAAAGAGTGAACTTAAAGCTACAAAATAAAAAAAAAAAAAAAAAGAAAAGAGAGAAAGAGAGCCAAAACCAGCTATATAATTGAGACTGATGACTTTGCAATTTGAAATAATACAGTTACAAAATTAACAGACTTGGGAAATGTTCTAGACTCACTGAGAACATTAAAAGTTAGTTCTTTTAAGTATGAAAACGGAAGGAACAAAGCTGCAAGGACTATAAATTCACATTTTCTTCAGCAGGAAAAGGGTCAAAGTAAAAGTGTCAGTGCAGGAGAAGGAAACCGGGCAAAATAACAATTTTGATCTAGCCTTTTCTTAACCCCAACACTGAACAACCCTAACCTTAAAAACCTCATTGTGTGGACAAAATAAATTTTTTTTACTTCTATTGGCATCTGAGGTGCCATTAACTGTTAATTGACCACTGTTGCCAAAAGCAGTGGTGCAAGTCCCCATGGCAGAGAAGGTATGTGGGGTGAGGTGATGCAGAGCAGTGAGAATGGCAGTCTCCCCACCCTCCTTACAGCCAGCATCAGCTGCTCCAGCTCACCACCAAGACAGAAAGGTGAACCTTCAGACTGTCTCTACCCATCCACCCCTTACTGCTCCTATGTTGCTGGGCAGTTGTCTTAACAACTACGTGTTGGTGAGTTTTTCTGCTTCTGTAAAAGGCAAAAGATAATATTCCAGTAATGTAGACTTCCGCAGCAATATCCTTCCCTGCTCCAAATATTCAACAGGAAGCTAGAAATGTTAAGCCATTCTCTACCTAATAATCTCCTTAAAAAGACATCCTGGACCCGGTTGCTTTGTGGTGCTTCTGATAATGCACATCAATATACAGTTATACACTTATGTTCCAAACCCTATCCAAAATGGTCCATAATCAACTCTTTTACCTCATAGGAGATTCAAAATTCAATTGACTGGAAGCCTAGGCAAGAGAAAACTATGTTTAAACATCATCCCCTGCATGCCTGCAGAGTATAATACTTTTTAAAAGTTCATTTGACATATAGAAAAATATTTCACTATCCATAAACAGAGTAGCTCTGTGTATAAAAGAGTAGGTAAATTAAACTCTCTGAATGAAAAGAGACCTGAACAGTGGGAGCAAAAATCAGATGAATTTAAATGAACAAAAGTTGAAGCTCTTTGTATCAAATATAAAGAGTGAGGCATGAAAAAATTCCCTCTGAAATATTCATGTTCTTAAAACATGCTTTAAGTATATATAAAAAAAAATCCAGTTTTTCACTTTTATCAGGTCGTGACTTAGTCCCTGGATAGGCAATTTTGACCCAATAGCTCTCATTCTGGGATCAGGGCTTAAATGACCTATTTGGATCTTAGATAGAGCAGCTGCTCTGGGGAGACTCAGACTCTCTATAGCATCTGTCTTCCTTAATGGAAAGAAATTTCCTATTTGTTTACCTGCAAAAGGCTGCAAGTGCTGTAACAAGAGTGTTCAGGCCAGTTTCAGTGTCATGTCCTGAGACATAACATTTTCTTTGATTTGTTACATGTGTTTCAATCAGGAATTTTCAACCTGCTTTAATTTTCCTGCATTTCTTGCACAAAACATTAACAGTAGGAAACCTGAAACATCCCCAGTGTTTAACTAGAGTTGTGAAAAAAGGAGATACCCAGCTTACTGAATTATTTCCAAATACCACTGTAGTTCTCTATGCATCTCTAGTATAAAGGGGAAAAAAGTGAAACCTAATCATTAAAAGAAAACCTGTTTGGATTGTTTGAAGTGTGAAGGTCTTGTGTTTTGTAGTTACAAATTACACTTCCTTACATGTTTCTTAATCTGATGCAGGTTTATCCTTTTCTTTCCCTCTTGCTTTTAATTTGACATGCCAGACAAAGTTAACATTAGTAAAAACAGCAAATATAAACCTTGTAATTTATATGCATTCATGTTGTACACCATAATAGCTCTCATCTTGGCAAAAGTTAGCAGATTGTTCTCTGCTCTCAGGAGGAAATAGCATTCATTTTACGTTTTAATGGAGCTTTAGGGTTATAGTAACTCAAATTAAACTAAATCATCATGAATTATTTCTGAATCCCATGTTATGTGTTCTCTTTTTCCCTTTTGTTGGTTTATGACAGTGTGAGTTTCAGACACTGGTAACTGGAAACTTGTGCAAGCAGACCATTCCTGCAATGACAGGAACCTTGTCCCAGCACCAACATCACATGCAAACTTTCGTCTGTTATTCTCCAGGATGATGGTATGAGCTAGAGGACCTATGTCATTGCAGGAATAACAGCTACAAGTATAAATTCTCATGCAAAGGTGCTTCCACCAGAAAACCAAAATTGTACTGGCACTATGTCTCATGAACAGAGGAGAAACTAGAAGCAAACATTGGAAGTTTAACTACTGCTATTGGCTAAATGTAATGTAAAATTACAAAATTGTTTTAGAACAGCTTTTCTGTGATTGAAAGAGTAGGACATTTAGATCTAACAATAGAAAATTTCAGGCTATGTTTCTTCATTTATCTAAAACCTGGTTTGATCTGAAATAGGAATAAACAGATAGTCATGCTCACTGGTATGACAGTGCAAAAGTGAGTACACCATACGAGAAGTTAGTTTTAGCATAAACTTCTGTGACATTAGCCATAGCCAACAAAACATAAATCTTGTTTTAATGTTTTTCTCATGAGGTTGGCATCCTTTCTAAGGTATCTTCCTGAAAGATTTGTCTGTACTTGCCATTGTGCTCCTACAGTTAAGGGATATACACAGAGGTAGTATTTTTTCATGAGGTTAGTCAGGTAGTCTAATCAGAGTAGATTAACTTCACAGCATTATGAAAAACTACAGAGCCTGATGATATGCTAGATGGTTTTCGGAACTACTTTTGATCCAGACAATTCCTAATTTCTGTATCTTTTTGATACATCTGGTCCAGAACAAAATGTTACTGGACTTGAACCACTGAAATTCCCTTTTTCTTCTACAGCCCAATCAGTTGGAAAAATTAAATGTTTTTTGGACTGTACTTCTTTAGAAATCATGGGAGGTTCAGTTCTTCAGATTTTGGCATTTTGATGTGTGCAACAGAGCTATGAAAAGTCAGTGCCACTTCTTCCATGTTAAATGTTAATTGTCTATTCTAAAGTAGATCACGTGTACTTTCAGCTTCAGGATTTGCCACCTGTGGTTTGCAGGCATATTTTTTGAACGTATATTATTGGTTGGGAGCCAACTAGGATGAATAAGAAAGAGGATAAATAACTTCTAATCTATCTACACTTGATATGTTATATTTGTTATATGTAATTAGCTCTGGAAAAACAATCAAAGAACAAAGTACATGTAACTATCAAGTTATTTATAGCTGTGGCTACTCAGTTACTTGGCATTAACTATGTATGTGATGAACCACTTAGAGATAAGGAAGAACTGTTGGCTTCCTACCTGAAACAAGATTTTTTGCACTCTGCATAGCTTCTCACATAGAACATACTCTCACCAAAAGCAGCATAGCTTCAGATAAGAAAAACCCAGGCTCTTTGAAAAGCCATCAGGGAGGCATATGCCTCCATACCATGCCCAGCATTGGCAGTCCAGAGACTAGAAGCAGCTAGAAAAATGTAGTTTTGACAATGTTTACATAAATCTACTCATGTAACTTGACAAAAGGTGCTGCTGTGACACTCCTAACTCTTTACTTCACTCTTGCTACCTCTTCAACATATCTGTAGCTTCTGCTGTCTAATGACAGTATGCTTTTACCTTGCAGGATGTGGCTGAGGCCACTTACCAGGATCTGTTGCTATGAAAAAGAATTATACTATTCTGTATGTGCAGGTGCACTGCATGAATTAACAACCTCTAGCACATAACAAAGACACTAAAAAAAAACCAAAAACCTTTTGGCTTCCCCTTATTTTCTGAAAGAAACTAGTCTTATACAACCCTAGACCTAAGAAGGAAAATAAAAATGAACTTTGGAAATAAAAAGGATGTATTCTGCATTTCTTCAGTGTTTGCTGAAAAACTCTGGACATTAATAGCTGTAGACATAAGATGCTGGATAAAAGGAATATGGAAGTCTGAGGGATATCCTGAAATGAGGAGGCACGTATAATGGAAACTACTGTGCCATCTGTTTTGGGCATGCCAGCACCCACTCAAAAGCATAACATTCTTCTTGTCACTACCTTCCTTCACACTTTCATTTCTCCTTTAAGTAGTAAGGTTTACTTTTTCCTTGTGCTTCAGTGTGATTACCATGGCTCTTTTCAGTTCCTTTCTTTCTCCTTTTTCCTCACACATTGACAAAGGTTTCTACTGCTCATGACTCCTACCAGCTCTTTTTTCCTACACAACTATTTTCTAAGTCCACTTATTTTCCTTTCTGTGAAGTTTAATCCTTCCACAAAAGATTTAATTATCTAGCCCAAGTATCTGAAATGATCCTCCCACAAGTCAAGGTAGTAAAATATAAGAGTTGGCCCCATTATGCTTATTTTACATATAGAGGGGAGAAAGGGAACCTGTATGATAAGAAAAAATAAGGAAAAAAATACAACTAACACTTGCAGTGATTTCATCCCCAGTGGAAAACACACATTTATTGGGAAGAATTCTCAGCAGTAATGCTGGAAATCTAACATTTTCTAGTTCAATTACAACATCGGATCCTAGATATTGGTAAGAGGCTTGTTTCTCAGAACTTTGATACTGAATCAATACTGTGCTAACTTGTGATGCATTAAAACAGTGCAGGAGGTGTCCAAATGTTATTAATAGTTCTATAGCCTTCCCATCTATTCTGTCAGACAAACTTAGTTATTGTCAAAATTACTGTTTTTTGAAATATAAACAAGCACGTTATGGACTTACATGAAGTTGCACTTTGAAAGACGTCTAACGAATGCTGGAGAGGCTGAGAGTACACTCAGTGTTTTTTCCTTCCCTCTGCACCACAACCAGAGAAGTCCAAAGGCTTCACTTTACCCATGGCATGCTTTTGAAAAACAGGAATGATGGTGACCCAAAAATCACCACCATATTTTGGACCTGACATGGGTTCAGTGACATTTAAAAACCAAATACTTTGTCAAGTCCCCAGATAGAACAGGCAGCCATTTCCATGGTGGAATTCATCTTCTCTATCTTCACAGATCTGCAGTGGAGGTGTTTACATCTCATCTGGTACACACTCCCTTTCTTGGCAGTGGAGAAAAGTAAGAACTTGCAGAGCAAAATTCATCTGCTGTATCTTAAAAGAGGAAAAACAGTATGGAGAAGTGCTTGATTTTCATTTCAGACTTGCAGAGAAGACCAAGCAGATGGAGATATGGACACTGTTGACTCCTACTTTTGGACGGACATCTTCCATCCATGGTGTACAAACTGAGTAATATGAATGGTCTCTTCAGCCTTGTGTCCTGGAGCTACTTCATTCCTCTTCATCTTCCTAGAAGACCATTCTAGATGACTTTTTTTTTTTTTTTAAATAAGCATTTTAACTGCTACTTTGCTGGACTGAATTTCCGTGATGCTTTCATACTGAGGCATCTCATGTATCCAATTCATTTCCCTCCTCACATCTTCAAACAGATGATTTCTAGTTTCATAGGAAGATATTATTGGTATTAGTCTCTCAAAGGTTAGGTGATTTAGAAAATTCCATCTCACATCTCTCCTTTAAAAACTTGACCCATGTTTCCCTGTCTATTCATATAGACATAGAGTCTGTTAGGAGCCTGTAACACTATAAATTAGAGTTTACTGGGATGACTGAGAACTTTTCAGTTTATTTTTATGAAATGGATTATTCTCACCTGTGACCTACATGTTAACCTCATTGATTTTTTTTTCCCCACAAAGGCCAGTAATGCAGCACTGGAATGCACCATATTTGACTGGACAAAATCAAAGCTGCTGAACTTGCCTATATCCACTTTTGTGTGTAGTTGTTCTTAGGCTGAGACTCTCTGATGCCCATGACAAAGTTCCTTTCCATGTTGGGGGAAAAAAAGGAGGAAAATATCAGAATGTTTGGCCAATGACAGGAATAGAGGAAGGAATTTTATAACATAAATACCTATCCAATTAGAAATTGTAGATTTTTGAGAACAAAAGAGCTAGATAATATTCCTATAGTCAAAAAAAGCAGAATCAATTAGACATTATGGTCCTTTCCAAAGAATTAATTTTTGACTACAGTTTCCTTCTTTAGAGCTAGTGCTGATGAAATGACATATATAAAATCTAATCTATTAGTGTTTGTAAAAATGGCATTCTGTTATGAAATAAATTTATCATTCATCTATGATGGTCACGAAAATCACTGAGGTTTTTCTTCTCCTTCTTTCTTCCTTTCCTAATCCTTGGATTTTACCTATAGCCTGTGCGCAAGTAATGCACATTAGTCAATTAATAGGCTGTTAAATGACAACAGTTCCAGGCAATTTAATTACTGTTGGTAAAATAAGAAATGAATTATTGCATGTCAGTAACTAATTTCAGCTCCTTTCCTTGGAACAAATTAACTTTGAATGTGATGGTTTTAGAAAAAAATAAAATAAAAATGATTGCTTCCTTGCAAATGCAAGCTGCTGATTCATTTCTTGGAAGAAAATGTAAACGTCTTACCTAAACCTTCTGCCCTTTTCTTCTAGTGCCAGGCACAGTTTATTTTAAAAGTATGTTACTATTTCTGCAACTAAATATATTAAAAAATAGAGTATGAACATAAATGAAAAAAACCATGCTACCCAGAATGCTCTTCCCTCAACTTCAGCCTTTCTGTATATTTATTTAATAAATATGTTAAAATCAATGAACTTTAACCATCAATTGAAATACATAATTCTGTAGTAAAATAGACTTATTTGCTGTAGCTGATGATATTACAACATGATTTGCACAGGATATATAAATGGCATTTTCTTAGTTGTGCATTAGTTTTCTTTTCTGAAATATCAAGAAATCATTCATTATGGATAATAATTGCTAGCAGAACAATTTATAATCCTATATTTTATTAACTCTCCATAACATAAGGGCATATCCAGAACAGGTTATTATGTGCTGGTCTCAAAAGACATCAGCATAATTTATAATCTCTTCCGGAGGAAAAGGAAGAAGCCCATATTTAGGAAAATTTCATATTAGTGTTAGTATTTAATACCAGAAGGAAGTCGGCAGCACCCAAGTGGCTTCACCTCCTTTGTGCCTGTTCCATCACATTTCTAGAGTGAGTTAGCTCCACCACAACTCTATGACTAGATGACACCCTTCTCAGAAAGCTTATTTCACTGTTCTGTGACACTTTTTACAGGGAAGTAACTAATTTTTAATGCAAAGAGCTCTGAGAAGACATCATTTTTCTATCCTCACATATGTGGGGACTGCTGAACAAATTACTAACAGGGTCTTGAATGAGTGCCTGGAAGGAAAGGAAGAAAAATCATTGGAAATGTTTTGGGGTTTTTTTGTTTTGTTTTTTTTTTTCATCCACAGCCCATTTAATACCTTCTCACTGCTGGGACTTGGTGTTTGACAGAGGGCTCCTCACCAAAAGTAAGGATAGCATAGATGGGGTTCACACAGGCATTAGTAAATGAAAAGGTAGCCACAAATGAAATAATAATTAAAAAAATTGGTACCAGTAGGCACCTTTGCTTTTGCAAAATCTTCAAAAAATGCACTTCACTAAACAGAAGATGCACTGGTTTCTTGAACACTTGATAAGAGTTAAATGATAATCAAACTGCAGCAGTTCTTACAGATTCAAGTCAGGTAAGTGAGTAAAAAGAAAACAGCTTTATATCGAAGTTCTGAAGTTGATCTAGTCCAAAGCTTTCAAACAAATAATTTTTCACTTAAATATACCTGTGCAAGAGAGCTGCTTAAACTTAATTATAAATTCCAAGCTCTAAAAAAAATAAAGCAAAAAACACCAAACCCTACACTCCTACAGTCCAGGAAATTTTATTTTATTTTAATTATTTTTTAATATCATAGACCTCAGTATGTCCAGAATGCTTACTGCATTCACTTCTATGGGCTAAAATACAGTGTATATTAGGGCAGTCAAAACACAACTTTTCTCTGGCCTCAACAGCTATAAAATATTAGAAAAAGGGTTAGCTAAGAACTTTCATCCTCCCCATCAAGTACCATTTCCTCACTGTATAATATATATGCATACTTTATTGTGAAGTTGAATTTGACTCTCAAATGGAGCAAAGAGAATCTGAGATCTAACACAGATCAATATGTGAATGACTTGTTGAGTAAGAGCATCAGACAGATTTCCCAAGTGGTCAAAAATGAGGTCTTTGCCTCTTATCCCTTTCCCTAACTGGACAGACAGTTCTTACAAATGAAACCTCTGCAAATATGCCCTCCTGTACCACTGGACTCTGGACTGACAGAAGTGGGGAAGCGGAGGGGCAGGCACTGCTTTCTTCTCTGTGATGACCAGTGACAGGACCCAAGGGAATGGTGTGAAGCTGTGCCAGAGGTTAGGTTATAGGAAAAAGTTACTCACCCAGAGGGTGGTTGGGCGCTGGAACAGACTCCCCCAGGAAGTGGTCACAGCACCAAGCCTGACAGAGTTCAAGAAGCATTTGGACAGTGCTCTCAGGCACATGGTGTGATTCTTGGCAAATGATTCCTGCGCAGGGCCAAGAGCTGGACTTTGATAATCCTTGTGAATCCCTTCCAACTCAGGATATTCTATGATTCTGTGAAGTCCCAGAGTTATTGGAAACACTAGCTACACCAGGATGAAAGAGAATCTCTACCCCCTTACCCAGATGAAAGAGCTGGCGACTACTATGAGAAGGTCAGACCTTTAATACCCCTTTTCTCTGTCCATTTCCCAGACTCTAGGCTTATCTTTTCCTTACTACATACCCCTCTTCATATTTTATTACTGTAGCAACCACCTGTTGTAGATTACCTATGAAGCACTCCCTTGTCCTGCAACTCCAATGGACTAAGAAATGGAAGAACTGCTGCATTTTATGGCAAATCATGTCATACTCAAACTCAGGAAATGTTGTTTCTGCTTTTGTACTTATTCTGCTGTACTCTTTAGTACCACGTTGTCCTGTACAGTCTCATCGTCACTATTTAAAATGAAAATTAATATGAATTAAGTGCACAGAAAGAACTGAAGACATGCTTACCAGTAATTACTGCTCATACATGACAGATATCAATAGTAGCTTTGCTGCAGTTAAACTGTAAGCAAGATCTCTGAAAATAGATACTAAAATTGTGAGGTGAGAGAATTCCCATATTCACCTTGCTAATATAAAGACTTTCCAGAACAGAAATTTTCTAGAACAAACTCGACAGTCATCTGCAGTATGAAAGTACAAGCAGCATAATAATTAGGAACACTTCTGTATATAGAATCACTTCACTAGTAAAATAGTCCACATTTCCTCTTCTCAGTTTCTTCATAGTTCATTCCTTGATGTAACAATCCACTCCCTGTGCTCTAGATGCAGATACGAGACAGATAAGAAATGCTTCCTCTGGACAAGAGTTGCCGCATTTCAGTTCATGACTCTGTGGACATAAATAGATGTAGATTAAATGCACAGTGAAGCAAAACAGATTTGATATGTTAGGATTCATCAGTCATAATGAGAGATGCATAATAAACAAAGTAGCTCCAGAAACATCCACTCTGTTGTGCAAGTGCAGTGACTGTGTGATACATGCAGTTCACCCAGTGCTTTCTAAGACTTGGTACAGAAATGTCGTGGTTTTGCTCTGGGTCAGTTTGCTCTCACACCCCCCACTCAATTACTCTGAGTTGAGAGAAGGTTTATGCAGACAAAAGAGACTGGATTGGGGAAAATAATATGAACATTTATTACTAACAAGATAAAAACTTAAGAACTATATCTACAATAATTCTACTAAAGTAAAAGTACTACTTATTTACAGAAATACCTCTCCCCCCTTTATATCACTTCAAGGAGGAGAAGCAGTCTCTTTCTCCATTCTCGGAGCTCCAAGTCTTTTCAATAACTCTGCAGCACTTTAAAGCTCCTCTTTTGTTATCTCAGGACGACAACTCTGATTCGTCGTAGCTGGAACTCCTCTTTCTCTCTTTCTCTGTGTCGGCCTCCAGGGTTGGGCCTACCCTCCTCCTGGGCTAAGACCCAGGGGGTTACTCAGGCCCTGGAGGTTTTCTCCATGGGCTTGCAAGGGGACACTTGCCTACCATGGATCTTCACCACAGGGTCACAGGGGATAATGGCTTTTGAGTCCACCCCTGTTTCCTGTGGGGGTCCCTAACCATGGGAGAACAGTCCTTGATAGACCTCTCCAGCATGGGTCTAGCATCCCTTACTTGGATCCCAACATCTTACCCGAGCCGTTCTCGCTCCGGCATAAGTCTCTGTCTCTAGGTCACAAATCTTGAGCAGCAGCATGGATCCCACACACGGATCCCAACATCCCACCTGGGCCGTCTCGCTCCAGCATAGGTTCGCTCAGAGTTACAAGTCTCCAGCATCAGCAGCATGGATCTCTCACTGAGATGCCAAGCTTACCCGAGCCGTTCTTGCTCCAGCGTAAGCCTCATCCATCTCAGGGTCACAAACCTTCAGTAGGACTCTGTTTCATTTCAGGTCTCTCATAAAATCTCAGCTTTCTCATGCATTAGCTTACTCCAGTGTAGACTCTTCCACGAGCAGCATGGCAGTCTCTTCACTACAACAATCTTCCAAAGGTAGCAGGGATTAATTTTTCAGTCTTTTCTCTGCTGAAGAGAGAGAGTGAAAGGGGGGGAGAAACAGCCCCCCCCCTTCAAACTTCACTTCTCTCTCCCCCGGCTGCCAGCTTTGGCCTTGAACACTTCGTTATCTCTCTTCCGGAATTCTTCTGCAGGGGTTTTCATCCAAGCAGTCAGTTCTTCTCTAAAGTTTTTTCTTCTCTACTCCGTTACAGGAGAGAAGGGGGGCTTCAGTGCCACACCTGCCCCCGGCCCAGGGCCGGGGGAGGAGGGAGGCCTGGCCTTACTTGGGGCCTGCCGCCCCTCCTACATGGCTACCAATTTCAACTGCCACTAATTTCAACTGCGCAACAGCCTTCTCTTCCGTTTTCTTAAATATGTAATTAGCAAAGGTGTTGCTGAAAGTTTTGATTGGTTTTTTCTCTGAAAATCCACCTGGACAAAACCACTCTCAGCTCCAGGGGCTGGCTGGTGGGCAAAACCACGACAACAAAGCTGTCATGCAGAGAGTTCATGCACATTAACTATAACCAACTTGCCTTATGGTGGTAAGTCTCCATATATTTACATAGCCAATGCTAGCAGAAGCAATAACATAGAAGGAGAGCAGATGTCAAAACAGGAAAACTACAGTCAGATATATACTTTCTGCCAGAATGTGTGGTCTACGTGTCAAAAACTACTTAGTAATAAATAAAAACATCCAAAGGGATCGGTAAGGCCGAGCAGCAATCTAGAGAACAGAAACAAGAAATGTTGTGTGAACTACCACAAAAGAATATTTCATAAGCTTCTTCTCATAGGCACTGACCACTCACTTCCCTCTCCTCTCACAAAATGCCTCACAATAGAAAGGACAGGAAAAAATACTGCCTTGGGACATAGATTACCCATTATGTACTATCTCAGGTAATAGGACACAACATTTCACAGGGACATTAGCAAGTGCAATTGACATCCTAGAAGGGACTTTACAGTCAAAAGGCAAGACATGGAATTTTAGGAAGTACCTGAAAATCACTGTTCTTTGCAATTCTAGCTGAGCACCCTCGAACATATATAGAGGTCCCTTTTCTGTCTGTCCCTTCATCTTTTCTCTAGTTATCAATAGTCATAAAGAATCATTATATTAAAATGCTTTCGATATCAGACTATTAAAAAAAATTCTATCAGGCATTTTCTAACGCAAATATGTCTTTTTAAGACCTGCAGAGGGAATGAATCCAGGAGTTATTGTCCATTCATTCCTTTGACTCTCATCTTCCAAAGCCTCTGGCACATTTATCATTTTCCTTATGTATTAGCTATTAAGGAGCAGACTTCAGAGCTGCTTTCCAAGAAAACTCACATTCAGTGCTCCACTTGTAACAGAGATTTACAATTTAGTTATCTATTGCGAATAATTAGTCTCCTAGAAATTGCTTTGGTAACATTTAACGTGACACAGGTTCTTTGCTCTCATTCCATATTTCAACATTTTATATTGTAGCTCCCTTTTGACAAACCCTATTAACCAAACCTTCCAGGCCTTACTGAAAATGTCAGGCTATAGAAAATAGATAAGAATTGTCATTCTGCAGTACCAGCAGAGGCCTGCTCACTTGAATCTGGCAATGCTTTACTAAAGCTATAACTCACAGGGCAAGAGAAGCAACAGCACCAATTGCTAGGGCAATGGAAAAGTGAATATGGCAAGATGTTTTACAGTTTGCTATGTTCTGTGGTCAGCTGCTATCTTCTTTTTCTCTGAAAACCTACTTAAATTACAACCTTCAAACAAGACAATGATGAATTCAGTAAGATTAAAGAAGTGTCTGTGTTGCAGTGCTGTGACCGGTGCATGATATAGCATTTTAAAACACATTTGATTTCAGAATCACTTGCTAAGCCAGCAATTTTAAGAAGTGCATCCAAATTCCAGTGGCTTTTTATTTGGAAGTGGTTTTATTGATAAGCAAGACGAAGTAGGGAATGTGGTTGCATTTAGTGCACATAATCTCATTTCAATATTTTAGGGACTCAGTATTTCAAGGCTAGAAGGGTTTTTTACCCCTGTAATTTGAAAATTCATTATCCTTTTGGGAAAGGAAAAACGTGTTTTCTTCTTGCAGAAGAATCAGAGTTTATAATTTTTGCCATTTGCAACAGCTGCTTCACATCATTCCACTCACAAGAGCAGGTCTTGGAAAGAGGGCTCCTGGAACCCATTATTGCATAAGGATGTTCCACACTGAGATCCTGAATAGCAATGGCCTCTTGTTTTAACTTCTAAGTTTAAAAAGGCAGACAGCTAGTGCATTAACTAATCCAAGCCATATTTAAAACATCTTGCAGGAAGAGCCTATTGTGGCCAAGCATATACCACAGCAGGCAGGCAGATAGACCCCTCATCGCATATTGAAAACCACAGATGTTGGTTCAAGTCTCTCACTCTCAGTTCCATTCATTTCACTGCTCTAATATGCTGTGGTAAATCCAAAGTATCCAGTTGCATCCCCAGGCACCAGAAACAAGTTTTAGGAACAAATGTCAAATTATGCAGAACACCACCATCACCTCCTTTACCCATGCAGGAAAGCCAAGGTGGAGCAGTCACAGCGCATGTCTTGGGAAGGAGATCTGGAAGATTTACAAAGGCTTCTCTTCCTACAAATTGCTCCTTGCTCATAGCTGGGTGCATTAGGTCCATCTAATGAAGTCAGAATCTCACATAAATGTTACTATGTATGAGATACCTCTTTTTAAAGGTTCAAATGAAGTAAACAAAGGAATGGCCATAAAAGTTGTTGCTCATATCACTACAGTTATATCACTTGTGATCTGATGAGCTAGGACAGGTGATCAAAACCAAAAGTCCTTATCTTTCTTGAAAGGTAACGTCAGTAGCTACACTCACTAATAAGGGCTGCCACCTATTGCTTATGTGATGGTAAATGATTATAGGCAGACAAATCTGCTGTTTCATTTTAATCAGTTACTTAATCAGCTTCCTTGGAATGAACTGGTTTGGCTCAACAGACTGAGTGACAAAACATATCAAAGCTGAGGGTGTAATAAAAATGTAGTGATAAATCATGGAAAAGTGATACTATCATTCTCTTTATTTACCCTTTTGGTTCTATTCAGAGCAAGTGAACCTCAGCTCCTTTCATTCATCTTTTGTTGTTATTGCCAGGAAATTTAGTATTTAGCTCAAGATGTTTCGCATGATGAATTATTAAAAATCTTTAACTGTTGGACAACCTTCTAGAGGTATAAGATTTTTTAAGAAAAAAATTATCCCTTGTTTTGCTGTAAGGGGAGACAGCTAATGAAAAATGGTCCAGAATTATTGTGAAACAATTGTCTGTAGTGTAATCAAGTCTGCTTCTGCCCTCCAACTACTCCAAGATATAATGATACATGTATCATTAAGCAGCTGCTATGGATGCCTGAGGAAACTGGTAGAAATTTGTACCTATTGTTTTTCTTTCTCCACTTCAATCTGCTCTGTTACACTCCTTCCCACTGCACTTTTTAAATACCAAAGGCTTGGGGAACAGTGGCTGAAAAACTGCCCAGCAGAAAAGGACCTGGGGGTGTTGGTCAATAGCTGGCTGCACATGAGCCAGCCGTGTGCCCAGGTGGTCAAGAAGGCCAAAGGCATCATGGCCTGTGTCAGCAATCGTGTGGCCAGCAGGACCAGGGCAGTGATTGTTCCCCTGTATTCAGCACTGGTGAGAGCACACCTTGAATTCTGTCTCCAGTTTTGGGCCTCTCACTACAAGGAAGATATTGAGATGGTCAGTCAGGTCCAGAGAAGGGCAATGGAGCTGGTGAAGGGTCTGCGGCACAAGCCTGATGAGGAGCAGCTGAGGGAACTTGTTGTGTTTAGCCTGGAGAAAAGAAAGCTGAGGAGGAACCTCATCACTTTCTACAACTACTTGGAAGGAGGTTGTAGCCAGGTGAGGGCCAGTCTCTTCTTCCAAGTTACAAGTGACAGAACAAGAGGAAATGGCCTCAAGTTGAATTGGAGGGATTTATATTGGATATTAGGAAAAAATTCTTCACTGAAAGGGTTGACAGGCATTGGGACAGGCTGCCCAGCGAAGTGGTGCAATTACCATTCCCAGAAGTGCTGGGAGATGTAACACTCAGGGACATGGTTTAGTGGTGGACTTGGCAGTGAGGGCTAACGGTTGGACTTGATCTTAAAAGTCTTTTCCAACTGAAGGATTCTATGATTCTCTACACGTTTAGCTGGACTCTGTCTCTGGCTATGCTGGTGTAACCCTTTACTTGAAGCCATGTCTGCTGTCTTTGGGGAAGGATTTTGATGTTCCTGGACTAAGGGGCTGCTTAATTATGGAATCTTTCAAGTAAGCACTTTTAGGGTTGTGATTTTTAACATAGAAAATGGAGAGGAAGGGAGAGTGTGTGACTAATGTTCAATTAGAAGAGCTTTGAAACAAAACAATTGTTTGTTTAACGGTTGATAAATACTGTGCAATATTAAAGATCATAATTTGGTGTGGGGGATTATCTTACCCTGTTCCCAGCCCCCACGCACATGGTCTCCGTTCGTCAAGTTATCCTATACAAAGGTACAAGGCATGCTCTTTGCAATAGGATGTTTGTAGGAGACAAAAATACTCCTTATGGGTGACATTTCCCACACTGGTCTATTCTTAACAGAACACATTTTGAGGACGTTAAATAACAATATTTAACATCAAGCTGAAATTTTTCCAATGATAAAAGTCATCTTGGGTTAATTTATGTCCATTATCATTCTGTTCAAGCAAGAGGCAACCACACAAGATGTAGGAAAAAGTAAAATACTGGGAGTACTTACTGAAAGAGGGAACATAGATAAGAAGATTTTACTGAGCTCTTTAACAAAAAAATTCAAATCTGGTTTATAATTTTATTTTATTTTATTGAAATGAATAATCTGTCTCCAGGGAGCGTGCCAAAAAAAATGTGTTTCTGGCATGTGTTGTAGAATGATAGCCTCCATTTTAGTCATCAGCAAAAACACTAACGTGATCATGCCAGCACATAGGTATTCAAGAAGGTGGACACTGATGAGTGGGTGTCATGGAAATCACTACTAAGGGACCTCTTTAATTGGTAGAGAAGCTTTATTTGTACATGGCAGAAATCCACAACAGCTTGATTTTCCTAAGCAAAAAAGAAAAAAGCTAAGCGGCTCTCAACTAAATTTCTGTGTGCTGGCAAAGAGGGGGTAACAGGGTAAAGCTGCATGAAATTTTCCTATTCAAACCTGAAATAATGCTAGATCAAACCCAAACCAGCCTCCAGGAGCCAGTGAAGCTCTGGAATACTTTCAGCCAAGGAGATTTCTCCTAGATTTTGACTCTGTTTAAGAAAAGATAGGACAGTATGCCTCCTATCCCATACCACGTGGTCAGACACCTGATCAAGAGCCTCAGTGACTGCAAGGTTTCCCAGGCAATCAGATTTACTCTAAATCTGCTACCATTTATTCAGTGACAGAAAGCTTTCAAAAAATTCCAGCTCAGAGGATCTGCTTTTATTTGCATTAAAAAAAAAAGAAAAATCTAGATTTTTCCACATCTAAAAAGATTAAGATTTGCTAAATACGAGTCAGCATAAACATCCAGAAAATATGGGCAGGTCTACGGCACAAAAAATCATTTTTCATAGACAACATCTCAGAAAAGTTCTGGAGGTTACTGCTTAAAGGGTTACCACCTCCAGCAGCCTACCTGGCTAAGTAGACTCCTTCCCTGTTAGTGCTTTCTGTCCCAGGAGCACCAGCAAAAAAGAATATATATGCCCAGTTTGTTCAGCTAATTTTATTTAACATGGGGATGAAAATGGGACTGCTCTATCCTACCAGACTGAGTCAGCTAGAGCACAGCTACTTGTTACCTCCTTGATTTTCCTTCAGAGGATGCAGGGAAAGGCACAGGCACAGAAGCAACAACTAAAGTCAGAAACCACCCAGTGAGATTCATCACAGGATTTCAGAGGTCCTTCTATCCTGTCACAGGCAATTCTGACTTACTGAAGACAGAGAGAAATTTTTTATGGGTTCAAGATATCAAAAAACCTTTTACTAGCCAATGTATTCTGATAGAAATGCTTGATTTCAGCTTTGAAAATATGTTTTTGCCAAATGGACATTGGCACAAAATATTTTCCAAAACATAATTAATTAAAAAACCCACAAAACAATAGTAATCTGTAAAATATCAATACTGTGCAGGTCTTACAGTGCTCTTTTATTTTTTCATGAATTAGTAAAAAAAAGTCTATTTTTAAAATTATTATTGATTTTGCTTGTCCATATCACTTCAACTTTGACCCATGAGATTTGTCTCTTCTGTAAGATCAATACAAAGCACTGGACCTTATAGGATATAATTTTTCACATCCTTTATATGACGTGCTATAGATTCATATTTTGGTCAGAACTTTCCCCTTGTAGCCAGGTATTAAAGATTTTGAAAGCACTCATAATAATAAAAGAAAAAAACACAATTAAGACTAGATAACTGCACTTTTTATTGACTGGTAAGGGGAAACAAGACATTGTGGTTCTCTGTTCTGTGTAAATTGGACAATTTACATACTATTGTAATATTTCTGATAGAAAGAAGCCTCCCTGACCTGCAAAGCACATCTCTTCAAAAAGGTCATCTACAAAGCAGCTGAGGAAATAATGTAGGATTAGACAGTCACTTTTCCTGCAAGTATGGAAGAGGGGAACAGAGGGATGGATAAGGTCTAACCCATCACAAGGATGATCTTCAAATATCAAAGCATTAGACAACTTACCATGTGCTTGCAGTCTATTCCTCACCCAGTCATTGAACTTTGAAATGCTTCTTGATACCAAGTCCCTATCAAATTCTCAGAACAGAGATGTTTACTCTTTCACCTTTGCAATAAGCACAGTAAGAGTCACCTTTTCATAGTTACAATTCAAAGTCAGAAGTGGGAGAAATCAGTAGATCACAAGTCCTTTCCTATTGCCCAGGCTAATCTTCTAGCCTCTAAGGAGCACAGCTCTTCTATTTGTGAATTCTGTGTTTATTTTTAGAATTCATTAGAAAACAACATTAAACTGATAAAAGGATGCTTTTAAACCTCTTACACCTTGAACAGTAACCAGTCAAAAAGCTCTCCTCCCAGACAAACTGTTTTCTTCTTTCAAGAATGACTGAACAAAAATTTCAGTCTGAATTATATAAGGAATCATGTTTGGGGTTTTTTGACTTTCTAAATAATCAATAAAAGTTGTGGGAAGCATAACTTGGGACTGCATATTAATCTTGCATTCAGCCTTCCTTGGTAGTTTTCAACAGGACCTATTTATCTTGCTGAGTCTATAGGAGTGATTTGTTTCATTTGTACACTCCACACACCACTAAATACAAAACCAGCTTCTGTTTAACAAAGTGGATAGCAGCATGAGGCCCTTCCTGATAGCTTGGACCCTGGTAAAAGCATTGCAAATGATGAGAAGTTGTCAGCCTGGGAAAGCAACTAGTATATGGCACGAGCCACACTGGTAACCAGATAAGTTTTGGAAAGAAACAGAAACATTGTTGGTTTCTCCTCTCCGCAACTCCACAGATATCCTGCGGGCCTTCTGTGATTTGTATGAAAGCACAGTAACAGAGGAGCCTAAGAGCAGTCGGACTGCATCAGGCCACAAGTCTGTTTAGCCGAGCACTCTGTATCTGACAATGGTCAAAAATGGATGCTGAGAGAAGTATGTAATAGAAAAAGCCATATATAAATGTAGTTTCCCAAAATGCTCTTTCAACAAAGTTTTACTAATCTGCAGTTCAACAGGTTTCTGTGTCTGCCATAATCACCATGCTTTTTATCTATGAATTTATCCAGTTCTTGAACCCATGCTAACAGTAGCCTTTACAGCACCCTGCAGCAGGCACTTTCAGTGCATTGCTGTGTCTTTTGTGAAGAAACACCAATTTTTATTTTTTTTCTGAAAACGGCCACTCTGGCTTCATCTGATACCTCCTAGTTTTCCCACAAGTTAGGTAGATCTGTATTGACCCACATCTCTTCCCTCCCCATCCTGGGCTGAACCGCCCTGGCTTGTACCTCAGTGTTCTTTGGGCAGAAGGGGCTCCATACCCCTGTCAGCATGACCTTACTCCATTTAGAAGCCAGGAGAGAAATGGTACATGATGCCCAACACACCAGTTCTGTAGGAGCCTGGGAGATAAACAGCTCATGCTCCACTGAGTTAAAGAAGGAGGACAGTTTCAGTGTTTCCATGTGAGGAGATGACCTGCAAGTGCAGTACTGTGGTTTTCCCTTGGTTCTGTTCAGATGTGACATAAGGTATCAGCAAGGAGAAGGAAAGGCAGACTAGCAGTTACAGGACCCAAACACTACCCATCCCAAACACTACCCATCCCTTGTTTGAAAGGCTTAAGAGCACTGCCAATACATGCTTGTACTGTGACTCTTGCTGGTCAGCAGTATTGTGAAAGACTTGGACATCTAGTTTCACCTCAGCCACTCTCGTTCTCACTGGGTATTTAAGCAGTGACCATCACAGAGCGACTCTAAGCTTCTGGAGGGGTTCAGTGCACTCCTGCACCACAGTTATCACCACAGCTTTTATCGGTAAAACCAGCCATGAGAGAAATTGTGAAGGTCTCAGAGATTTTCACTTGGAAATTTCATTTCTGAAGTCTCAGCGCTTTTATTGCTCAGTCAGGCACTCAATTAAAACAGCACTGCAGAAAAGATGGGTGGTAAAGGCATAGCAGGTGTCACAGGATGGGAGTGAAGTTCAGGAGAGTAGAAACTCAAAAGGTTCAGCTTGTTTTTCATTTTTGTTGCCCAGAAACTGCTGCAAGGAGGAAAAGAACATGATATGGTACCAGCACTCCACAAGTGATTGCACTGCATTTTGCACAGTGCAATTTTTTTTGAGAATCCAGAATACAAATCAAGCAGCTTATGGCGATCTGTAATGTCTGTGGTTTGTACTAATGTTATGAAACCTGTGATTAGAAATAATTATCGAAGAATGGAATTGACCATATCTGGGTGTTTTCTGAGCACAGTTTGACAAGCAGAATTTCCATCTCTTTGCTATCAAAAACATACCAGTATAACATCACTTAACATGGTATCAGGAGAAGGAAACATCGGAGTCATTTTTTCATATAAATTTATAGTCTTGCTAAGGTCTGATGTTTTGAAACAAAAATTAAATTACTCTTAATACTGAAGGTAGGATTATATATTGGAGAAAAGAAAGAGGAATATATTTAGATTCAGTGAAACATAAAAAAAACATGCACATGGAAAGAGAAAACCTGGGAAAAGAAAATTCTCTTCTTAATAAAGTTCTAAGATAAATTATATAAATTTGGGAGTAATCAGAGTATAGAAAATTTAATTCCTTACTTTTTCCTTCTGACTTCAAAGGCAAGGCCTGATTTCTCATGCACAACATTAAAGGAGCATTTTATCAAAGAACAGCTATATGTATCCCACAGAACAGAGAAATTTAAATGTCTTTTTTCCTGTAAGTTTTAGCAATACAAAATATTTTTACAAGCTTTTCTAAACACTAAACAGAGCTCCTATTGACCATCCAAAATTTTCTGGTTTCTACTGTTTACTACTTGAGCAAAGAATTTGTCTCTGTGGTCTACATAATTAGCATTTACATTCTCAGGGTGCTTGCAGGCCGGCTTGGGAAGCTGGAAAACCCAGTAATATTCACTTAATATATCATCAAGAATCACTCATGCATAATAATATGTAACAATACAGAAATCTGACTGCAGACCATAGTAATATTGACTAT
>JAYRBT010000082.1:64942286-64991538 GCA_036023395.1 Myiotriccus ornatus
GTGGAAAACACAGAAGCATAAAAACCTCCAGGATCCTAAACAGGAGGCTTTAGTTTTAGACCTACCATATACTCTGAGTAAAGTCCCAACAGTGAGGTCTGTTCCAGGTAGTATGTGTTTGCACCTAAAAATCATGGCAGTAGGTGCAAGGGTTTCTCAGAAAGGTGCCACTCATATCAGGATAAGGAACCACACCTCCTGAGGTGAAAAAAAGGGCATTTATTTTTTACAGAAAAGATTGTGCAGGGTGCTGAGCATTTTGGGCAGCTTGTCCCAGTACTTACTGGTGTCATGAGACACTGCAGTTGAAACACAGACCCAGAGGAGCCACTGGTAAAGCTCTTGTTTACATCAACAAAACACCACCCTGTTTATTTGCAGTCAAAACCCCAAGTTGCTTCTATCACTTCTACATACCAAGTCCTTGGGAAAGGATTGGATTTGTTATGGGGAGCAAAGAGCTGAAGGCTCTGTGCCCTAACAGCTGTGCATGAGCCATACCCATCCAATGTCACAGCTCCGGTTCTCACACTAGCCCAGGTAGATGCCCCCTAGACTGAAGGAGAGGAGTTTGACAGATTAAATAAGCAGTGATTTAATGTGGGCTACTCCTGCACTGTGAGGAGACTTTCACAGCTCCTTCCTAGAGATGGCTGTTGAGCTACTCCATAGATGTTGGAGTAGCTGACTGTGCTTCACTGCAACTACCACAGGACTTTTTGGGGGGACTTCCAGATGTGCAGTCCCCGTGCAGTTTCAGTAACATAATTAGACCTGGGATTTATTTAGCACTATTCAACATGTTTTCAGCAGGGCTGATTATGTGCCGTTCCCTTAGGAGCCCTGTTATAATTTGGAGCTTCCTCAGAGCTGCAGGGATTTGAAGCAGAGGGGGGGACTTAAATAGCATTACAGTTGTACTGCTGAGGTATTCCCTTTCGGGCCAGAGGTAGCTTAGCCTCCTACCATGCCCACAAGATTTTCTTTCTGTCAGCACATCTACAGTTGATAATTTGAAGCATTTTCCAGGGAGCTGGATGGAGTTATGTCTCCCAATAGTTGTTATTCAAACACGTTACGGATATTTGGGCATTTTGGCAGAGAGTGGTCTGATGTAATTAGGATCAGTTTCTGGTTATGGCCATGCCAGGCCAGAGGCAGAGGGCACTTCTCAGAGTGGGAAGAGGAAAAGCCAAAGGCAATGATTAAAACAGATTATTATACACTTTTGAGCTAACATGTGGAATCAATAGCAAAACATTAGCAGCTGTGCTCAGCTGTAGAAAAGCCTGCAGTCTTACTGTAACCAATAAAAATAAATTATGGACTGAAAAGGAGGAATGGAAAAAATGGTGGGGAAACCAGAGCAAAATTCAAAGAAAAAATGTAATATAAACATTGAAAATAATTTATAACCTGAAACAGCAGGTTTGTTTGGTTTGTGTTATGTTTGTTTATCTCTAAATTACATTAACAAGTTGAAAGCATGCTTTATTATCAGGCTCCATGATAACCGGGGCAATAATGGTAACATCGCACAATCTCTGAAGGTAAAAACAGAGAAAGTGATAATCAAATTGGCAAATGTTAGACATTGCACTATGTTTTCCCAATATAGTGAAATGAGACCTTATCCTGACTTTTAGCTTGGCAGAAATAGAAGGAAGGAAAACTCCAGACCTGAGAAGTTTGCTTGCCATAAAGGCACTGTACAGCAAATGAGCTGATAAATAGAACGGACCTGGTGGTCACCCAGAAAGAAGGTAGGGATCTTACTTGTTGGCTGCAAGCAAAAACCAAGGATGTGATCTTTTTTTGTTAAGGTACAGAACAAGGTTGAGTCAAGTTAAGGACCAAGTGCAAGATTTAGTTCCAAAACTTGAAAATTGCTGTAGTACAATCCTAAGTGCTAATGTATTTTATTTGTGCAAACAATAAAGTTTGCTCAGGGCAGTGTATCAACCATTAAGGATAAGAAATTCTTGGGAAAAAATCTAAATACATACTATATGATAAAAAAGTCCTTCTGTGGCACTTACTAAATTTCTGTCTTCTATTTAGACATACTACCCAACCAAAGTAAAAAAAAAAAAAGATTAACAGATTTAAGCTCTGGGGAAAAAAAAAAAAAAAAGTTGTGATTTTAGTAAAAATGAAAAAGCTAATTCTACATCTTAATTTCCGCTTAAATAAACTTGTGACTTCCAGTGATAATTTCAGCGTGACTGGTCAGAAATGAAGCTAACAAAAGTAACAAGTGTTAATTGACCCATATTTAATTTTAATCTAATCTGACGGTCAAAAGTGACTAATTAACTTTACAGAACAAATGAAGACTTTGTTAAATAGCTAATTTCTTCATCCCTTCAGTTTTGATGTTAGAGCCCATGAGAAATCATCTCAGACATTGCCAAGGCATCTCAAAACAAAGATCAGAATGCATATTCATAGACTTCATAAGGAAAGAAAAGAAAAGGAAGAAAAGCTAGAATAAAGGATTTAACCAAACAACAAAAAAATTAAGTGACTATTACAGAATCACAGAATCACAGAATATCCTGATTTGGAAGGACCCACAAGGATCATCGAGTCCAACCCTTAGCCCTGCACAGAACATCCCCAAGAGTCACACCACATTCCCTCGTGTCCTGTCCCTGGTCACCACAGAGATCAGTGTCTGCCCCTTCTCTTCCCCTCATGAGGAGAATGTAGACTGCAATGAGGTATCCCCCCAGTCTTCTCTTCTCCAGGCTGAATAGACCAAGTGCCCTCAGCCGCTCCTCATATACAGCTTCTCCTCAAGGCCCTTCACCAACTTTGTTGCCCTCCTTTGGACACTCTCTAACAGTTTAACACCTCTCTTATATTGTGGTGCCTGAAACTGCACACAGGACCCAAGGTGAGGCCATGCCAGTGCAGAGTAGAACAGGACAATTTAACACTGCTCTGAATTCAGTATACAGTCAACAATTTTTACACGGATAGGTTCTATACTGAAGAGCAGGAAAACTGTACCAGATCTTTCTTAGGGAAAGAATTAATAGAGTCACAGATGACACACTGACTATCACAAAAAACTCTGAGGCAAAACCAAAGACTATAGCCTTAGCAAAGCCAGGTTACATGTTTTCCCTACCGCTGAAGGTTTTGAGTCTTCAAAATTATTCCATCCTTTTTTTGAAAGAAACTTTTCAAGTTTTTCAAGTCTACAAAAAATTCATGCAAGACAAGTGAGAAATTATCTTCATTGTATCATAATAGCTACTAACCTGGAAGACAGGAGTCACAAATTCCAGGACTTTTCCTTGTTGATTCAGTAAACAGATACAAACCTCACTGCATCCTAGACCACTTAATAGACAGTTTTTGCATTATGTTAAAGTGAATATGTCTCATTGCTAGTAGAATTTCTGCTTAAAATGAGATACTTGCAAGCCCCCAGATCTGAAGGTTTTGTTAACATACATTTTTCTTTTGGAGGATATTTTTGTTAGAAAATTTCTTTTCTGCTGTAGTCCACAGTCCAACTCCAGGATCAAAAGCACACTGTCATTCAGTTCTCTAGTTCCCATAATTCGTTCCCTTTTCTGATGTTTCATTAGAAATCTGTCAGGATAAGTCATGTCTTGGTGAATTAAGATATTCTGTACTAACTTTAAAAATGTATTTATTTCCTCTTATCCAGCAGAACATTAGTTAGCAAATGCCCCCATCAGAGAATCATAGCGCATTCTAAATCAACAAAGTCACCTCCTGGGTACTTAACACAAGCAGATGAACATAGCAGTGCAGGGGTGTGAAGCTGAAGCTTTTTGTGCTGCAAAATGCAACAAAGTCATTTTACAGCTGCACTCATCAAAGTCAGTTTCTGTTGTATGGTCCTGGGCTGTCAGCTCCACCAAGCAATCCAGAGGAATCATCACAAGCTCAGAGGGACAAGGTAACTTTGCCTACTTTTGAAACTGTGGTTTCAGGAAGAGTAAATATTTCAGCTGGGAGAATGAGACCACTACGAAATCTCTCTCAGCAGAGGTTGAGAGTTTCCTCACTTTATTTCAAAACAAGTATCAACATAGATATAGAAAACACTTGTGGTCTGCATTTTACATCCAGATTCCTACCTTTCCCCTGTATTTGCATATCCTGTGAATTGTTCTCCTCAGCCCCCATGGAAGCAAAAAGCCTAGCATATGCAAAACAGAAGTTCCACTCAAACTCCATTATCAGCTATGTATATATGCATATTTTTGTGCCTCCTCATTGCAGGAGTAACTGACTCTTACGGGAAGCGGTACAGAAAACTTTGTTTCTGCCAGGAAGCATGTAACTAGATACCAACATCTCCATTCTAGCATGACTCTTAAGTGATTTGTTCAAAGTCTTACAGCAAATGAATGTCTAGCTCAAGGAACTAACTCATGTATCCTTCACAACCTGCCTCAGAATATAATCCACTCCACCGCATTGTCTCAGTTTTCTTCTCTGAAAAATGGGCTTGATAACACAGTGCATGTTTTCAACTGTAGTTTTAAAGTACAATTTATAGTGCTTGAATGCATGAGCAGTCACTCTGAGGTAATATAATTAGCTCATCTATGACACCTGAAAATCTGTTCTCCACCTGTTCAATCCACAGCTTGTTTTTTGTTTCATCAGTTTTTACTTAATCATCCATATCTGTACCCCTCTGTCTCCATCCATCTTCATGTTGGTTGAACTGAAAAACCCGGATTGCTCTAACTGCAAGAGTAGAGTGATCCAGAATAATACGAAGATTTCATGTTGCACTGTAGTATACTTGTAACTTAGTAAGAACATACATTCCTTTTATGAATGTGATTATTATCTTTACGTGTTCTTCTTTGTATTCCCTATTAATTCCTTAACTGCTACATTCTTTCACCTTTCATTAATTAATACCAAAAAATCTCTCATTTAGGTTCACCCATTGCTAAAACCTTTTCAATATTTTATCTGGAGGCTCTGACTGAAAACTGCCCAACTGCAGGAACAATGTAATTGCTGACAGAAGAACTACTGATATGCTGAGACACAGAATCTGGCATCACAATGAAAATCACCTTACTTAGCATGCCATACTCAGTTTAGCCACTTTCATGAAAGCAGTCGAATAATCCCTACAACTAGAATAAAAACTTCTGAAAAAGAAAAACCAACAGCCAGTCAGAAGTAATGTGAGTTAGCATGCTGGGCACATCTGCTGGAAAACAAGAGAGGGAAAAAGACTCAACAAACCTTCTATTTGTTAAGCTGTTGCTTATTGCTTCACAAACCCCTCAGTTTCAGGTGGCAGTGGAAGTACAGGTTTGATTTAACCACAATCCTAAAATACATAGAAATCCACAGAAAAGTTAATTATACACTTATGATTAAGAATATACTGATTTTCTTGATAAGAATTACAAGAAGACATAAAGATTATAAGGTTTGGATCTCCTCCCTTTTTCAGCCTATCTATCTCTCAGATTTAGATAATGGAATGACTTCAAATGACTTTATAAGAACAAATGTGAAATCCTGTGTATTTGTACGCCCAACTGTATTTATTTGAGATAATATGAAACTTGAAAAGCATCAAAATCCGGAGCAAAGACGTTATCAACGTCTTCCTAATCGTTGTGGTCAAAATAATGAGAGAAACTGAGTGCTGTTATTTTTGCCACGTTATCTATACTAATAACTCCATTAAAGACTAGGCTAGCCTCTCAGAAACTTCTTTTACTCAATCAATGACCTTGTTTCCATGGCAGGCTAACACAAGGTGCCATTGATGATGACTTGATTTCCTTTCGTATCTGAAGTGGAAAAGGAGAAGACAGACTAAATGAAATCCCATCCATCTTAATGAAATACAATTATATTCTCCTTATTAATCATTTAAAAATCAATATGTCTCTTCTTGGCAAACCCTGCCAGAATTTGTCATTCTGTGCCAGGCCTCAATACATCTTGTCCTGTAGTGATTTTTATAAGTTCAGTCACCTGTTTCCCAGGGTAAATAACAGTGTTTCTTTGTGTTGTGATGAGAGTGCAAAGAATGGCATTGGCAGGGAGGCTAAAAGGACAGCATACACATTTTAATCAGCAAAAACAATTTTTTCCTCCCTGTGAACATTTTTAAATGAGTAGTGTTCATTAAAAAAAAAAAAAAAAAGTCTCAATAAAAAACAAAGACCGCAGGTCAATTGATATGTATAGTTTCATACAGAGCATTATTTATCTTTTCAGCAATAGTGTCATGAGTTTCTACCATAAATACACTTACTTATTGCATGGGATAGTAACAATTGTATGAACTTGCTTGCAAATCTTGAGGTCTAAAAGAAAACTGAGTTGGAATTATTCCTATACCAGTTTCCACTGATTTACAGACTTGTAGAAAGAACATTTCTCACTATATCAAAAAATTTCCATTTCACCTTTAACTCGATACAATAAAACTTGAAATCTTCAGCAACTGCAGAATGCATTATAAGTGAAATAAAATGGAAGTACTAATTGAAAAGAGTTTGTTAGGGACTGTTCTAGTCCTTTAATGATATTACCAGCAGTGGTAGGTATTCTCAGAAAGATATTTATATCACATAGGATACTGGAATACTTATTAAAACTTGTGTGAGGGGGTGTGAAATTTCAACCTTTTCTTTCACCTCAAAAAAGCCCCAGAACTCATGAATAAAATTTTAAGAAAAACAATCACCAAGAAATCATCCCATTTTGAAAACAGCTACCTTATAGATGGTCCTTCAGCCAGTCATTCACATATACAATCACTGATGTTCCCATAAAAGCATGTCATTAGTATGTTTCCAGTGGGTGAAAAAGAAAACTCACTGCCGCACCAGGATGAAACCTTGGTTCCACTGGCTCTGGCCATGGTGTGGTGCAGCTGCAATTCTTGACAATCCTTACAGTCCCATTCTTCCCTGCTCCTTATATTGGTGTAGTTTGTGGGAAACACTGAAGAGTGCATCAGCATCCCAATGACGTTCTACACTGTCAGTGAAAAGTCGCAACAGTCAGAATTTCATCTCATGTATAACTGAGAAAAAAAAAAAAAAAAAAGAGGTCAAACTAGCAGACTTTTTCCTAAAAGAAAAGAAAAATAACTGAAATAACTGGCAGGGGAAAGGAACTCACAAACCAGTCTGACAAGATCACAGAAGCACCCTCCCAACTCCTATTCACCTTTTTGAGGCTTATGATACTACGAAGTTTGCTTTGTATAACCATGCAAAGCATGCACCACTTGCAAAGTCAGAAGGGGAGATACAGTAACGTGTGTTACCATGTACCATTGGTGTTGATTTCTTCTCTTTGTTCTATTAACCTCCTCTGCTTTATGTTCCAAAATGGAGTCAAATACCTTTCAAGACAATTCAATATTTACCTGCCCAAAGTAAATAAGAGGTCCCTGAAGACCTACATTTGATATGTATTGAGTTCCTAATAAATCCTGTTTGCACATGGAAATACAGGACTTGCCAGGAAATACAGGACTTTCAAACCTATTTAGTCCAATATTCTGCCTTAGTAAACAACATCAAAGTGCTTCAGAGGAAGGTAAAAAAATCCAGCAATAAACAGATATGTAGAATTATATAATTCAATCTGTAAGGGACTTGTGGAGGGCATCTGGCCCAAACTCCACTCAAAACACCCTTTTTCAGGTCATATTTGCTTTTTGCACAGAAAACATGCAGGTAAGGCCTGAGACGTGATGGGGGGACAAGTTCTTGCGTGCCACCAGGACAAGTGGTACGTGCAGGCCTGTGAGCATTCATGCTCCTCATATACACAAGGATGGTGAACTATGCAAATGAGCACTCATATGGCACTTGCAACCACTTCTGAGACTGCTCTCAAGAGCTCTCAAGCACATTTCTATGTTCCTTACAGTAAATAAAATAAAATATCTGATCGAAGTAGTGTTACCACCTAGACAGCAGATGTAGTGGGCAGTAGCAAGGTACTAACACAGACACAATCCCCTGGCACACACTGACACAAGTGATCATGCAAAACTCAGAAACATCCTCTGCTACCTAATTTGTATCCCCTGTAAATATGTACTAACTAGCAATGACTTCTCACTCAATAACAGCATTTTAAAAGTTTGCAATAAATAAAATAGAATAAAATAATAGGAAATTAAAGAGAAATTAAATGAAATCCTCAGGGGAGGAGATGAAGGAGCAGAAAAAAACAGTTGCAGCAATTGGGATGACTACTGGTCAGCACTGGATCCTTGAAAGCAGTAGGTATTATCCCAGGCTGCGTCAGGTTAAGTATTTCCTTAAGTAGAAAAACAATCAACAGCCCCTGTTTAAGCATTTGTGCAGGGAGACTCATATGGACCACGAAGCACCATAGTGGTCAAACATGTTTCAGATCGATTAGATTAAAGAGTAGGTACTGAACAGAAACAATTGACGGAAAGGAACACCTATTTTATTATAGGAGACCAACAGTGCACTGCATGTTTAACAGAGCAGAACAAAGGCTAAGAGGTGCCGTGATTGCTGTCTATAAATGTATCAGAGGGTAAGCAGCAGGGAGGAAGAAAGCTATTCACATAGAAGGACAGCCCTGACACAAAATAAATAGGTATAAACCAGCCACAATTACTCTGGAAATTACAAGTGTATTTCTAACCATCAGAGCAGTGAAATATTTCCTAATAGGAATAGATGGAAACAAAACCACAATGATTTTAACTTTGGACCATGATGCATTTATGAACAAGATTAGAGATGATGTGATTATCCTCCATATTCAAGGACAAGTTTAATGATTAAAAAAGTCTCCTCCCTTCATTCACCCCAGGTATTTAGCAGTTTACTGCCTAAATACAATAGATTCATGGTCATCTGCATTTAGCCCACTGTCACTCTCAGTCATCTACACAAGTTTCACCTCAACATTTAATATTTACCCGATAATAAACTATAGTTACATATTTAGATAAGAAAAAAACTCCACACAGTACCTATTATTTCCTCTTTTTCATGGTGTACACTCATAATTTTCTCATACATTTCTTCACATTAATTGCTTATCTTTAAGTTTCTACAGAAACACTAATATTTGTACAAGAAGAAACTACATGGAGATGTCACTACTTTCGTCCAGGTAAGCTCTTCTGTATAGTGTTCCAAAATGACGGAGCTTATTTGCTTTCAAAAAAACTCTTTAATTTATTCAGATTGGTCTATTATGCTCTCCTTTTTTGGGGCCTTGTTTCATTTTTCAGAGGAAATTTACATGAAATGTCCTACTTTCTTTCCATTATCCCTCCACCCTTGTTGTCCATATTCAAAACTGGTGGGAAAAAAAAGTGTTTAGGGTAAAAAATAAAATCATTTTTCAAATGCCAAGGAAAGGGAAAGATCAATGCATTTTGATGTTAATACTGTGAGTTTTGTAGTTTTCTTGTTTGTTTGTGTTCATCTTCCCCTACTGTCAACAGTACACCAGATTTTACAGGCAGTCTAACACGGAGCAGACGCTGAGAAAAGGAAATGCACTTTTCAGTGTGACATTTAAAAAAATACTGCTCTCTTTAGTCTAAATGCTATATTCCTAATGACTTTTAGTTTATTAACTGTTGTGTGAAAATACAAGGAGCTTATATTTAATTGAAACAGAAATTTTTATGGCTAACTTGATGGACTGGCTGGGCAGTTAAGACTGACCAGAGTACTCCTGCTGTCTACCCAGAGGGCTGAAATATAAGGTGCAGGCACACATGGCTGTTCAATCCCATGCATCCACCTGGCTGGACTAGAGCGACTGCTTCGCTCCCTGGCATGCGCTGACGCTCTCTCTGCTACTGCTCCCTTCTTACCTGAATCTTATCACCTTCCTTACCATCAGGATTCATCAATTCCAGCTTCATAAGGCAGAAGCTGGCTATTTTTAACTAAATGTATATAAACCCTAACTCCAACCTGAGTCATCACCTCAGTTGGCATTTGTAGATACAGTTGTAGATATAGTCTGCCTGTAGATAACATTATGCCTTTTATATTTACAGAAGACATAAATTGTCCCAAATGCTGGTAGCCTAAAGAGACTTTGAAAATGGAAGTCAAGGAGCAGGGAAAATATTTTCATGTGAGATAAAACTTTGTAGTAATGTTAATGCATGATTATTTTTATGACATTGTGAAACATGTCTGTTTACTTGGGCTTAAAATAAAAATAAATTTTACCTGAGGTGACAGTGGAAAATAAAAGGACATTTTTCATTATGCTTTAATTTTTGAAATAAGCTCCCATGATAGCACAATGCTGGGCAGACTGTTCATTGCTACAAACTTCAAAGGAATTAGAACAGGTCACTTTAGGTCCAATCCTAAAACAACTCAAATCAGTAAATCTGCTGCTGAATTTAAGATGACCATGATCCGATTCTCCCACATGAAAAGGAGTGGCTCTTTCACAACCTTTCTGTAGTGAAACCTGCTATGCTTTTCCTGCTTTGTCATGTAATTTGTACTGTGTACAACAGGTAGTGACAAAGGATTTTTTTCTTAGCATGAAATCTTTAACAACATCTGCAGTCATAAAGCAATGAGCAAACACAGATGAAGTAATCCAGAGGTTAAATTACTGAATTTCTAAGTGTACCCATTGCTTTTGTTGAAAAACCAGGAAGCACAGCCCCAACTTTACATATTATTTGCATCTCTACTTAAAAGTAGAATGAGCAGAACAAAAAGGCATTCAGAATCCTTTAAAATCCAGAAACCTGTAAAATCCAAACTGCAGTTCACTTGACTTTCAAGTAATTTCCATCTTTTCATTGCACAATAACTAACTTATACCTGATTGTCATCACTGCACACCAGATCAAGACGTAGCAGACAGCTGACATGGGGTGATGGAAGCTTTTCAGTGAAATGGTATGCAAAATACTTACAGTGAGCATACAATAAATAACTATTGGCTACAAATTACTACTGGGCTATCATATTAAGCAGCTGGTTTAAGAAATCGTTGCCTGGTAGGCTTTGTTAGTGGAAAGTAACTGTTATTTCACTTAAAAAAAAAAAAGAATCTAAACTTTCATCTCACTCTCACTCCCTCAACCTACAAACTCATTTTCAGAGGAAAACCTCAAGGAGCAACAGGAAAATCATGTGAAACAAGTATTGGGGTAGAGAAAATAATTCAGAAGGTAGAAGTACGAAATGCCTACAAGGGCTGGAAGACTAAACAGACCAGACAGTAGAAGGCCACATACAGATTTAACTACCAGACATGTTGTGGAGTAGAGGATGAGAGGTGCTTAGAATAAGGCTTATAGGCCTCCGTTGCATTCTTATGTGAGGACATTTGTAATTTCACATTGTAGTGATCCTTTCTCTTTAAGGCAAAAACTAGGCAGCACACACACAACAGATATATGGTCTTTGGGAAGACCAGCCCAGCACCTGACATGGGCATCCCTTGTTCAGAAAGGAGACAGCCTTGAAGAACCAAATCAGTTATCTTTTCACCACCCTTCAGGATTCTTCTGCCTATTCCTACTCCTACAGCATTCCAGCCTTCAAACACCACCAGCACAATAACTTTAGGTGCCTCTGATCTTCCTCAAAGACCTTCCCTAGTGGGACCGCAGCCATATTACAGCACTGTAGACAGACAGACATTGGAAAGGGATAGCATGTAAAGTCAGAAATGTCTGTATTATTCATGCCTTTGCTTCTGTGAAAACAGTGACAGTGCCATGCTAAGGATTTACTGTGACAGACAACTCACTCAACATCTCACCAAGTGGACCGAAGGTAGCCAGCACGTGTGAAATCTTACCATCTCTCTAAAATGTTTCTGTAGTGTTTTACAATGTGTCCTTCACTCAGTGACTCTAAGTACTACATAAGAATCAGCACAGATGAGTGAAGCAACTCTGAAAGACCTCAGGAGAATTGATGCATTAAGCATATTTGCAAGTTGCCTGCTTTCAGATTGCTCCACTGTCACACAAACACACATGCATTATGACTGATCAGTGGGGAAGAGGGGTAAGGTATGAAACAGACGACGAGAGAATCAAACTTCCTGATGCATTTTCCTGTCATTGAAAAGAAAGTTATATCTTACTCTTGGCATAGTGCTCATTTTGAAATTGGGACAGCTTGTGGTTCACTATTTTGTAGTCATTCCTAGAGCGTTGTTGGATATTAGTATGTCCTGTGCAGTCAAGCCTGCCTTACACTTGCAGCTGTATATCAAAAGGAGAACAAATGAAGACTGGTTCTCTTTAAATTATTATGCATGCATCAACATACAACAAGCCATAGCAAGTTGTAATTCACATGGTTTTGGCCACAGCTGGCAGTTCATGGTTATCAAAGGGCTTGGTCTCAGCTTGTTCCATCTTCCCACCAAAAGCAGATACAGCTTCTATGAAACATATTTGTTTGCCTGACATCTTCTCTTTCTTCTGGTCCAAAATATAATTACTACTAGCTTCTTCGCTATCCTTTGGGCTCCTTGGGATCTCACCTTCTCCACACTATTGTCAGAATTCTCTTCCTAACTGAAACCCCCGATAGGCATTTTAGCAGCTAATGTATGTGATTACATCCACTCCAACTGCTGTCAACTCTAGAATTAAAGTAAATCTAATTTTTCTTTGTCTGAGGTTTCTGTTTTCTGAAGATCCCTGGCAGAAAGGATGAGCACCACCAAAAAAACAAAGTAACCACACAGCACAATAACAAGAGATAATAGCAGTTTGGGGGACAAATCCTGCAGCCCAGTACATGAAAAGACTGATCTCATTTATCTTAGATGTTTGCATAAGGGAAACAAAAGGCACTACCCACAGAAAGCTAGCAGAAGAGAGAAAAACCTTATCTCAGGAGTGTCTCTAGATTTTTGGGATGTCCCAGTGGCATGATATTTTCATAACTTCTGCCTACAACCGCAGAGAGACAAGGGTTTATTCAACTGTGATTTCTTTTTGTCAGACATCTTCCATCTTGCTAGAGAGGACGGTGCTACAGATAGACACATAAGACACCTGGGAATCTGGTTTTGACAAAGAAAAGATTATCCACTGTTCATCTAGAAAAATCAGGTTTCCTACAATCCAGTGGAATAAATCTTCTATATTCAAGCTATTATTGCCTATCATGTAAGGAATGATTTCTAAATCCTAGAAAAGGGCAATTAAAATATCAGATCCAGGCAAGACCTGGGTTGTGAATGCAGTCTGCCCAGACTATGCCTAAGTTCCAGATATGTGATGACCCCTGCATTCCTCTTTCATATATCTCATCTCCCTCTATACTGGGAGGCACCAAACATAGTATAAGGTCAGGCTGTAGGAATAGTATGTACCTTGATGCCCTGGAAGAACTTGCAGACCACATGCTGACCAACAAGGGGACTTGGGTAAAATACCTCAGTAGACCTTGATAAAAATAAATTCAGCAGCTTTACTCAAAATGCTCTCAAGGAGTATTTGGTGCAAAAAGATTTTATTATCAGGGCTAATTATTGACTTCAAGACAAGTCCTCTGGACTGGATATTTCCCTACTTCTAGTCTGTCATTTCTTAGACTCAAGCTAATCCCATATATATATATCCTTAGTTTATGTAAATAACTGCAGCACTGTTAATGTAGGCAAAGCTGTGTCAACTTAGACCAGCTGAGGATAAGATTGAAACTCTGTATGGTGTAAGTAAAGAGAGATAAGAGGAAGTAAAACAAGGAAATACCCTTAATCACAAAACAATCAAAATAGTGCAAATCATTACAGTTCATACCTAAGCTTGTAGCCAAAATAAATGGCATCATACTGGATTTACAACAGGAATGTGCAGAGAAAGGAGGCAGGAACCATCATTTTATTCCAACTTTGTGATCACAGTTTATAACACAGCAGCACTGAAGAAAAGATAAAGCAAGACAGTGATGGAAACTAAAGTTTGTGTAATTAATATTTCTTCTCAAATTGCTCCTTAGTTATTAAAAACACACCTCTCTGCAGCCTCTGGTTCTAGCTGTACAAACACAGTACATTCTTTTAGTCTGGGGAAATCACACACGTATAATTGCTCCTTTGTGTTTGTGTCTGAGTCTTAAGACTTTGAATACTGCAATCTAATTTCAACAAGATTTGCCAGAAAGAATAGAGGCTTGGATATATTAAAGAACCACATGTAATGAATTCAAATAAATGGTTAGGGAAAGAGATCTAATAGGTGCCTTGACTAAGGTAAAGATAGCATTATTAGCAACTGCACTGTTATCTACCAGAGAGTTCACAAAGGACCTAATCACAGATTTCACAAGTTCATTGCTCATAGAACAATATCCTAATTCTTTTCCTCTTATCTTGAATGGATATCTTTTCACCAGCTTCATAGAAATTTGTAATATTTAAAAATTTTGGTAGCAGAGAGGAAAGGGGACTTCAAAGCCCAGCTCATATTCAGACTCATACTTTTGAGACAAACCTTATCTTTCTAACACACCATCCTCAGACTGGTAGGTGTGAAAAACCTGAAATATTTGTTGTTTACAATCTAGATACAGCAGTCCAGATTGGGGATTTCTGCAGTCACAAAGACAGTTGCTAAAAGGTTCCTTAGCTTTTGCTATTGTGAAAATGGCAAGACTCAGCACCTGCTGAAACAAAACCAACTGTGATGTATTGTAGGACCATGGAACTGATTTTCAGCTGCACCAGAAACAAGACTGAGAGGAAACACTTGTTTGTTTGATGATTCTTGTGCTTGAGCATGGGTTGGGATACTCTCTCGATACAGCTATTTGATTCTTGTTTTCTTATTACAGATTAATAACAAGGAAATGTTAAGCAAAATTTGGTGGTTGGAAATATAGTAAAGATTTCAGTCCTGTTTCCTTGAAATTCACTATAAAAGGAAAAAGTTAAGCTATACCACATGAACAAAACCAAATCCAAAACACTTCCCCCAGAACTAGACATCTTTCACAGTGTGGTGTATCACACAGTAATACACTACAGTAATATAGACTTAAACTGAACCAAGAGGACTGAAAACTAGTATTTATATTTGTTTTCAATGGTTGAAGGACGAAAGAGTCTGTGATTGAAAGCAGTGCTAAGAATACTATTTGCTTTCTTAAGAATTGATCTTCTATTGTTAGCTTAGTCTAGCTTTGGTTTAACATGTAACACCTTGTGTTAATTTCTTCCTCAGTCATGGATTATCACTATCAGAGTGATTCAAAAGCTCTAACACAAGTGAGTTTATTGTTTTCAATATTTTCATTTAAGTGCTTTAATCAATATCTGCCAAGACAATTAAAGGGCTCAAATAGTTTCTGAGAGGAATTTTTCCCTTGGAATCGATCTCTTTTTTTTATTCTTATTATTTTTTATTTATTCCCCTATTTATTTTTTGTTAATGCTACCAAAACAAAAAAAAGTTAACACCATTTCCCCAAATTCATCCTCTATTCTGATTCTTGTTTTATAAAGGAAATGAAATTTGTCATGCTGCTATACATCATTTGCACTGCAGTACAATGTCCCATCTGTGTGTCAAGTACAAAACAAAAGCATTTTGTGAAAAATTGCTAAAGTAGTAATGATTTTTGTCCTCAACTCTTTGTTTTGCCTTTCAATAAAGAAGGCGACATGTGCCACAAATGATATATTATTGTTTAAGTACAACCCTAGTAACACAGTGCATAACCAAAACCATGTTTCACAGCAGAGAAACTATAGTTTACTGCCCCTATGGCTCTGATGAGAATATAATGTTCTACAGTTTATAAATGCTTTGAGGTCAACACATGATTTACTTCAGCTTGTTCATCCAATGAGCAGGAGGTCCAAAAATATATCAAGCTATTAGACAGCCCACTGGAAGCTTGGCGGAGGCTCCCAGTGATGGAAAGCATGCCATGGAAGCCTCTCTGTCAACTGGAGATGAGATAATTAGATCCAGGTAATACATTGGAGCCCCATCAGGGAACAGGACAGCAAACATGTCATCTTTATGATTTTTTCTCATCCTCCCCAGCAACACTGGCCTGAGATAGTAAAAAGTGTGAAGGATTCATCAGTTCCCAGGAAAAGCACAGCAGCAGGATAATCAAACTATCATCTCTCCATCATCATCATTAACCAGAGACATGGTGTTCCGTACAAACATCAAAACAACATCAACAATAAATTGAAGAGCCACGCTAGTTAGCTCCAACTTTTGTTTTATATTCCATGGTAATGTCACACAACACCAATGGGCTGGAATCTTGTAATATCCAAAAAAAAGCTTGAGAGCCTATATTTAATATCTCATGCAAAAGAGTCTACTAGTTAGAGACCTGAGCTTCAACCTGATGATTTAATGTTCCTAAATTGCTGGTGGATCAGAACACGTATGAATGCTGGGGTAACATAGTGATTCGATATAGGATGTTCATCTAAAACCATAACACCCTGGCCTTGTCTCTCACAGACGTTGCTAAGACCCAGTGGTACTTGAAGCTGGAACTTGAAAGTGATGAGTTGCTAAAAGGAGGATCCAAGTGCATCAGAGGAACACACCCTTTGCACAAGAAGGATATTTGAAAAACACCCATACATATGTTAATGCAAAAACATGTGTTTCAGACTCAAATCAATGACTTAGAAGATGCTTATGCTTTCCTTAGACTCATATGCACCCCTGGAAACAAGAACAAAAAAGAATTTAGAAAAATTGTGGTCAGAAAACAAAATAACTTTAAATGTAGACAGTTTACTCAAAATACGTAATCTTTTCTGTTTTCCAGGCTTTTTATGTTCATAGAAAAAGCAAAGGGATCATTTCAATCATGACTGATCCTATGTTAAAAATGTGGTCTTATATGTGCTCATCGATTATTACTAACACCTAACTTTATTTATATATTAAAATAAATATATACACACAATGTAAATAGAGTAAAATTCCTTTTCCCCAAACATCCAGATGACTTATGCTCCATTTCCTTTCCTGGTAGCTGGCATTTAAAAAAATCTTTCTTCTCCCTTCCTCTCTCTTTCATTCGCACATTGCACATCATCACAGCTGGGCTTCACGAACGAAGATTTGAGAAGGGCTCTACCCACGCTTGCTACAAGTGTGCTGATGGCTAAAAAGGCCAATGCGAGATAGACAAGTCTGGTTGCAGAAGGCACAGCAGAAAGACTCCCCAGGTGATATCAACGAGAAGCGATTCTTTCTGCGTTGTCTTTTCTCCTCGAGAGTGATCCTGCGCGTGTTCTCAAAGGAAACAGCATTCATACATTGCACATAGGTAAATGATGTGGGTTACAGGAGAAAAAAGGAAAAGAAGAATCTCTTAGCTACAGAATATCCGTAAGCCTCACTGCTAACAAAGACACAGCACTTCACTGGAGAAACTGATGGACTAACTCAATGTGCTTTATCCACGTATGCACTCTCTTCCTTTACTTGTCCTGAATATATTTGTTCTGTCAGCACATCAGGAAAGGAAAACAAGAGGTGGCTTTTGAATGTTGAGAATGCATTAACTCCACACTTCAGTCTTAAACAATCTTAAAACCTGAAGCCATGAAAGTCCAGAAACATCATGATCTGGCGCACAGCTTAATCATGTAGAAGTTTAAATGAAATTTCTAATTAAGCCATTTAAATAAATATATGCATACCTCAGAAAACATTTACTGCCATAGCACCCACCCATCATTGCTTTTAGTTCTTTTCTCAGAAAATATTTTTTAAAAAAAAACCTTAATGGAAAGAAATTAATAATATTGCAAGCATGCAGCAATACTTCTAGACAAACAGACTGAATAAAACATTCTGAAAGTAGAATGCAGGAGAAAAATGTATTTTTCCAATTGCCATCAAAGTAAAATTGATTTTTCTATTCTTCCCTTTCATAAGTATGACAGTGAGTATCTTCATGGAGCTCCAGGAACCTAAGAGAACAGTTGTGGCAACCGTTTTTGATGGGACCAAAGGTGAGTAAATTTAAGCTACTGAAAAAACACTAAAAGAGGAAAAATTCATGTCTAGCAGAGAAAGTATGAAGATTAAAACGAAAAAGTGTGGGTAGGCTAGATGAAATCAATACAGCTTTTCCCAGGGTGTAGTGTTTATAAACATTATTTTGGCTCTTCCTTGACCACAATATATACAGAAAATAAAATGGCATTTTTATGACTCATAATCCCAGTCTTTACCTTCATGAAGTTGCTCACAAAGACTCAGAAGCTGAATGGATTTAAGACTGGAACTATAATGGCAAATCATACTCCTGCATCGCACAGTTAGGGAGGCACATAGCATTTAGGAGTCACATCTATAGAAAGGAAAAACTAATGGCAAAGGCACAAAATACTGCTACAGTTACAGGATCAAAATTTAAATTCTGCAGTAGTAGTCATGAAGAAAGCTTTGCAATACAGCTCTCAGCTACACGGGACACAGAAAATTACAGATATTGCATGTTAAGACCTTCCTAGGCATGAAAAAAAATGTAAAAAGTGTGTATATGTTAAGAGTATGCATGAAATTGCAGACTGAATAGCACCAATCTTAAGACTGGGCTGCATTTACCTCTGATAATAGGAAAGAATATTAATATTATTTTTTCCTTTTTTCTTTCTTATTTGCTACTATAAAGTACAATGTTTATCTCAAGTAGCCTGGAATCAGGAATAGGAAATCATCACTGCAGACAAAATAGATTTGCAGGAAAGACATAAGAAAACTCAGTTAGAACCACTTATGAACAATAGCCATGCAGGAAAACAAGACAAACAGTTAGAAATTGACTGATCTTATGACTTAAATCAAATAAGAGAAAGATACATAAGAATTTACTAGCAATGAGCTCTGAAGTACATGCCAGCTTTTACAAATGCAAAACAATGACATAGTGAAGGGGGGAAAAAAAGCTAAATTGAAGCTGGAAGACTAACAAAACAGAATTAAGACTTAAGGCAACTGCATGGAAAAAAACAACTGGTTTAGGACAAGAGGAAGGAAATAACTCCAGGAGGCATAGGAACAAATACACAAATTAACACAGGAAGTAAAAAGACTTTAAAATCAGGTAGAGATTCAACATGTTAATGAAGTGCATGATGACTGGATGTTAGAAGCAAAAAACCAGTATGATCAGAATAAATCTGAATAAACCAAGACAGTAGTACAGAGTAGAAACATATTCATAGTTAATACGACACACCATAAAATCCCCACTTTTTTTTTTTTATGACTCCAAGTTGAAAAAAAAGAAGTCAAACCCCAATTTAATTGATTCAGCCTCCTGAATCTTTTTTAAAGGTTTCTAATAACTAGTTACTTGGAATTTCCACCTGAACACTTTACAACAGTTTTAATGTCAGTATGACTGAGGAGACAGGCACAGCCTACCTTGCTGGACCATGGTCCTACATGGGACTTGCTGTCTTCAAACTCAGCAAAAACAGGACTGATGAAACACAGAGAACTGGCCAGGGAGGCTTTCCGTGATTCTATGAAATAAGCTTTCCATTTACTTCAATGAACAAGGCCACGACAGACTTGGCATTTTCCCTAATGGAAGGAACAGTTACAGGTTTTCACCCAGTGGGAGCATTCTCCACGAGACTTGTATTCACTCTGGAGGTCTCTCACAGAAGTTCAACAATATTTAGTTTCCTAACAACAGTTTGTGGCACTATGTGCTTTATGTAGTACTTAATTCCTTTTTTTTGAAAGCGATAGTGAACTTACCTATCATCATACTTTACATCATAACTTCATTTTAAAGCTTTTCAGGAAAGTTCTGATCCAAATTCACCACCCCCTCCCACCAAAAAAAAAAAAAAAAATACACCAAACCAACAAACAACAACAACAAAAAAAAAAAAAAAAAAAAACCCTAACGCACCCAAAAGAACAGACACACAAAATACTTGGGTTTGTGACTAAGTTCAGATTAGCACAGTGGTTTTGATGTGGTGTATACCATCCTCTGTGAAACTATCTCAGATCAATGTGAAAAACTGCCTACGTCAAAAGTAGTCTATAGGAAAAAAAAGGTTATATCAGGAGATGATATCCTATAAATGGTAGGGATTGTGTTGTTGGTATTTTTTTGCAAAGATCAGTATGGGGAAAAAATACTTTAGACTAAAAATGAGCACTTAGAAATTAGAATGCTGTCAAGTAAGATATCTGTGAATCACGCTGCAAAAAATTAAGTGGATGAGTTATCCCATTAGTCTCCAACGACGTACAACATTAGTACAGGAATCTATACAAAAGTTATATACTGCATGCAGAACTGATAATGTCATGAATGATCATTAATCTGCTAAACAGTAGGAAAGATTCCCTCAAAATAACAGATTTCATTTTTGAAAGAATAATGATACTAGAAGAAACCAAAGAAATAAGTGGATCACATTTATCTTATGCAATAATATTCTTTTAATGATAACAACTGAATCTTACAGTGTACTATATATAAATTTCATACAAGCTACCTTCAAGCACTCAGTAGATCAATTTAATTAAACCATAATTTCTCAAAATCATAGAATAAATTTTATTCAGTGCCATTATCATAGATTAATACAGATGCATTTTTGAAGTGAAGTATACAGACTGTAGAGTACATCCTCCTGTAAATGTAGAGACAACTCAGTCAAAAATATTAATTTATTACCTTTGTATTTCTTGGTGCAATAAAGTGTAATAATAAGTGTACTTTTACACTGACATCTAGCAGTGAGAGGGTCAAGTCAGTGCAATAAAGCTGGCAGACTAGCACAACTGTCTGTGCTTGTGTTATAAATATTACATAGTAGACATTCCACTAGTGAGAATGTGAAGGAATATTCCAGAAGAGGAATTCAAATTTACCATGAATATCAGAAAATTGAAACAGCTGTATGAGCTCAAATACCCATAAGTGTAGAGTGGAACCTAAATCAGGGAGGTGTCAACACTTGCTATTTTAATGTGGTTCAGTATACACCCAAGAAACAAGTAACAGGTATATACAAAGTTCCTTAAAATATATATTTATCAAAACCTATAAGAATTATTACAAGATAGTTACTACATTTATGAACCATTTTTTAGTGCTCTCATAAAACAATGCAGATTCGACACTCAGTTAGTTTGCCACAATACCTTGAACTCCCTCCAGCCCCCCTAAGAACATTTTGTACATGAGTATATACTTTATGAAACATCTGAAAGAAGATTATAAATAATATGGCAAGATGGAAAGTAATACAAAGATAAAACTAAGCTTTTGGATCATGTCTGTTTTGTTGTTGCTGTTTGCTAAACCAAATGCTATTGGATCAGAGTTCTTGTGCCTCTGAATCATCTGGTACTAGCCATTAATAGACAGGTTACCGAGTCAATGGTCTTAAGGTCGACCCTACCCACAAGATAGTGTGGCATATACAAACAAGACAATCTCCAAAAAAAGATCTCCTCTTCTAATCTTCAACCTAAAATGATGTCACTCCTTTAGCAGAAACTGGTTTTTGGCTGCACTAGCACAGACTTATCCAACTGTTGTCTTTGTCACAGACCTTCACTGAAAATTTATGTTGCACAAAGGCAATATTTGTCAATTCTCTTTAATAACTGCAAATATTTAAGCTCTACATTCAAAGTCCTTTACACGTTACATAGTGCTACCAACATTTCCCATCACAACTGTAATTTGGCATGTGGCAAAAGAGAAGGTAAGGTATTTGCTTCTGATCAGATTGCTAAAGTGAGGACCAGAGACAACGCACAAGTTTTCCCTTTTGAGTGATGTGGAGCATTTGCTCACATTTAATGCTTATATAGACCAAGTGTTACAGTGCATTCCAAGTGCAATCTGCTGCTGAATACAAATATGTGGCAGTAACTCATCGCAAACTTTGCAGACATCTACAGCAAAAAGGAGCAGATGTATAGGTGCTTTCTCACCAAGAAGATCAGGTACCTTGATCAGGCACCCCGGTAACGCTCAGCAGAATGTGCCAGGTGCAGATACCCACCACATTTATGCTGCAGTGGCAAATTCCCTCTGCAGATGCAAGATCACACCAGCATACAAAGGAAGGAAACCACTGCCTCTTCATCAGTTCTCACTCTGTGGTCACCTCCCAATCCATCAAACAGCTGTGAACGTAAATGTGCCAGAAACAGTACCCGTTGTTGTAAGTCTGCTAATTTCCTATGCTCTGTTTAATTATATGAACTACTCAGGACACTAATCAGCACATCACCCCATGATGATGCATTTATAAATGTAATTATGAAAGCAACATGAATAATTTCATTAATGACTACATTTCAAGCTGTCTCATTCTCTCCACTTCCTTTGTTGGCACCATACTATGGGTCTGTTCAGAACTTCTGGGAATCAGGCCACGTACACATGACATGTTTCTACTAAAAAGCACAATCCTGCAGATTGGAATCAAGGAAAAAGTAACTTTGATGTCTGTTGGGAGTTTTGCCAGAATTATGACTGCTGTATTCAGGCCACTGTGTGCCAAGGATTCTGAAAATAAACGCTTCCTTACAGAAAATAATGTTTGATTTTAAAATCCAATTCCAATACCTAGTGGCAGGTAGCAAGTCTGTCAGTAACTGTCCATTCTTGTTTCTGCTGCTTGCTCTTTGTACTCCAGCAGTACTTGGAAGGTTACAGCAAGGAGAACAGACACCTGGTGTGCGCTTTACAAATAAGGAAAAGAGAAAGTCCCAGTCTCAGACAACATATAAATTAGGATTATGGAAAGAAAAGACAAAAGGTAAGGAGTTAAGAGGACAAACTGCTGCTTCAGTGAATCAGCTTTTGAAAAATGCCTTCCTGATGCCTCCTGTTCTTACCCAAATCAGCTTTTCCTTCTCCTTTCTTCCCACCTGTCTGCTCTCTATTCTTCCCAGGCTGAGACCAAGAAGTTTCCACAGCCCTTTGCAAGGAAAACTGAGCCAGATGCCCACCATCCAAGCCAGCTACTGCTCATACAGCAAGCTAATTCTTTGTAATCTTGATACCAGTTTTAGAGTAGATGGGACAAGCGAAGGCAAACAATAGTTCACTAGAGCAAGTGTACTTAAATTATCAAAATGACTTAGAAGGTAAGCACAGACTGACTACCAGACTTACACCAGGTGATGTACACAGTCCTCAGGCTGCCACCTGTGCATGTCATACGGCATGATGAACACCTAGGCCATGTCTACAATGCCAAGTTGAAGAGCAGAGGTAAAAGTGATTCTGAGCATGCCAGGCTTCATGGCCTATCCCATTTCCCATCTTCACTGCCCTGAAACTGAGTTTACATCTAGATCCCCGCATGCTTCTACATGTTAAGAATGCAGGTGGTTTGGAGTGTGGTTGGCCACATGAATGCAGCCAGCATGTTATAGGACAACAGCGATGGACATTTAGTATCTGACTGACTCAAGTCCTGAGAAGGCCAATTGTGGAACTGGCTGAGTGGTTTGAAATCCTGCAAAGATACAATTAAACAATAACCTGTCAAAATGTTCCCAAACAAATACTGCTTCTATTTGCAAATGACGCATTTTGCTGAGCTAAAAGATAGGGTGAAGTTTCTTTAGTAGTTTCATATATTGTACTTTAATGTGCTCACGCTATAGGAACTACAAATTTCCTAATTCAAGTTAAAATTTCTTAATTCAAGTTAAAATAAATATATTAATCAGATGAAGGAAGAAAACCTGTGAGAAAGGAAAAGGTGAGCATATTTTGTTTGACTCAGGCTGTTGCTATGAGTTGTTTAAAGTTATTAAAAAAATTTTATCCAGAGATCCCACATGGGAAGTACACAGAAGCTAGCTTCTGAAATAAGACTTATACTAAGCTCATGGAAATTTTAAAACCCCCTCCTTGACAATTTCTGTATTAGGTATGACCTTAAAACAGGAAGCCTGAATTACACATATAGCTGGGGGATAAGATTCAGATGGATCCTACAGACGCATAAACTTAGAACTATATTAAAACAAACACATCATTAAAAGTATGTAAACAGTCTAATTCATTTAAGTGCTCCTTTTCTTGAAGGCAGCTTCAGTTTGGAGGACACAGACAGTGAGATTAGCTTTCTGCACGTTGCCAAATTGAAGGAAAAAAAAAGATAAAACATCTATAATTGCATTTTCTAATGAAATATATGATTTCAGAATCATATAGGGAATTCAGACTATATAAACGTGACTCTCACTTCTTATAGCAACACTTATGTGTTATTTAGCTTTTACATTACAAATCTTATTCTTATGATTTCTAAGTAGGCATAAAATTTGACAAAGGGTGTCAGTATAAGTTCTCATAAGTACACTATTATTTTTTTTCTCTTTGTTAATTTTAAAATGCTTTTAAAGAAAGTTAGACCATGATGAAGTGGGAGACAACAATTAAAAGTTTGTCAGTCCCAAGTGTTTTCTGCTCCTGTGTAATGAATAAAGAATTTATGGGTCTGATTCTCTGTTTTATGTTAGTGAAACTGCAATGATTTCTGTGGAGTTATATTGAGTTACAGCCACAGTGAAAGGACAATCAGGATGTATTGCACTAAATAAACTTAAAACACAATATACAGTCCCACTGTATTCAGTTTTGAAGAAAAACAACACAAAAGAAAAATAAAGAAAAAAAAAAAAAAGAAGAAAAAATCAAACAGTGTGAACAGCCATGAGAATTCTGCAATAAAATTGAGGAAACAGATATTAGCCTGAAATTTTGCACTTCCTTGACATTCAAGGAGAACTCTACTGAAAAAAACTCAGACTATATATAGAAAAAGGGCATGTGATATCTCTGCTGCCTTTGTGCTTCTAAGTCAAACTTTGCAAAACCTGGGAGATTATATGCAGAATGGAAGAAAGAACATAGAACCATCTTGCACTTAAACAGAAGAAAGTAGATTCTGGTAAAACTTACGTGAGTCCCCTTAATATTGCTTAAGTTTTGTGCTTAATAAAGACTTTTCTAGTTTGCTTTACCATAATGTGAAGGAAAAGGTGAAATTGCTGAAAAGTTCATGTGTGGCATTTCTGTTTTATATTGGTCTGTTGTTTTGGTGGTTTTTTTTTTTTAATATGACAAACATGAAAACATCAGCTTGTTTCACTCATTTATGTTCTGATCAATGTCAGGCATCATTTTTACATGCTATATTTATAAAGATGGTTTTAATTGAACTTTACAAACTAGCAGGGACCGTATTAGGTTTTAAAAACCACGGTCCTTTTCTTAATTGCACTCTCATGTATGTGACAGCTGGGGAAGAGCTCAAGTAATTTCAGCAGGACATCATTTTCAGTGGAAGAAATACAGAACCAGTGATGTGTATAGAGCAGCCTCATTTTTTATCTGACTACAAAGACCTGGATATAAGGATTCTCAAAATGCATTATTTTAAATTTGGAAAAATCACACTGATGATGCAGACTATTTCAGTCGTAACTAAAAAATTACTTATTAGAACAGGTCTAATAAATCAGTGACATTTTAAACCAAACTAATTTTTATTTACGATTATAACTAATACTATACCCCTCCATTGAAAACTGGAAATTGAACTGCTCAAAACATGCTGAGCTCACAGAGTTTGCTTTTTAGGTGAAGGTATCAGCCAGTAACATCATCCCACTGAGGAGTTTCCCCTGAAAACTTTGATCCAATCATATAATTTCCCCGAAACCTTCAGAAAGAGAATATCCGAATTCAAGCAGCCTCAGCTCCCTTCCAGCATCTGTAACCAGCAATGAAACACCTGAATAAATCCAGTTTTGTGGAATATACATCAAAATTGCAGTGCCAAAAATTTGGTTTGATGAACATAATGCCCCTGTTACACATGAGCCCTTTTTGTTCTTCAAGTTGTGGTCCCTTTCATGCTCAAACCAAGAGCAGGGGGTCAGCATAAATACATAGAATGTTTTGCAGTTAACCACAGAAAATATTGAGCACTAAAAATAATACATACATTGTTTAGATTCTCCAGAGGAGCTCCCCAGGTTTCATTGCAGCTTTCGAAACTCTAGTCCACAATGTGGAAATAATGAAGTTTAATATGCCTTTATAGAAGCTCCTTGTCACCTTCTGCTGAACAGATACTGTAAAACCACATACTTGAACATTTCCCTAGTGTCAAAATAAATAAACAAAAAAATTAAATTTGCTTCAAAGGTGAGCGCTATCCTTTAAATAAGCTTTCCACCTATATTTGGGTATATATGATACACCCCTCACAAGAATATTTACAGAACTGAAAGATTTTAACATATCTATGCAAATATGTTCACATAAAAATTTCCCCAAGGGATGACTGTCCTAAAATTTCTTCACAAAAGTCTCTTTGCCAACCTGGGGTAATAACAATGCCCTGTAAGGAAGGTGATCTATCACAAACTGCAAACAAATAAGTAGACGAAAACACATACAAAACAGTTTGCAGAACAATCACAGGCTTTAAAATATGTTTCCATGAGGGTTTTCTAATGAATTTCAAACTAATATTAATTTTAAATGTCTTCTCTCCCCTCCAAAAAAAGGGGGTGAATTCACCAGATGCATTATTTACCACATCTGTCACCTTGCTGTCAACTTCTAACACTTTTTTTCCCCACTGCCAACAAAAAGTTCAAAAGGGGAAGATCATCTGATTTTTCTTGACAATCCCTCTCTTATTTCCCAATCTGCAAGCATATATATTTGACATATTTAGCTCTGGCTGGTTTGTTTCAGGTCTGATAGTTTTCAGAAGCTTACTGTATGTGTGTTACCATATATGTCTCAATATGTATTTTTTTAAAAAAAAGGAAAGAAAGGGGGAAAAAATCATTCTGTTTCAAATAATGAGCATGTGCACCTTTTTGCCTCAGGCCTTCATACACAATTTAGCCAGAAAGCCAGGGCAGATCATGATTTAGCATTTGACATCTCTTGCCTTCAGGCCAGGGGAGACTAATACAGATTTCTGACTCTGAGCACACCACGGAAGAAAAAAAAGTGAGAGAGAGAGGCCTTTTATTGACTAAATGATAAAGAGGTTTGTAATGATAAATAACAGTCATTTTATTGTGGAATTCCCAAGAAAAGATGCATTCTGCAGTGTCTGAAGAAGCCTAAAAGCCGAAGCTGGTTCCCTGTGGATCCAAACCTGTTAAGCTCCAATCTTTCTAGGCAGAAATAGAGGTCACAAATTGCATAGGACCTGCACTATTAAAACTGTATAAGCATGATACATAATCACTGCTGCATCCAGGGCAGTTAGCACTAAGAGGATTAGCTGAAGGCTGCTTCTCTCCCTCAGCCTGCATCTGAAACAAGCCTGGTACACACCCAGACTGCTTGAGAATTTTCTGCCAGCTTTGATCGATAGTTTAATTGTAAACTTTGGGAGCAATAATGGATAATTCAGCTTGAACCGTCCATTATAAGCGCTGTTGCAGAGGTTGGAGCTTTCAAAATTAAACAAGAGTTGTATAATATTATTACATTTGTACTGCTCACCTACAGTTAAATTCCATTTACAAATACTGTCTTGACAATGTATGGAGTTCAATAAACATAGGCCCAGGTGGGTTGAGTGGGGAAACGAAAGAGGAAAGAAGCTGAAGCCAATTATTTGTCATATATTCCAGAAAGATTTTTATTTTAACCTCACATATTAAAACACATAGAAATGGAAACAGGGAGACAAGAGATAAAGACTGATTCAAGCACAGACATAAGTTGTGGCTGCTGTTTTGACTGCATCACCATGATGGAAATGTACCTAAAAGTCTGTGGAAGGACCACGGTACCACAATACCAGCGGAAAAAGATCCCAGGAAAGTGGTAAATGTTCATTGCTCAGACCATGTAGTCTATGTTGGCATAATCAAATTTTCAATAGTACCTGCACCAGTTGCTAGAGCTAGACTGGACATATTTGTGGTATCATATAGGTTATTTTCTAAATCACAAGAAGACATAGCAGCATTCACCTTGTCTTGGAAGATGAGTAGACAAATGGTCAGGAATTTAGCTTTCAAGCTTTCTGGCAAACACAGTCTACAGTATTATGCATGCAAACACTTCCATCCAGTTCTAAAATGAGTAGTGAAGAAGAGAAGCCTGTAAGAACATGGATTTTGGAGAAAAAAAAAAAAGTAACAGTTGTGCAGGCACAAACCAAATTCTGTTTACAGCATCAAGCATTTTATAGTTTTATTATGTATCTTTAATAAATTAGTTGCATGAACAAAATTTGCTTAAAAATGACAATACAAGGTCAGAAAAGTAGCTTTTGCTACCAGATTTACCATGAATTTAGGAACTCCAGTCAAATTTACTCCATATCTTAGAAAGCCATTAACCACTCCACAATTAATTTGAATTAAATGAACTCCCTAATCATAACAAGATCTGTGAGCTAGGAAAGAGTGACAAACTCACAAAGAGCCTTCCCACTCCTTATAAAGGCCGTTGATGTCCATCACAGTCTCCATGAAGTTTATCTTAGTTTTCACAGCCAAACTCTCTTTTTTTTATGCTAATAACTAGGATACAAGGCCAGAAATACTTTGTCCCAGCTTTCTTTGTTTTTGAGAAGATGATATTCATATTTAACTCTGTACTATATACGAAAATCAGCTAAAGCTCTTCCTACATGCCTTCTCATGCCTGGCTAGTATGCAGTTAAATGCATAGTATTTCTACTGCCTTTCTTATTACTCACTTAGGACACCTGAGACAAAGCAGATCAGCATCAAGAAAAGGAGCAGAAAAGGAAAGGGTTTTTTGCTTGCTTGCAAACCCAAAGCTCCACTTAAAAAATTGAGTAGAAAACAAACTGTACAATTCCACCAAGGCAACTTGCAGTCCAGGAAGTTGCTGGACTCGTCAGGTAAAGCCAGGTAGCATCAATTTCTGCAGCAGAACAGCACCTGCACCAGACTTTGCAAATGCAGTATGAATTCTATGCCTCTATTAGTGAAGAGAGAATCAAACTGGCATCCACCATCAGAAATAGTGTGGCCAGCAGGACCAAGGAAATGATTGTTCTATACTCAGCACTGGTCACAGCACACCTCAAATCCTGTCTTCAGTGTTGGGCTCCTCTCTACAAGAAACACTTTGAGGTGCTGGAGCATGTCCAGAGAAGGGTACAAAGCTGAGGAAGGGTCAAGAGTGCAAGTCTGATGAGGAGCAGCTGAGGGAGCTGTGGTTGTTTAGCCTGGAGAAAAGGAGGCTCAGGATGGACCTTACTGGTCACTACAACTACCTGAAAGGAGGCTGTAGCCAGGTGAAGGTTGGTCTCTTGTCCCAGGTGATAGAATAAATGACCCCAAATTGAAACTGGGGGATTTAAATTGGACACTAGGAAAAAAAATCTTCACACAAAGGGTTGTCAGACATTGGAACAAGCTGCCCAGGGAACTGGTGGAATGACCGTTGCTGGAAGTGTTAAAAAAACATGTAGATGTGGCACTTTTTCTTGCAAAATCTTTAACCTGATTAGGCAAATATTAGGAGAACATTACAGAATCAGTTACCAACTACAACCAAAGTCAGCTTATGAGTAATTCTGCTTGGTAAGGGAGGCTTCAGAGTTAAAAAAGTGAACGGACTGAAGCTGGCAATATAGGGCTGGTTTTTTGGGTATACTGAGACTAAAAGAGAAATAGAAGACACATCAACCAAGTCCAACATGTCTTTCAGCTTTTGTGGCTCATATAAAAAGAAAATCTAAGGCAAATTTTAAGGCAAAATTCTGTATGAGAAAATAAAGTGGAATTTGTGCTTGGCCTAGTTACTGTGGTGACTGACAGAGCTGAATCTATCAAATTGTGTACTGTGGTCACCTGTGCACAGCAATCAAGGATAAGTCATTAGCATCCCTCAGAATTCAGACAATGTTATCCCATCTAGTGATTTAATAAATGATGGAGATTTTCTCCTTCTTTTCCTGAGAAACAGATTAAAGACAGTATATAATGTTTGAAGGAAAAAAAGTATGTTAAAAAGTAAGCTATGTACTTAAAGAAAATTCCTTTTGGTTTTTTTAAGTAAGTTTGGTCTCTAGGAATCATTTGCTTTGCTTAAAATGGATATACCAAAAATCACATAACCCTACTGAAATATCATGATTCACTTTAATGTCTATCTCGCACTTTTCCATTTCCCACGGGCACCCATGACTCTCAAGACTATCTGTCCTCTTTCCTGCTTTTTTTTCCTCTTGTGTACCAAACACCTGTAATTTATTTTTATCAGAAAGTTCGACTAAGCTGTAACAAAAAGACATGCATCACCAAAGCACTGAAGATAAGTACACCTAATTATTCAGCACATATAGGCATATTGTGTCAAGGGGCAGTGATATTATTGCCCAAAGCTCTAGATTAGTTGCTCCAAAATGAGCTCTGATGCCTCAGACCCTTCGTCTTTCTCTTGCACTTGAATGCAATGAATGTCCACAGACCCCTGTCACTAGGAGCTGGATATTTGAAGGGTTATGAAAATATTTAAGAGGCGCAAGAGTTCTGTTCTTTCTCAGCAGTTTCACGTGAAATGAATTAAACTAGCATTTGCAACTGTGTAGTTTTGTATTTCCAATTTCCCTTGTCTCTCAATAGCATTTTTCATCTTGGTATATCTGATAAAAGATTTTTAAAAATACACATTTTTGGTGGAGATATAGTATTCATGTGGGCATCCAGCCATTTCTTTCAGAAGGAGGAAAGTACTTTTCTGCAAGCTCTTTAGTTTGCTGTTTGTAGCATAACTTCTTGGCAGATGCTGGTTAATTGATATGCACATTTCCAAGGTCACTTTTTATAGCAAAATAAATATTTCTCTCTGTACTATTTCTAAATCCCTGCATTTTCCTCATGCTGATATCTATGACAACAGGACTGTGTGTTTAAAGCATGGGGTCACACTCAATTTTTCACAAGCATACCACTTCCCTTGAAAAAGTTTTTTGCTGTCTACCCAGCAGTGCACTCTGATGGCACACATGACAGCATGAACAGCTTGGGAAGAAAGAGTTGCAAAAATATGATGCAAAGAACAAACTCCAATTTGGAAGGATCCTTGCTTTTTGGCAACAAGGTTTATAACCACAAGAAAAGCATCACTAAGAAATACTGGTCTTCTTATACCCTGCTTAGTATAGGATCCTGTTCTATAGCCTCCAGCTCTGGCATTATAAATCCATGATAAAACTCTTCTTGATTTTAACAGGATGAGTTATGCCAGTTACACTGCTTGCTTTTAAGCCCCCTAACACAGTGTCCTTATATCCAGATCAGATATACACAATCAGCTGGGTTTACATAGTTACTTACTGTCCTTTGGGTTTTGCAGCTTCCTGCAGTCTGTGATTTCCTAGGAGAGATTCAGCTCCAGTGTGCCCATCACCTCTGAGCAGCTCCTGCTTCCAATCACTTGGTGGTGCTGCCGGAGAACCAGAAGCGGCCCCTCCCAATCTTCCCATGGGGAACTCATTGTTCCCTCTTTTCTAGAAATGAGTGCTGAAAAACTTCGTCTAGAAATATGTTTTAGCCAGTCAGGAAGACAACTGACCAAACACTTTGTGCATATCCCAGTACTCCACACCTGTTGGAAAACAAAAGAGGAAGCTCTTCCAGACCATGAAGTACTGGTATCTATACTCAGCACAAGCCAAAAAAAAAAAAAACCAAAACAAACAACAACAACAAAAAACCACCCCAAACAAACCACAAACAAACAAAAACCCAAAACCCAACAACAAACAGACAAACAAACAAAACAGATGCCTTTTAGAGTAAAATGGGCCCTATCTTGGGGATTAAAACATGTCACTTACTGCCACCTACACTGTAGGAGCAGAAAGGGACACCAACTTGGTCATGTGGTGACACATGTTAAACAGGCAATCCGTGCCATGACTATCTTAAAATTACAAGACAAAAAAAAAGGTGGGCAGTAGAAGAAACAAATATCAGCACACAAGAGATTTATATTGAACATCAACTGCAAGATGGAAAGTCACTGCCACAGTTCTGACAGACCTTTCTCAGGAATTCAGAAAGGGCTCCTCAGCAGAGAAAGCAATGACATTTACTGCCTGGGAATTGTGTGGCCAGTTTGTAGCAAGGGAGCTGCCAGAAGCTTCCCCTACATCCGATGGAGCCAATGTCCCAAGGAAATTCACATAAATAAAACATTTAAAAATGTTTTGTAAAATTCCATAGAGATGAAAATGCTGTTGCATAACCTGCAGTGGAATTATGTAGAAGAATACAAAATCATATATGTAGGCTGTTCTCTATTATATTTTATGTGTGTTAGTAGACAGATTTCTATTGAAACATGGGTGCTTAATTTTTAAGACATTAGCTGTGGTACAGGTGATGTTCAAGTCTTGGCTAATCAGAGTGGGAGAAAAATCCTCACAGCAGCTTCTTCTTGACATCTTCTACCTCTCTGATTAGCTCAAAATAGTGAAGTCACCACTCTTAGAAAAGCTGATCAGACAGCTCTCCTAGCTGTTTCTGTGCATGTGGGAGTCAGGATTCCAGCGTTAGTATTGAAACCTGCAATATGTTCTCATCCACACTAAGGCCAATTTTCTTTGCATGATGCTTTTATGAAGATCAACAACTAAAGGAAACGAACGTTGCTCTAAGCTTTGGCAATGGCTAGTCCAAAATCCTTCAGCAAAGAACCAGTCACAAAAAGACAGACAATAATTCCCTCATGCTGACGTCTACTTCCATTCCTTGCTGTAGCAGCAATTCACCTTCGCAGTGTTAAACACATTTCCATCTGTGGGCTGCCAAATCCAGCATTTACTTTGAGCAGAAATGAGCTGACTTTAGAGCACAACGGAACAGTTTTTTCCTTTTCTGTGTGGGTGTTTCTTCACTTGAAAGAAAGCTGTATGAAAGACAAGAAAAGCATCTTTGATGTGTATGTGCCATTTTAAAATAAAGGCTCCCTCTAACATACTCAGAATTTTACCAAGAAGCAGCAATTACAGGATTATCTGTTACTTCAAACAGGAATACTTTTGGATGCTGTTCTTGCCATGCTTTGTTACATTATTAATTATGTTTTAAGCAGTCTGGTCTTCTTTTTTTTTCATATTTATAAACTGTAGTTTGGTATTAAATGTGCAATCACAGGATTCCTCACCAAATGGGAAGTTTGCTTTTTGTCCTGTTCCAACAAGTTTCAGCAGGTAGTTAATTAACATAAAAAATATTTCTTCAGTCCCCTCACAGGAAGAAAGAGGGTAGACAAGTGATGAATTTCTGAATGAGGTTTTGTGTTTGGCTTTCTTAAGACCTGGTGAAGTTAGTGTGCTTATTCCTCTGTAAAAATTTGCATTTAAAAATTGAAAAAGCTGTCTTCAAGGCATTCAGAAGATCATGTAAGCACTAGGTAATTCTTATCAGGCAAACTACCGGCTTTCATTAGCATTCATGCCTTGATCAAGAAAATGGGAATTTTTGTTCAAATAACTGACTGCAGTCTAATTGTAACTTCGAATCAAGGCATCCACAGGCTTTTAGAAAAGCTGATGGTGCTGGCATTGCTGAGGGATGGGTCTGCATTAGGGACAGAACAGTCAGTCTCTGCTAGGCCACTGTCAAACACTACAGAAAAGGGCTCAGCAGTTTTCTTCTGAGGTGCCCTAAATACACACTGGGATAATAACATGCACCAAGGCCAGGACTCTAGAAAAATGTTTCAGTACTGGAATTTAACATGGAAGAAATTTGGTCATTCTTGTGACTCCTTGGGAAGCCCCAGGAGAGGAGACATGCAAAATACAAATATCTATAAATCAGACTGGAGTCCAAAGGCTTCAAAGGTACTTTAAAGTCACCTCAGCTCTCTTTTATGCACCTTGGTCTGTAAGTTGGACACTACATCTTTCTAAGAATATTACTGTTATAATAAACACACACAGAGGTTAGGCTGAAAAAAAAGTATGGGGAGTGGAGCAGGAGGTAACTGAACATGTCAAAGGGTAGCTGGTCGGCAGGTTGTTCTGAAAGAGCTATTTCAGAAATACTGTGGGTTTCACTGTCTGAAATGTAAAAATCATTTTCCTTCACTATTTTTTAAACAAAATTGTTTTTCCCTAGAAGGGTAGTTTTAATTTAAAAGCTCACTTAGAATTTAAAAAAAAAAAAAAAAATCAAATTTATACAGAATGAGGGACAACTGAGTATATGTGCTGGTCAAAGCACACTGACTTTGGAAACATTCTTTCTTTCTGGCTTTTTTTGGTTTGGTTTTGTTGGTTTGGGGTTGTTTGTTTGTTTGTTTTTAAAAGAGAACTAAAAATAATCTGTACTGGTTCAACTCATAAAAAACAAAATATTCTTTATTCACACCACCGGTTCAACCCATGTAAAACAAAATATTCTTTATTCTCACCAACAGTCATAACACCTGTGCAAGCCACAGAGATGGTATTGTTCTCTTCTAGAGGAAGCTGAGCACACAATAGCCCAGTGACTTACCCAAGATCACATAAGAAGTCAATATTATTGCAGAGAATTATTCCCTTCCCCTTTCATTGTTAGTGAAAAGTATTAACAGAGCCATCAGAAAAAGCTGTCATCTCATCCTGCCAGTCTTTGCAAACAAAAAGCCCAAGTGAAACAAGAATTGGAGGTAGGTCCTATCAGAGCCATCTTGCATGTACCACACTTACATTTTTTCTTTCTGAGAGTGGGCTTTTTGTGTTGCTATTGATTTCTTAGATCTATGAAAGCACTGAGCATATCAGAACATTCAGCAATACTTCACATCAGATGGAAGCCTCCTGTGCCTTGATTGTTCCTTTATGGATTTCCAAAGCCATATTCCACCTAAAATACTTCCGCCTACATGAGATCTTACACTGGTTTACTTGACATGCAAGCCACCAACATCAAAGAAAATTACTCTACTCCTCAATGGCAGCTTCCAGCAGTTCCTGTAAAAACAGTTCTCAGCAAAACAGGAAGACAAGGTTATTGAAGAAGAGCTCCTTGGGATGATTACATGTGTGCATAGGGAGGAGTTTCATTGTGCTGACACACAGCTCTGTCTCTCTGCCATACTTCACCCTGTGTGTTAAATCTCTACGCTGCAGGGATAACAGAAAGATATTGACAGCAGGAGGCCTCTGAACTATTTCATCCTATATCTATGGAAAAATGGAAACCCTACTATTGGGTGAAACAATGTGTACATAGTTGATTTGCCATGATTGCTGCTTTTGCTGCTAACCAGTACAGTTTTCTTATTAGCCCACAAAGCAGATTTGGAGGCACCTGACACAGACAAACATCGCCTTAATTTCAGATTTGTGCACCATCTACCACAGCAAGATTTTAGTCTTGTCCTGGACCCCTCCATTCCACTACTATTTCATAAAGGAGGAATGAAGACTATCTTATGTAAACAAATTGAAAAATGTCATCTTTTATTCTCCAGTAAAAAGCATGACCATGATGCCTCACAAGTAGTTTGAGTCTTTTATTTTTAAGTTTTCAGTTTGAGCAAGAGAAAACTCCAGTTCTATTCTGACCGCAGAAGCCCTTACTTCCCAACTACAGGTGTGTGTTAGTAAAGCCTGGATAGAAATAGGACTAAAATGAGACTACAACATTAATTTTTATATTTGACTCTTGGCACGGAAATGTAGGTATAGGGAGATGCCACAAAGCCATTTTGAAAATAGTTTCCAGAGGAAAAAGCTAAAATCTGGGCTTCATTGCCATTTTCCCTGCAGATAGAGATTGCTAGAGACAGCTTTCATTCTGAAGTGTTTACAGACTGGAGACCAGACATGCACTTTGTCTAAATATGCACAAAAAGATGATGGCAGACTGAGGAACTGATCCTGTTCTGCCACTGTGCCATTCAGATTAGCCCAGATATTTTGCCTGCCCTGTTGAGGTGGACCAAAGTAAGAGAAGGCTACAAAATGTGCTCTTTTCATTGGCAGAGCATCTCTTGAGAAAATACCAACATTAGTACTGCCAAAGATTACCATAAAAAAGAACTCAAACAAAAAGACTCCCACACAACTCTAGTACAGTATGTACTCCTTTTTAACAGTTCTCTTGTGCAAAAATAGAAAACTGGCCTTTCGCATGTCCCAGGAAGGAAGTGTGCACAATACCTGTCTTAGTTCTATATCCCAAAGACAGTCATGTGTAAGAAAGGTGATATCGTGTATCCCTGCAGACTGTGAAGGACTGTGGTGAAGATCAAGACCCAAACTACTGCTAACAAAGCTACTTCAGGAATGGTAGCCAGTGGTCAGAGAAAGGACGAGCACCACTGACTGTGTCAGCTCCTCTGCACAGAGCTGCATCAGGTGTAAAATGTCACTGAGTTGAGCGGAGCTGCACAAAATACTTTGCAAAATGCACAATGTTACCATGGCCAGAACTACTTGCAAAGCCACACTTCAGTTTTCTATTTTGCTTGATCTGGGCTGAGCTACATTACTCTAAACATGCATACAAGGGGGCTTTAAACAGTTTACTTTTTGTTACCAATAATGAGAAAGAATGTCTAACCTTAAGAATAACCATGAAATGAGTTCTTGTTGTAGCTCCATCCTAATTATTACCTGCCTGCTTGTTATCTGACTCTATGCAGCAAAGAATATGTAATTCAGGACATATTTGAGGCATGTTTTAAGAATCTTGAAAAATTATATTCACGTGTATCAAAGGCAGTTCTTAAGTGCAGCATCCTTCACTCTTTCCTGAGAACTGCTATGGTTCATCAGTTGTCTGTCAGACCTCCTGTCACACTCAAATGAATTGACAAAAAATCCCATTACAAAATGCAGAAAAGAAATGCAGTTTCTTCCTGCAATTTTGTAAGTATTAGATCAACAATACACAAAGCAAATTGTCAGCAATAAATTCAATAGAGAAACTTAGAGGTTACAACAGACTACAGTTGTGTCAGAATAATAATTTCCTAATAATAATTGTATACCACAACTTTCCTTTTTAATTTCTTGATGATAAGCAGTAACTCTGTCTATCCACACATGTTGCATATCTGTGAAAGAAACTGAAGAACTACATACTGATTCATATTTATTGTGAGTGAGCATGAACAAAAGCCATCCCTAGCAGTGGGCATACTGGAATCATCCAGAACATGCCAGAACATCTAGCCGATCCACTCCACAGGAACTCTTTTTAGCATGCATCCCTTAGTTGCTTTATCATGGAAATCAGAAGACTGACCAGGAATCAAATAAAGAAGAAGTTGTGTGCCAGGCTTCGGAAAGATATGGGGTTAGAACCTTGTCTGAAAGACACATCTTCTCTCAGGACCCAGAAACACCATCAGGTCTACTAATTGAGATTTAGCCATAAATACTAAGCATAAGATAACACATGAAAACAAGAGGTCACCAACCTACCCAATTCCAACATTTGATTAGAAGTATTTCTCTGATTTGAGAATGCAAGAGCCTTCTATTACTACAAAAAAGCCTTTTCCAGCATGTTAGTTGAAATTAAAAAATGTCCTATACCTTCACATGGGATCTGAAGAACTCTGCAAACCTTACAGCCACTGTCTGAGGAAAATTCCCATCAGACTTCTGCCCACACCTCGTGCCTGAAACATTTATTACTTGAGGCCATAGGAAACAGGTACTAAAAAGATCTCCTAGACTACTAGAGCCATGCCCCTTGCAGGCATGTCACAGGAGTGGGTGATCCCTAAGTTATCAATATGGAAAAGTTGTCAGAGATTGTATCCCAACAGAAAACACTGAGGGGGCTGAGGGGGAATTAAATCTTAAGACAGAAGCAGCCAACATTGAACCAAACATTGAGAGAGAGATTTCAACTGAAGGGTTAGAAGGACCCAAGGTGTCCAGTCACCCAGCTCTAAATGAAAACAAAGGCTCTTAAGTAACTTTAAAAGTTGTTGACAAAATGTACCACAATTGTTCAAGTTATTAGTAAAAACGTGGTCAAAGAATACTGATACCCTACAAAAAATGAAAAAATACTTCATAGCACAGTAAAAAAGAGCAACAATAACAGACAGTAAGTATGAAATCAGTTGAATGAACTCACATGGTAACAAGCTATGATTATGCTTGGTATATAGAACAGTATCGACCTGTTCAATAATTTATTAGTCCTTACTGGGCAATGGTTAACTTATCCTAATCATTTTATCAATACATTTTTATATGAAATGTGAATGAAAAAGTGCTAGTGGCAATCCTGGATATGAGAATAACTCAGTTAACAGGCTGACACAAAAATCCAAGGAAGATCTATAAAACAGGACATTGAATATAAATTCTATGATGTAAACCTATGAGTTTTCAATGCATTAGTTTTGCTCAGCAGGGTCAAAAATTCATTTTTTAAAATAAAAACGACAACAAAAAATATATTTAGAGAAGCATCACACCTAAAGAAAAAGTTATGTCAAAACTCAAGATTTAAACAAAATAATAGATTACAGGAACATTCTCCTGTGATTTAGAAACTACTTACCAGTTTTCAGAATAGGAAGGAACAGAACATGGGTCCAACAAACTAAACAAAGAAAATACATGATAGGGAAAAGTAAAGTAATAGTGAGGTGGGAAAACGTGCCAAATTATGTGAGCTAGCCAAAGATAAAGATTAATAGGAGATTTAAAAGGATTCAACAAACCAAGGGTACCAGGTATTTGAAATACAGCAGAGAAAAGGAACATTAACTTTCTCTGAAAGGAAAAAGAAATTACTTAATTCCACACACCTATAAGTAGCTACTCCAGTGAAAAATAAAAGAAAACTTAGAACTCTTTAACAATACAAGGAAAACAGTTTGGACAGCTGTAGGAACATATCTTACTGTTGAACATCTGCCTACAAGAAAACTGAAAACAGGTTCCATTTATAAAAATAGTAAGTTTTGAAATGTATTATGTTTCCTTACTTCTAACACTAACTTCATTATGACAAACTCCATCTCAAATAAAACACAGCAGATAGACAAAGGGCATAGAAATTAGTAGTGGTACTTGAAAAACTCCCACAGAAGTAGAAATAAGTAAGTTTAACACTATCCCATTGAGAGAAACACTGAAAAAGATTTAATGCAATGGGGCAAAGAATGGGTACAAACAGGCAATTGACAGTGTAGATATCAGTTTAGAGTAACTATGGCTCCCTTTTCACTGGGCTCCAAGGAAATGCAATCTTCACTTCATGCTTGTTCACATACAAGTGGTTGGGTCTCTCCTGTAGACACAAGCATGTGCAGCCGTAGCATGTGAAGCATTATTCTTTCCTCTTAACTGTTAGTATTTCCAAACATTTGTTGTGGTTCACTGATGTGATACATGACTGCTGACAATATTAAATGTAAAGTTTTGCATCTTCATCATTGCATTTTTGGGTCAGTTTTTATGAATAAAAAGGCTTATTTTATCTATACTATCTTCTAAAATACCTAACCACATGAGGATTGATGAAAAGTATGTGGATATGTGTTAATTATTTTATTATTTATTTCATGGACAGTATAACTTATTTATTTATTAATATTATTAAACATATTTATTGGCTCTTGTTCAGAATATATTATTTTTTCGTCTTCTATTATTATTCGAAGCAATTCCCAAACTCATTAAGGTATCCTTATCCACCCAAAGACTGAGGAATTTCTGAACTAACATGATGCGAGGACCACAAGAGCTGGGTCACAAGCAGTGTCTTTTACTTTCAAAACAAGCTTCTATTACTGCGGGCACTGATTCAAGCCTCACCTTAACAGGCAAGAAATGATGAATGAATTAACAGCACAGAATTGCCATGCTGAAAGACAAGGGGAACTGTTCTGTGCAGGTGCAAAATTCTGGGGGCTTGAGGCACATGATGTCAATTCTCATAAGTAATCATCTTCTAACACTGCTGTTATTTCAGGTGCTCATCACTATTTACATGGAAAACAGTTGTCATTATTTCGTCATGTGGCCACTTCAGAGAACTCTACAGGATTTAGATAATGCTTTTAAAAAATTGCATGGATTATTGAATTAAATCAAATTGGTTTGTTGCCTTGAGGGAGGGGTGAGAAAAAGAACCTTACTGCCATTACTCAGTAAGTTTATTACAGATTGTTCACTAAACAAAAATTACATACTTTGTTTGTATGTTGTGTGACAAACTTGAAACCACAAGTGTTTACATGTGCTGCACACATACACTTTTGGGTTTTAATAGCTGGTTGACAAGAGATTAAAGGCAGAAATATAGCATTTTATTAAAGCAAACATATCAGTATGCCTACCATGATAAAATGATCTAGTTTTCTTCAGACACAAAAGTTTCTGTTGAGTGATACCTTTGAAATTCCTTGAGGGCACCCTATTATTCACTTTCCTCAGCAGAGAGCAGCTGCAAATGGTCTCCAATTTTCAAAGAGTATTGCCTGGTCATTCTTTACTGTCAAAATGAAGAAGAGCATAAAAGTTAAGTCAATAAAGTAATATGAAATGCTTAATATAAAAATTCAAGAATGAATGATTAACCATTAAAAACTTACAGTAGCTATTTCAGCCAGGAAAAAAAATTAACATTTCCCTTGAAACCTATTAACACTCCTTGTAAACAATATTCTTTCTTGAAATATATGACCTTTCTTAATGCTCTCCATACACATGGCATTTTTCTTATATCCACTTTACCTTCACTGATATGCAGCTGAATTCCTCAGGAGAGGGTGTTTAGAGCCCCTTCCTCTGATGCACTGAAAAAAATATATTTTTTTATTGCATTCCCCTTCACAAATACACCTAACCTTCAGCTTTAGATCTTAAAATCCTTTCCTCATCTGAGAGTTGCATGACCTGTTGTAGTTGTTGACATGCCACCACCGTTCCAACCACAGTCAGGTGTCAAGCATAAAATTAATCTCATTCATTTGAACCACTGATAGCTACATGTATGTACAGCTTTTAAAATACACACTTACCTGCTGCATGTAACAGAACAGTACATTTTAAAATCACATAGTTGTCTTAATTTCTAAGCCTTAATGAAAGATGGGGTGACCGCTTACGCTGAGCACTGTCTGCACATCCTGCTGCATAGATGTCAGGGTACATGATCCAGTTTTTAGGAAAACAGCAATTCTCTCATTTCTGAGCTTGCTCAGCCACTACTTTTCCTTAAGTGCCGAATGTATTAGCAAGGTATTGTGAAGGTGACCACGGAGAAAAAATTATATGGAAAATGCCTGTATTTTGCCTTTAAGACTGCTACATGTATTGATCTAAAACTATCAGAAGACAACTTTAAGAGTACACACAGGATTAGAACCTGAGATTCCAAAGTCTCCACAGTGACAGTGCAAGCCAACACATGACCTACAATGTTAAGGTGATTTGTAGCTTGCTTGAAGCAATTACATCATTAGAAAGTGTTTATGACTAAAATGATTCAAACAAACAGTGAATGGAATTAGAAGGTGCATAGCAAAAGTGAGCACCTATGCTGGGTTAAGTTGCAGTACAAATTGAAAAAGCGGCGAAGGAAGTGGAGGGTGACTATCGGAGCTGGCTTCCTATGGCTTGCTCACAGTACATAGGTAACTGTCACTGTGACTATGGGTTCTCCTTCAGTTTCTCCTTTTTATTGATTTACGGGAACAGATCAATGACTCAACATTCTGAGCAAAGCACTACATCACAGCGACCATGACTACAGCAGGCTCCTGAATTTCATGACTACTGGACTTTGCATGTAGTGTCTGACACAAGAAAAGACACTTGTAGATAACTTTAGTTAGATCATCACCAGAGTTTTGGGGAAGGCAACGTTAGAGAGACACTGCCTAGAAAAGTCAAGGCTTGGAAAACAAAATCAACAGGAACAAATAATACCACCAGTAAACCAAAATATTCCATTAGGAAAATACTCTCTAAAAAGCACAGGAGATCTCAACTCAGGTAACCCAGAGGACAAATACATAGAGATCCACTCGTAGTTGCAGCAACTCTAGAAGGCCGAATAATATAGATTAGAGGGACATAATCGTATGCATCATTCAAGAGGATAACTTCATTCTGACTTTAGACACAGGTGTCTAAACACATATATAAAGACAGATGCAGACATATCCTAATAAGATTTCATTGCCCTTTAAGGCCCTTTAGGCTGTACAGGGCTCTGTAATAAGTGACTTGAACAACTTCCCTGAAATGGTGCTCAAATGTTTCTCTGAATAGTGGGAAGATGCATCTACATTCTTCTCTGCACAACAAAAGGTGGTCAAAGCAACATCACCTCACACCAGGACTACTGAAGTCAGTGAACTGAAATGAACTGTGTATTAACAGTCTAAAGCAAGGCCCTGTTTCTGTGTTACAAATCTTTATGGAAATAATTAGTAAGTAGATGTTAAGTAGATCTTTCAATATTGCAATTTAGAAATCAGAAAGCCACAAATGTTACCGATGGATATTGCATTTGAAGTCACATTTAGAGCAAGAATGGTATAAACTACTTTGTAACTGGTGAATCCTTTGATCTAGTGCTGTAGTGTTACAGCATTTACTCTAATAATCTCAGAAATACATGCTTTACATATACTCTGATTTCAAATAGAAACGGTAGAAACATCTGCTATTAAAAGACATAAAAGACTTTTCCACAGAGCTAGGGAAAAAAAAAATCTGTGAGGTGCTGAATTTAATGAATGTTTTAATCAAAGTAGTCTTAATTCAAAGCAACAAAAGTGAGGACTGGTCAGACAGGCTCACACAAGCCTATAGAAAGCTTACATCTCTGCTTAAACTAACATACTTTGACAAGTCCCATTGAAATTTCTAGCTCTTAGATTAAAAAAAAAAAAAAGTTTTAGTTTCTTAATTTTTCTGACCGGAATCTCGGTTTTCATGGTTTAACATCATCAAAGATTGCCACTCCCCCAAAAAATTATCAAGGCCACATAGTTCAGACACTTTTTGCTGGTTATCCTGATAAAGTCCTTTATCAGGTGGCCTTAGTGACAACCACTATGACAGGTTAGGCTAGCCAATAATTTCAGATTTCTTGTTGCAGTAAGAAATTAAATTAACCTGTGAAGTAGACACCTAACTAGAGTAAGTGGGATTGGGTCATATATATAGTGAAACAGTGAGCAGACATATTTATTCCTTAAACTTCACAAAATTTAGTAAAGCTTTAAAGAGTAAGGTCATTGAAATCACTACACACAGATGGACACTTGCAACAGAGGAAGCCCCAAAAGTAAGACACAGGATGTGGTAGGGCAGCAAATAGACAAAACACTCTAATAAAAAGCAAGGCAGATTTAGCAGTGATATGTGGAAATAATAAATTGCATATGGTTCCTAAATGGAATGGAATACATTTTAGAGACTTGCTAATGAAGTCATATGAAAACTTAAAGGCAAACCAGACATTAAGGATCAGATATATCTGAATAAAAGTAGATGTGGATGATGTAGACATATACCTCTGAGCTCACTATCTAAGGATCCTCTTATAAAAATAATCTTCTACCCAAGAAGTAAAAGCACATGTCCAAAAAAACACATCTTGTCGGGGTTCTTACCGTAACTTCATCTCCTTACACAATACAGTAAGAAAAAAAAGCACCCACCACACAGTTGTGACAAAATAACTGTTCTCAAAAATTGCTTTCATACTTTTACTTATCTTCTTGAAGACATACTAAATACCATCTACACTGAATAAAAGGTAAGACGAAAAGCTGATGTCAATCATCCTGTTCTGATAATTTCTACCTCAGACTTACTTCTCTCAGAAGAAATCAGTTGGTCAGGCATGAGTACTCAGGATAATTTTATTTGTTTGTTTGTTTACTTGCTTGTTTTAAATGGATGATTTTTTCTAGATGAAACTTCCACGAGTTCTACATAAAAAATAAATTGCATCCCTTAAAACATATTATTGGCATCTAATCTGTGTTGGTGAATTTAATTCTTACAGATGATTTTACTTATAAAGGAATATTATAGAAATAAGCTGATGAAAAATGTTAAAGGTCTGCTGTGGTTTATTTGATATGATATCCTGTGATAAGCAGCAGAAACCTGCTATATTTGAATTATGTTCCACTGCCAATCAGACCATGTCCATCAATGAAAACAGCAGCACTCATTCTACTGTTGTTTAAATAAAAATGGAGTTGTCACAGAATATTTCAGAATATTTACTATTACTAGTAGTTTACTGCAAGGAAATTACACTCCCCAATGCACTCTCTCTATATTTTTTGTCATTTAGCAGATGGCCACTACCAAGAACACTAAGAATATGAATAGCTTGGGCATGTTTGGGCATTCTATTCTATTCTTTCTGATGACACACCTTTATATTATTTTGTCACATAGGCATTTACCATTTGGTGTCCTTCTAAAAACCCCAAATCTCAGAACACTGTATCAGTTTTTTTCATTTTAAGTCAAAATCGTGATTTTGGAGGATATGGGTTGACATGAACTCAGAATGTGTAGCACCAGCAGGGACATTGCTCTGCAGTAGATGCTACAGATGTCAAGGCAGCCCTGAATAACTAATAGCAGAAGTCCCTGTAAGAATTTTTTAGGACCCTAGTAAAATTCTCATAAAACATTCCTGTAATTGAAACAGTACAGTTCAATCTTGATGAATGTCATTTTAGCTTGGCTTTCTCAGTGCATTAATTTAGGCTTTAAATTTGCCTCTGCCATGAATCATGAGGTCCAGTTAAGGAAGAGTATGGCTGCAGTCAATGGAACATCACTGTTCTAACATACATTTCTGAGGAGAAGCAAATCTCTAAGACACAGAATATACAGATCTTGAATTACACTAACCTTTAGCACAGACTATATAATTCCATTTTCATTGTACCTCTCCACCACAGCATAAGAAAACCTTCTTTTCCATGAATATTCACTTCACAGGCTTTTTGTAGAAAATTGCTGAGAACTGTCCTGATAGAGGGTGACATCTTGATCACACGTCAACATGTTAAATTGCATCCCATCTTCTCAAATCATAAATGAAAAGAGTGGCTGCATTCCACAGTCTCTGAATTCTTTCAAGACAGCTCAGTAATCTACAAGTGAAAGGTAGGATAAATTATTACAGGACACTTCTCAGCATGGTTGTTCTAAATCAAATGCTGTCAAATAATTTTTAACTTTCTTTGATCTGCACTCAATCTCTGTGTTCTTTGCTGACCTATAGCACAGACTCTCCTTGACTTACACTCCTTTCTTTTCCAGTCTCTCTACTCATAAGCTTTTATTTTCCCTTTTTATCATGTACGTGTAGAAATATATATTTTTTAAAACAATATAAAACAAAGCAAAAAACCCAAACTAAATCTAATGGCTTGGTAACTTTTATAGTTGCTTGAAAAAAAACCTACCAATCTAGTAAGCGTGGTAGGAACCTAAAAAGGAAATGAGAAAAAGACTGAAGTAAAATAATCTTGCAAGAAGGAAAAATATGATGTTTTGGGCTGAGAAAGTATTCTCCCTGAGGTGTTTTATGGTTATAAGAAGCACATCACACAAACTCTGTATCTGATAGCTTCTAAAATATATTTTACAAGACTATAACTTAAAATCTGGACAGAGAGAAGACTTGGGTAGGAAAATAAAAAAACATGAAAGGAAATATTAATAAGGGTAAATAAATGAGAGAAAAAGAAGAAACAATATGGACACAGAGTAAGATAAAATGATGCAGCTTAAGAAATGGCGCACTGAAATTTAACAAATGAATTCACAGTAAATGCTGACAATATTAATTGTGATTGCTACTGAAATGGTCCCAAGGGACTCCAGTGCAGGGTCTTGTTGCATTACATACTGCACTGTATTGTATGAACAAATACCAGACATGAAAGACATTCAACTAATCTGCCAGTGTGTGTAATAGATCAATATGTGGACAAACAGACAAAGAGAGAGAACACGAGGTAACAGGGGACTTGTTGGTAGGGCAACACAGTCAACACACACTCAGGCTGAAATGTCACACTTTTCTGTTTACTTTGAGGAGAAATAGGGAGTCTAGTCCATATGCCCTGAAGAGCCTGCAGTTCACCTTGGCACTCCTTGTACCTGAGCAGCTTAACGCGTAGTCTGAGATCTAGATAAAACAAATAAAACATACCTCCCTTACCAGTTCCTGAACACCTCTTCTGTAACAGCTACATTTCCAATTGCCTCATCTGTGGTGGCAGAGCACAGCCACTGCTATGCAGTAGACACCCTGATATGGTTTTCCCTTCATTAACTGAAATGACAAGTTACTGGTCTGGGATGTGTCCTCCTATTTGTCCAATTCTCAGAAAGTACAACGCAAAACATCAGAACTGGAACAGTCCTCTGTTTTGCACTACAGCAGGTAGAACATACAAGCAAGAGTTTGTCCAACCTTCTTGAAAGTCTCCATTGGCAAAGACTCCATAACATGTTATTCAAGAGATTAACTTAGTTACAGCTAGAAAGTCCCTCCTAGTGGGTCATTTTTGTTGATTAATAAACAAAATGCTTACTGTCATGACTTACTGGACCTGGAAATGAGTCCTTGATACATCAGAAAACTGCTTTGTGCCTCTGCAAACTTTTTTTTTTTTCTGGAAAACAAGAGAAACACCATTTTTTTTAAATTTTTGATGGTAAGGTGTACATCATGCTTTTTTTTGTGTGTGTGTGTTATCCATTAGCCTTCTCTTGAACACTGCACAGCCTGCCCATATTTATTGCTAAAACATAATTCCCAGAACTGGGAAAAAACTATTCCAACTCAATGGCAAAGATGACACAGATATATGATCTTATATTCAGTAATTTAAAGTGTGTTATGGAAGTGTGAACTTGATACTAAACAGAGGCATGAACCATCCCAATTAAATTCTGTTTAAATGCCAACCCAACTACAGAGCTTCCTCAACAACATTTCGCCCTGCTATTGAAACCATGTTCCAAACTCTCATTGCTCACTGCTCTTAATACCAATTTAACTTTACTGTGAAGTCACAGGTGATTTGCAGGAGGGGCAGAAATGGCAATTCTAATTCCTTTTTAATAAACAATCATACATGAGAGACATGAGGAAGGGGAAATAGTTTCTATTTTACATTAAAGAGGGTAGCTAAACTCAGATACACTCAAATAACTTGACTGAAAAGGAATTAAACCGAAAAAGGACAGAACTTGGCAGTTGGGTTGTTTTCAATTGCCAGTGTGTAACAGTCTCAAAGAGACTTGGACTCCATCTGCTATGAGGAAATACTGTGAACTGTACCTCTAAGAAAATACCCTTTCATTATATGACCAAGCATCCTCAGACTCCAGTCAGCAAAGAAGACAGAAATCTGTAGCTAGTGTGTTTTCATAGTCCAGAATTACTTCCTTTCAGTTTTCATCCCTTACCACTTGCCCTAGGAGACAAAGTTACAGCTACTGTTAAAGCAATGAAGAGACTATTGTTCAGCTTTGCACTGTTTAAACCTGAGCAGTTTAATGTGCAGCTACTGGAGTTCATATTTTGTTTTCCATATTTCTCCTCTTATGCATTCAAATTCAAATTGACAAATGCCTTTGTATATAATTTTAAACCCTCCCCATCTCTAATGCATCAGTATCTTGTTACATTGCCTTTGATTTCATTGTTTGCAATGCTGGTATCAGCAGCATGGAATTGCCAAGGCACTAAGCAGCCCAATTTTTCTTTAATTTCTCAGAAAATTGACAGCTTTATGAACTGTCTCTTTACCTATGCCCCATAAACATGTCAGGCTGTGGAAAACCATTCTAATTAAATCCCGGGGGATTGCAATGGAAGATTATAGCTTCTTGGCAGGTTATTAAAAAACAGTTGTTCATATATACACAAATATCTGTACTAGAAGCTAGCATTTGACAGAACAGCCAAGGAATTAACCCCACTGGCAACTCCAAATAACACTCACACACACAAAAAAACAGAAAAAAAAACTCCAGCCAAAACAACCCACAAACCACCAACAGAAAAACCTCAAGCCACTCAAAAAAAGCCAAGGAAAAGCAACTAAGCTAATTAAAATGGGAATGCAGAGGCTATGGAGGGGGCAAGGGCAAGTGGGGGAGGTGCCCTTGCATTTGATTTCTTTCCAAAAGTTGGTAATTCAAACTGTCATCTGGAATCATCACCTTTCATTCTTGATTACCAGAACCTGATATAAAAGAAAGCAGAAAAATGCTTGTAAGGTCCATGTACATGGCCCTGCTAACTACATAGCCTTGAAGTAAATATATTAGAGTTGATGGATAACACGAATCATTCAATTCAGCATAATATTCCTTCTGTCTGCTCTGATCATCCAGGGGAACAAATAAGAACTTCTGATAGTAAAATGGTTGTTGGAGATCAGTGTGTGTTCTTTCCAACAACTTCCCCAAATAAGCTTGCCTTTGAGAGTAACACTTGTTGCCACTGCTCTTGCACGTGACAGAAGTTGTCCAACCTCTCATCTGAGCAATGGGTATTCAGAGTTTAGATACTGAGGAATTTCCAGGAGACTGTGTAGGAGTTCAATTTTGTAACCTGTGTCTGACTTTTCTCAAATAAACCGTTTGCACTGTGAAAGCAAATTCCAAAGATGCTATTTTGTTCAAAGTACCTCTTGAGCTGCAGTTTCAACAGGCAACATTTTTCTCTCCCCTAGTATCTGCCACCTTCAAGGACAGCAGCCTTGCTACCTTAGAGGAGGAGAGGAAAGGGAAGAAATTAAATGCTAACACACGAAAGATAGCTATAAAGCAAGTCCAAGAAATAACTTTAAACTTCATATTTTTCTGAACAAGTATGGTATCAGCAAGCCAGCTGTGTAATGCATTTTACAACTAACCGAACTTCTGAGGAGTACTAGAAGACTTTAGTATTTATTTCTTGACACATGTTCTAGGATCTTCAAATATAATCACTTATGTAAATGTTTAGTACACCACTACTTAGATCTTCTAGTGTTCCACATTTATGTGAATAGAATTTCAATCAAAATCAAGTATAAGAAGCATCAAAGACTTAAAATCACTGACACAAAAAGATACATTGATTTCATAGTCTCTGAGACGACAGAGAATTGTGGGGGAGCCCAGCTGGCTCTGGGCTCTCTGTAAGCTAGGATACTGAAGATGGAACTTTACACCTGGCAGA
>JAYRBT010000082.1:64999546-65064576 GCA_036023395.1 Myiotriccus ornatus
AAAGAGAGAAGGAAAGAAGAAAGGACAGAGAGACAGAGAGAGAGAGAGACAGAGGCAGAGAGAAAGAGAGAGAGAGAGAAAGAGAGAGAGAGAAAGAAAGAGAGAAAGAGAGAAAGAGAGAAAAAGAAAAAGAGAGAAAGAGAGAGAAAGAGAGAAAAAGGAACAATCTATTCTACTCATGCACTTTGGCAGGGTAAGTAGTAAGATACTTACATTTCAGCAAGTGAGATTTAGAAAACAACGAAACTTTTTAATGGTAGGAACAGTTAAGCCTTAAAATAGATTGCCTAGAGTGATTGTGGAATATCCAGTTGGAGGTTTTCATTAGGATATTAGACACAAATCTATCAAAAACAATACAGATAATGTTGATTCTTCTTTTTGACACTTCTCAGCCTGAGAAAGACCATCACTGAGCCAGTGTAAATCTGATCTGGTTGACATCATTATTATAAAAGCTGTTCCCACCCTCCTCACCCCTAAGCTTACAATATTCTTAGAAATTATTCATTTATTTGAAATTTTTACATGACAGTAAGAGCTGGAATACTCTCATGTTGCGTTTTATAAGTACAGTCTAGCCATTTGTGATGAAGAGTCATCACAAATGTGCAGGGAGTATCCACAGGCTAACTTTAGACAGCACAGTGAGCTGGGCCACTTGTCAGCAGAGAGAAATCATTCCCTTCACAGGACCACAAGGCAGGCTCCTGCACCAAGTTCTCTGAACTGTCCTCTAGGATAATGTATCTTTTTCTACCAATTCGAGAGGAACCCAGAATTAACTTACTGCCAGTGTACTATCCCAGTATACCGCATAATGGGTCTAGTATCAGTCAGATTTTTACAACAGGTTAGAGATGAAAAGTTATCAACAGCAATGGCTTTGTAGAAGACATTTCTCTCTCCTTCTTGATTCTAAAAATCATTTCCAGCCTTGTAACACCTGATGTGTGCAGGCTCCCCAGGACAGACAGTGTGTAAGCACACTGTTTGCTTTGAATTAGAGAAAAACTTCCTTGAGTCGTTCCTCATAAACTAAACAGATGACATTAAAGGAAGCAATGAATAATCTCCTTCGGGTTAAAAAGGGTAATGAACAAGTGCCAAATAGATTTTCACTAATAATGCAAACTGATTTCAAACAGGCTGGCTTCCCTCTGGTTTGTAGTGGTAGACTGTTGTGCACTACTGTATATTTAAATTATGGACCATCTCCTAATACCTTAAAGTTGATCTTAAATGGAAAAATATCTATGCCTACTTTATATCTACCTATGTATACAACTCCTTTAATGAGAAGCTATTCAGAGAGCCTTATGTGTACAGGGGTGGTTCACAGAATTTCAGAGATTTTTACACCTAAGCAATTCTGACCTGCCCTGCAAGGTGCTCACCCTGCTTAAAGTAAGCTCTGCAACCCTTCAGTAGTGCCTTAGTCAACAGTCCTTCCTGTGCACCTGGAAGGTGCTTTCCACCTGTAAGTGAAAGATAACTTACATCACCCAGCTTTTCACAGCCAGTGAGACAAGCTCCCTGAATTGGCTCACAGATTCAGAGCAGCAGCACAACTTTTAAGTAATCAAATCAAAAGGCATGCAGTGTAAAAGTAACCCTTACAATGTTCCACAGCTCAGATGATCCAACCCATGAGGAAATAGGGAAATTTATGAGGGATTTTTTGACAGTTTTGATTTTAGTTTAAAATGACCAAACAGAAGCAAGAGCCAGAAAATCATCTGGAGTAAAACAATAATCTTGCCAAATATCCCATCCAGCTTGAAACTGATATAATTTTTTTTTTCTTTTAAAGACTCAACACACCCACATATCCTTAAAGATAAAAATATCAGTGAAGACAGAATTAAGTAAAATTTGGAATGTAGTAACTATAGGTTAACATCATGGACGCATCTACCACCCAAGTCCTGACATGGTTAGCCTGTCCCCTGTTCCCTGACTAGCCGGAGTGACTGCCCACTTATTCCAAGACAGGGAAAATCTACTTGTGCATAAGGAGTCCCTTCACAGACGTGATTTTGAAGAGGGACTTTGTGATTTAAGGTAAGTCGAGATGGAAATTCAATATCTGTTTCTAGTTTCTATCTTCAGTGTCCCGTTCAGACCCTTTCTTTTCTTTCACTATCATTCACCTTGACGTGGAACCAGAAGAGGAAGCTGAAATGCCAAATGACTGGAAGAAAGACTATGCTTGTGGTACTGCTGACCACACCGAATGCAAAGACACAAAGAGCTTATTCTCTTAAGTCTCCCAAACCCATTTCCACCCAAAAGGGCCACAGAACAGCCTCAGATAAACATCCAGATCTTTGATTGTTTATGCAAACTGAACACTTCACAGGTTTTTGGAGACTAGCCCATCACTAAAAGGAATAAGAAAAACTTTCCATACCCAGAATGGGAAAGCGTTTGTCTCCTTCACGGCCATGATCAAATGCCTTTTTTCCCCCCTCTCTTATTTTCAGATTTCATCCAGCAGACAGAAAAACAGAGAGGCACACTTTGTGATTAAGGTAACTTTTCCTTTCAGAATTTACACAGATGGACATAAACAAAACCAAATATAAGCACAGCCCAAACAAATCACACAAAGAGCCTAACGCTATAGGTCAAATTCCATTTCTGCAACAATTTTACCCAAAACAGATGTATAGCTAACCTTACAAAAACATGTGAGCCTCTATTTTGGCTGCTGGTTAAGAACCTTCTATGCAGTCTATTCCTGTCAAGGGCAGAAGTAAGATACTCCAGACAAAAACAAAAACAAAAAAAAAACCAAAACCAAAACAAAACAACAAAAAAAGTGACCTTCAGAAGCATACATGCAAAACCTATTAACTGATCCTCTAAGTACACACGGACAGTGAAGGCTATTGATTTCAGGGATATCCAGCATTTAGAAGTAATTGCTTTTCCTCTAGCACTCCTCCTCACCTCCACTAGCCTTAAATGGAGAATGATGCAAAGATTCAAGCCCAGGATTACTTTTCCACAATGCACTCTGGATGACTCTCAAAAACTCCCACTTTATAGATGGGACCCTGAATCCAGCCAAAGACATTTAAAATTCTGATTCCTGCAATAGCTGCTCAATGAAAAACAACAACAACAAAAAAACAAACAAAACCTCAAACAAACAAACAAACCCCGCTAAAAACCAAAAGGAGTGAGAAAGAGTTTATTATAGGCCTGTCTGCAAAGTATTGCAGGATAAATTCTGGCCCACTCGGCCCTCATCATGAGCTCACCAAGAGCTATGAATCTAATTACTTGAGTAATTGAATGAAAATATACCCCACCCTGATTATAAGCAACGATATTTTTTAAGTAAACTAATTATAAGATGTCAATATATGATAATCAAAAATATGCGACATAAGTCTTGGATTTTGTGGGAACAACAAACCTCCTTCTTCTAGTGGCATTCTAAATTGCTTCCTTCACATGGGTCTCTATATCATCCACTAACAACCTTTGCCTAGCCCCCCTACTAAAAAGAAATAACAACCTTTGCCTAGCCCCCCTACTAAAAAGAAATCCAAACTGACTGGTGTTCATTATTTACTATGCTGAAGTGGCACTGTTTTCCCAAGGTGTGGATCTTGCTGCAAATCCAAGTGCATGCTGGCATTCCATGAGACATGGTTCTTAGTCTCTTCTGTGAGGCTGGGAACGTCTCACATCCCTATTGTTACTGCTGACAGTTAAAGCCATGCTTTTGTTAGTTGAAATAAATTTTTTAAAAACTGTTTCCTCTGTTCTGACTTTGTTCAAGGTGTATGACACACACAGAGCTTCTTTACAGCTAGACAGATAACCATACAGCTGAGACAAACAGCTCTTCTCCAAAGCCTGGGCTGTCATTTCAAACTTCTTTCCTTTCCCTCCTCATGTTTTTATTTTATTTTAATTTAATTTTGAGTGGAAGAAAAAATAAGGTGAGGGTTTAGCTTGGATTGGTCTGAATCTACAAGGGTCAGAGGTTTCAGATCTTCTCCTAACTGATTTGTGTGTGCCGAGTTTCATAAGGGAGAAAAATATTTTATGCTTTCTCCAAGTGGCACAAAAGCACAAGCCCAGTTCTCTCGAGTAACAAAGATTGTTTCTGAGCAGCTTTTCCCGAGGCACCGAGTGATGTAAAGAATGATTGGCAGATTGCGTGGCTCTGAATAAATGAATAGCACACATATGTTCTTTTTTTTTCCCCCCCCTTTCCTTCCCCCTCTCCTCCTGGAGGGTTTCCGCCCCGTGTCGGTGCGTGCACTTGCAGAGCAGCACCTGCGGTTTGCCGGATCTTTCAAGAGACCTGGCGGCCTGACAATCCCACGGCGAAGGGCTCACTTAGCAAACGCTTCTGAGTCAAAAAGCCGGGTTTGTTTGGGGGTTTTTTTGGCTCGTTTCTGGCGCGGGGGGTCGGCGGGCGCCATCCGCACGCCCACACTGCCACCTACCGCGGACATCCCGCTCCGCTCCTCTCAACACCGGGATGCTGCTGCCTGCGGGCCGAGCTGAACACACTTTCTTCGCCACATCATAAGCGAGGCAGCAAGGACTTAAACCGTGCTGCTTGGCTTTACGTGGGGAAAAAAAAAAAAAAAAATAGAGAGGGGAAACAAATTTACCGTTGTTGTTTTGAAAGCTGGGACGTCTCGTAGCAGTATCCCCAAAAGAGACAACTGCCCCTTAACAGCTGGCCTGGCCAGGAGTGATGTGATGTTAATTTTGCTGAATGGTGTTAATCATGAGAATACAGCAAAAAAAAACCCTCAAAAAAACCCCAAACAAACAAAAAGTCACAACCAAACAAAACCCGCCAAACAAATCTAAAACTGAAACAAAAAACAACTTGCTGACTGTATCTAATTGAGATAGCCCAGCACCCTGCCTTGTATCTAGCCCTGATGAGCTTTGACAGTTCACATTGGGTTTAGCAAATAGATGGCAGCCAAAGAATCATTTCCAGTTATTGTCAAATCTGGTTGGAGACTGTATTTACTTTTTAAAGACAATTATTGATCTGCTGTTACACAGTGGTCATCCGTTTCATTTATCCCCTATGCCACTAGGAACAGTGTCACAAGTCCCCAGTTTAATGGAATTAGATTACTTGGGCAACTGCCAGATTCACACGAGTTTAACTCTTCTGCTGCCGCATTGTTCTTCCTATGCCATGACTTACTGATACTCCTGCAAAACCTGCTTGATCCTAGCACTCTTCTAAAGTCATTCTTTGCATGCATTCTGAGATACATTCTCAGACACCAGAAGTTCAGAGGTAAATGTACCTTAGATCTTGATCTTGAAATAATGGTACATGAATCAAGCCATGAGGCAAACCAACCAACCAACCAAACAATTATATTGTCTTTCACCATCTCATTGCCACAATCACCTTCAAGTCTTGTGCACAGAGTTGAACAACCATAATTTAAACAGAGAACTTGAATTAACACTGAAAAAAATAGCCATGGCTCGTGAATAGAATTTGGTTTTAAACATGTTAACTGATCTTTCTTTTTGTGAGCACACATGTGAGAAAAGTTTCCTTCATGCTAATATTTACAGAAAACAAATTTGGGGCCTAGTACCCTAGCTGGCTGATCACAAAACAGAACTGTATTCTACAGTGAATTAATTTCTTTTTGTAGGGAAAAGGAAGCTTTAAAGTTCTAGCTTCTTTTTGGGATGAATACCAAAAAAACTCAACAAAGAAACCACCCAAAAAACTCACACATCAAATTATTCTGACAGGTCCAGTAGATCTTCAAGACTCACAGAATATACAACTTATTATATTTAAGCTGTTAGATACAAAAATAGCACCATGTAATTCAAGTGACCAATTATGCAGCTGAATTATCTTAGCATTTCATAGAAAGACAACAAGGATATATCGGATAATGATTCACAGGCTAAAATATGCTTTATCTAGACTTAAAGCAGCACCAAAAAAAACCCAAAAACAAACAAAAACCTTCACAAAAATCTCACTCAAAACCCTACAAAAAAACACCACAAAATGTTCAGGAAAAACGTTCTACAACCAGCTTTAACTATGGCCTTTTTGGCCATTCCAGTGGCAGAAAACAATGTTAGTGGTTCTTCAAATACTTTGTTTTAAGGTAAAATATCTCCATCAGTAAAATACTCACTGAAATCAGCCTATCATCCCAGTCATATGGACATCAGAACTACCCATGTGCAAGACAGATTGTCCTGTCTGTGTCAACTCCAGTTACTTTACACTATACCCTGCATCCAGCACCTCTGGTCTTAAGTGATATTAAACTGGAAGAATTTAATCTCCAACTCAGTCTGAAAATTCCTGTTATTTTACTAGACTCACTACAGTAGTCCACCTAGCCCAGAGCTCAATAAGATACGAAAAAAAGTCTGTAGTTTTTTACTTATCTGGCTTGCTGAGTGCCGATGCAGTTATCCAGAGAGATCCTCTCTGCATCCTCACAAGCTTTGGAACTCCTGTGCAGTCACACCAAAGTAGTAGCCTTGGCCACAGCAGCTCCTATGACAGGTCGCATGAAGACTAGAGGGTTCACAGCTATTACGGTAAGATGTAAGATTTACTGCTCTCACTGCCATTGCACATGCTCTAGAGCCAAGTGAGCACACCAGGTGAGCTATCTCCTTACTGCAATCATATGAATTTATGTCCTTTCAAAGTCACTAAAAAGGAAAAAAAAAAAAAAAAAGGGAGTAAAACACAACTGGAAGTTATCACCACCGTGGTAAATGTTCAAACCCAAATTCTCACTTCAAAAATTATCACCATAATTTCCACTGGTTAAACAGGGGTAATCAGTATTTCTTATGAGCTTTTAACATGTCACTCTTCAATTTCAGCAGCAAACACCTGTGACTTTGAACCACCAACAGGAAAATAAATAACTGGGGTAGAGAAGGTAAGTAATTACGTGTATTTATAACAGCAATATTCTGGGACCTTCACCATCTGAAAGTGAGTTAGTGTGCAAACAGCACATAACAAACACAGAGATTTCTTGAAAAGCATTATATAAGAAAGTCCCTAGGAAACCATAGGCAAATCCTTTGCTCCCAGTCAAGTGCACACTTTGAGTCTCAAAAGAATTTTGGTTACACAATATTAAAAATTATTCCTTTCTCGAGCTGCCTTAACAGCAACAATAAAACTACATGGATTTTTTTTTCCATGTGAGATTTTCACAAACTGTTCCTAGCATTATTTTTATTTTCTTTAAAACTGTCTTGAGTATTTGAAAATAAGTTTCATGTCCATGTTATATGTTTTAAGTGAAGAAAAGGTTAGCAATATTATAAATTTACCAGACCTATCCCATCCCTTCAGAGACTGTAATATTTTAGAAAATGGACTATTTGGCAACTTATCTACATCCATTGTTAACTAAATTTAAAGTGAAAATGATCAGTGAACATTTTAATGAAAAAAGAATATAGGTCATGTTTGAAACCTAGATAACAAAAATAACTTTCTTCAAAAGTGAAGGGGAGCAATGAGTTTATCAACTAAATTTACCAGTTAGTTTTTTTTCTTCAAACAAGCTCAGCTGAGGAAAAATTATACATTAGAACACATGAGTGCTATTTTGCCAACATTTAACTGGATACTCCTATATCCTGTTAATTTCCTTGATCATCTGAAGTGACCCCATATTTCAGTTGATTGTATAAAAGCTTTGTAGATAAGGCTCCATAAAATGTTTGGGTAATATGTATTTCTACTCTGCTCACCTAAAAATTCACTAAATTCTTTGCACTGCAGAAATCAGAAAAAAAAAAAAAAAAAAATTCCAAGTTGCAGAACACTAAAGTGTCACATGGGCAGTGCTGACTCCTGCATGGGAAACAGAGGTACCCAGAAGTAAACATTAATACTTGTAGATAGGCTCAAAAGGATCAATATAAAGGGAACGTTGCATGTCAGTTACTTTCCAAGGCCAAAACTTGCCGTAACTTACCCAGGCAACATCACTGCGATGCATGGCTGATCAGGGGATGATGCAGCCTGTTTGGGGCATGGCTCCTGCTCTCACTGGTCAGCACCAGTGCAGGGAAAGGGAGGTCACCAGGAGATTTCCCCGTTCTTCAGCTTAAGTCCCCTGACTGTCAGAACTGCAGAGGTGAGGGAAAAAAGAGCACGAGGCTCTCCATTGTTATGGCGAAGCATTCCAAGAAAAGGCTCCTTACTATTAAAAGCAAGGTGTTCATGTCACTTGTACCACTACTTGTGTCAGAACTCTGTTTGGCTCAGGTACTTGTTTTAGCCACTATTAGATCAAACTGGACCCTACATTAGAAATCTTTGATGGTATTTTGTTGGTCCTCCTGTTAAAAAGGCGTTGTAAAAATTAGCAGCAATTATTTTAATCCCATCACTATTCTTTAACAGATGCGTAACAAAACTGAACACGGAAAATATTTCAAAGCACAACTTATATCAAAAGTGATAAGAAGGAAATGAGCACTGTATATTGCTTCACTAAACCTGGCTTTTCTTTGCTAGGAGACACAGCACTGCAAACTCCTGTGCAGGGTATTCCTTCCGAGAGTGTACATTTCTAACAGAAAGGTCTGCATGAAATTATTCTCCAGAACTAAAATGTAACAGGGTATGATTTTAACCACACCATTACCAATGGGGGATGGGGGGGTGAGGGAGGGTGGGAATCAAGCCCACAGCTACTAGAATACAGTTAATAGGGAAAAAAAGAGTTTCATGATCTCAGAAGAACAATATTTGTGCAGATGTAATTAGACATCTAACATCATTCACAGACATCTGAAAGTGTGGAAGCACTTGAAAATGAACAGGATTTTGGATTATGGACAAAATAAAAATAGTTGCAACCAATCTGATTTACTCATTTACACCAGTGAAAGATGTGAAATCTATACAGTCATCTCTGCTTCCAAATTTTTTGTTATCTGGAGCATAAGTCCAGGTACCTTTTTTTACAGATTTCTTAGAGATTCAACCCCGAAGTCATGAATGCATCAGACTTAATTATTTTAAAAGACAGTTAAAATATTGATAACCCCTCGGTTACAGAGGATAGACCAAAACCATGAACTCTGAAGATTGCCCCAGAAGCTAGAGGGAAATGAAAATAATTGATTTTAATCACAAATTTATAATTGGTACTGTTACTCATAGACTGTGGCTGCTGGTACAGTTGGGCTACTATACACCTAAATGAGAAGGCACCTTCTCCCTCCCTAATGAAATATGCTGCCCCTTGGCTGTGAATAAACTGAAGGTCCTTTACCTTTTTTTCCCTCATGGCCTGGGTGCAAAGTATGGATACTTAGCGTAAACTAACTGGACCTCGAAGGAGAGGAATCCTTGCCTAGATTTCCCTTAGAAGATAATCCAGGAGGTAGCTGAAGATAGATCATTGCAAGCTGTGCTAAATATGCTGGCCTGCAGAATCTATCAAGATTAAAGTCTCACCACCAACTGTCTTTACTGCAAAGTTTAAACAACTTTTTCTGTAAGTAACTGAATAAAACCGATGGGGCCTGGATTCCTATGAACTGGTACTTGTGGTTGGATTCTCTAATGTCTAATGAAACCTGAAAGCACTCCATAAAGCATTCATGATGCCTTTCTCTTGTGCAGATTCCCGAGAATCTGATGTGTGAGTTCAGCTTGCAGTCGCTTTGTCAGCACAGCTGTTAGTATCAACTCTCTCCTCGTCCATACATTTCTGAAGCCTGTAGATACCTCATTCCTTCAGAACTGCTACTCCTCTGACAAATTCGGCTGGTATTTTGCAAGAGTTTGGACTTCATGAGGATGGCTAGAAAGATGGATAACCAGGGTCAGAAAGAGACACAATGGCTGCCTTAGCCTCTTCCTTACAAAATCAAGCCAAAGGAGATAACATGTTTGCAGAACTATGTCCTGAGCTTGTTTCTGTCAAGTGAGTGGCTCTTAGTTTTAATGTAAAACACTGACTGAATTAAATATCCTTTTATTAAATACAACTAATTTTGAAAGAGCACTGCAGTGCTTCTGAGCTCAGAGTTTTTAAGACACTGACAAGAATGTACTGTATTTTTTTTCCAATTTATTTCAATTACACTTTTATAATGGCAGAATAATGGCAAGATTAGTCTATTTTATCATGATTAAATCTTGATTAACATATTAAATAACCATTGTACACTAATTAACTCTGTTAAATGCAATGTCCAATACATTGTTCTACTTCTGTAGACTTCTAATGAAAAAGTTACAATCATTAGTATGGTTATTCCTTATACAGTGTTTTTAGGATCTAATGCAGAATTTCACTATGGAATAAATACCTAAAGGTATGATTTTGATAGGTTCTTTTGGAAGACTTTATTTTGAAAGAAATTTGCAGGTAAGTTACAATATAAACAGAAAAAATACACAATCTAAGAGAGAATTTCCAAACATGCCCTATGCAATCTGAACACTGAGGATACAAAATTTAAATCTATAGTCTTGGAAGAACAGTGTGAAGTTGAATTTTAGATAACCTTCCACTTCAATCATGTAAAGTGGTATTATGCACAGATGAAAAGCTATTAGTAGTGATTTGTCACTATTTTACAACTGTGAACAACTCTAGGCAAGGCTTTTAAACAGTGGTTAAAAACTCCCTCATATTCTGCAGTGACTTTTTATTCCATTGGAAACACTTTAAACATCTAGTTTCCTCTGTCATGAGCACTCACAGGAACTCAAACATCTGCAGCCTGATTTTCTTGTGTTGTAAACAAACTCTCAAAATACAAAATGGGAACGGCAGTCATGGTAAGCCAACACACTTATGTCAGGTTTTCAGCCAACTCTTAAATACAACAGTGGGGTTTTTTTTGTGTACAAAAACATAAGAAAAGAATTTAAATTATTAAAAAATGGATTTTTAAAATCTGTCTATCCACTTTCTGAGATATTTCAGACACGCAATGGGTAATGACACAGAGTTCTCTAATCCAGACTCATTTTGTCTATACTTGGGGCACTTAGCTGAGGCATCTTTGCTTTCTTAAAGGTCACTGAAGGGACTCGTGCACCTCCACATGCCAATTTAAAGACTGTATAAAAATAAAACAGCAGAAGTTCTTGGTGTGATAGAAATGAGCCACAAAGCAATAGTTGCATATGTTACATCCAATAAAAGACACAACTGTACTTCAAGAAGACGTACGAATACACAGCTGAGGTTTGTCCAGTAGTATATCTTTACCTACTTCTGGTTCAAAGCCTATAACCTAACAAAAATACATTGCAAAGCAGCAAGGAAACTTCAGCTTCATGTTATGTAACACCTTTCTGGATCATTGCATCCGCACAAGGGAGACTTGATGAGCAGTAGAAGTAAACAGGATGTCAGGAAGGTGCAAACTCCTGGCCCTGAAGCACAAAGGTCATGGAGCTGGGGGTGATAACACAGCTGGCAGGATAAGGTTTCACCAGACAGGTGACATGTGCCGTTGTCCTCAAGCAAGGTAAGCAGGGGAGGGCAAGGGATGGTGGTCAGGTTCAAAAAAGAGATCATCAGGCAATTTTGAGGTGATGAGGCAGGTCTGAGTTCAAGCCAGGAAGTCAATCCATGGATCAGAATCAAGCCCAGTGGAATAACCAGGGCTAGACAAAGGCTTGTGCTCCCTGAGAAGGTCCGTGGTGACAAGGCTGGTCCAAGATCAAACCAAGAAATCAGTCCATGGGTTCAGATCAACGGGGCCCTTGGCCTGGTACAGACACAGCTGTAGCTGATCTGAGGACAGCCACGGTCATAGCTCAAGCAGACCCTGAGATCAAGAGTTGACTTTAAACAGAACTCCAGATATGGCATGAAATCCCAGATGAGACTGGTCAGGGCCATTAAGACAATAGTGCACTAAGGGCCTTGAGACATTACAAATGGGGCCTAAGCTTTTTTTTTTTTTTTTTTTTCTTTTGCAAAAGAACAAAATGTCATGCTTTTGAGGAAAAACTTAAATGACTGAAGGGTGCTCCCAGGCTTAAAAGCCACGCATATAGAGCATCACATCTCAAGTACTCTTGTTACTCCTTTGGTCTCACCATGATGACAGTGTTTTACAAATCGGTACAACAGCATTCTGCACCAGATGTGCACGTGTGTTCTGCCAGTCACCTTCACCAACTGCCTGGAGTCCTGTGGGCAAGAGAGATAGGGGTGCCACACAGGAGCTTGGTCACAAGCTTATAGCATGTGTCACATGCCTTATAGCACAGACTTGTCCTCAAAGACAGTCCTGCACTCCAAAATTCCCAACCAGCTCCTCCTCTGTTGTATCACCTGGGTACATCCAAAGGGAGGGTCTCCCTCTTGTCACACCATCATATAGATCTATGCTCGCTCTGTGATCAAATGCCTGCACCCCTTTCCTCCCTTATTGTGATGCAGGACAGGCTGTTGCTTACACTGGGACTCCAGGATGCTGAGAGGTCTGTCTGTGTGGTATGCAGTTATGTTGAATATTTTCATACAGCTCAACAGAAATGTAAATGTCAGCAAGAAGTAACTTTGTCAGATTTTCAAAGAATCAAAAATATACTCATTCACAGACAAAAGGGATTGTTTCTGAACATGATCTCTGTCTTCAGGCTTTAGGACAATGCCTTTTTAGTCATCTCCATCAAATTTTGTTTGAAATTATTTTACTAATTGGCAGAATTTTTTAATTAGAGCACCAAATGGCAACCTTCATGCACAGGTTATACAGTCATGGGCTTTTACTTTGAATTTCTTTTGTTGTCTAGAGTAAAAGAATCAGGAAGAAGAGGAACTGGTTACCACAAAAGCACGATAACTACTTCAATCCCTAGATATAAACATACAGTAATCAATTAATGCAGCTCACATACATCAAGGAAAAGATACAGGATATGGGATGAAGTCAGCATAATCTTTTTGATAGTTTTGTGAATGATCTAATGTTGTAACTCATGTTACTTCAGATTTACAGCAGTACATAAGCAGATTATAGAATCAGAACCTAAATGAAAGAGATAGTCCACACTAATAAAAATTAAAAAAAAAAAAAAAGCAATGGTTTCTGGTGAATTTATGAGATTGATACTCATTGTGGAATAAAAATGCATCATGGTTTTCCACAGTTGGAGCTGAATCAGAAAAGCAAACCTCTTCAGCAGGAGCCCTTAAAAATTAATTATGTGTTGTTGCCTATGTAGCTTCAGCACATGTTTACAACTAATCATTAGCTTGAATGCATTTGGGAATAAGAAACAAATTCTTTTGAATTGGAATAAGTTAAAATGGTTACAAACACTTTTTCTCTTATAATACTTCTTTTTTTATTATTATTATTAAAAACTTTATCATAAAGGCATTTTCAGGACTAATTCCCTTAACTACTGGTAGGGCAGCATTTTCAGACCCTCTGATAAACTATTTCACATGTTCCTTGCCATCTTTTGAACTTCCAGTACCCAAGTCTTGGTTATGGCTTCATCAGAATGTTTGTACATATACCTATGCACATTGTACGAATAAATTTTTTTGTTGTCTGCAGCTGTAAAAGGTCAAGTTCAAGAAAATACAGTTCAGCTTAGAAGTCTGAATGCATAGCCTCAGTGTCCGAGCCTCAAAACTGGAAAAGGCATCTATAATCAGCCTCCAAGCTTCAGAATTTCCTCTAAAACAGGACTAGATAGTCCATCTTTTTTAATTCTCCCCCTTTTTATACAGAGATATATATCTCAATGCTTCAACTTACAATCTGGAGAGTAGGAATAAAAAAAAAAAAAGATATATTGAACTGAATTTAGAAAGGAATAGAAGTTGTTTATGAGAATTTTGAGTGCATAAACTCCCTTTTGATAACAGCTTATGTTTCATATGAAATGTGTGTTGACCAGCTAAGTTCCCCTTTCCATAGGCTTAAACCGCAGCTCCATAGAAATAAGTTATTTGATTCCTTGGAAACAATTCAACTGAATCAATTTCTAGTTATCTTTGGTCATGTTCCTTAAATTAAAAGAAAAAAATTTTATTATTCCACAACTGGCTTTTCAACTGAAGAAAGGATCATACATTTATGGTTTTGAATACTGATTATACTTTATATTTTCATCTGAAGACTTCCCCTGATGTTGTGCATAGTTGTGTGCCATTGATTTCAGAATAAGCTTCTAAGTCAAGGTGTGACCAGTTATATATACAGGCTCACTGCACTTTCTTATATCTGAAATATCCCTAGAGCCTTCTACTGTTTCTCAGTGTCAAAGATGTTAACTTTTATGGAGCTGAGATCCAACACAGGGTTGAACATAGAGTATCTCTCTCACTTCAAGTATAGTACACAGTAATCACAAAAAGAATCCTATAATCCAAATAACATGATTCATACAGAGTAGTCTACAGTCTACTCAGGCCAAAGTCCTTCATAAGTTATACTTTTCCAAGATCATGAGTTCATCCATTTATTATGACTTTCTTCTCAAAATTCCATTTTGAAAAAAAAAAATATAATCTATTCCATAACAATAAGCACAGGAAAATTAGATCTCAAATATAGTTCATCTTAATGTGTTGTATTGATATTTCTTTAAATGATTTGAGAAGTTGCAGTAGTGTAAAATCAATTAAAACTCCTAAATATAATGAAGTCAAATCAATGTCTTAACATCTCTAAATACAATCCAAAGGGAAATCTTTATGCCTTAAATAACACCAGAAGGAGGAATTAGGACTTGCTTATACTGGAAGAATAAATGTTGAATAAAAGGTTGGTAGGTATCTTATTGCAAACCTTGTAAACTCATGCCTCTCAAACACCCACGAAAACATTCCTGTAGTTCAAACCAACACAAAGTTCTGTGACTCAAAGCATTTCTGCATCAATGAGGTTACATTATTGACCTGAACTGAGTTGAAAAACACAGCCAGGTTGTGGTGTGAAGGTTGGTTCTAATCACACTGGTTTTGGACTGGAACTAGATCATACCTCGCTCATACCATCACAGAAAATAACTGAAAATAAAAGTTTTTTAAAAAATCTTGGTATTAACTATAAGAAAGTTAAAACTTGTTGAACTCTCCAGAACTTGAGAGGGAGAGTGAGACAGGGAGATACAGGTGATTTAATACATGGCAGTGGGTTCATATTTATTTGGGTTGTTGCTGCTGCTAAACCACAGGACTGGGATTCAGGAGATCTGGGTTTTATTGCTGTCTGGGTCATAGACACAGTCCAATTTTAGATGAACCACCATAATCTTAGTTCATTTAGATACTGACATACATATCCACAAGAGATTAGTTAGATGCTTATGTTAAGCAGGTGCTTAAAGCACTTTCCTCATCAGTGCAAATCTTACTGTCTCCAGTATTACAGCACGAAATGGGAATAAAGGCATCCTGCATACACATCTTCCTCCTTGCATTTTTCACATTTTAAAGGCCCGTACTGATTCTCTTGTGCCTCACTTTCTTTGTACATCACCTAGCACAAACCCCAAGATTATTATAAGGCCCAAGGACCTTTCAATGAAATGATATAACAATAAGTACTTAGCACACACTCCATACACTCTGTACCAGAACCATTTCTTACTATTAGCAAACAACCTTTGGTGAAAGACAACATGTCAGTGTACTCTCAGGGAATTTGGACAGTTTTCTAATTAATTTCTGAACATTTGTAGCACAAACCAAGCATCAGTAAATTATTTTTAGAGTATTTGGAACACTTCCAACCTCATTTTCTTCTCTGCTCCCTCTTCTTTCACTGGAAGAGGCAGATACAGTTAAAATTGCACAACAGAAATGTTTCTTTAAAGAACATTAGAAGCAGTTGCCATTTTTATAAGCCTTAATTCTTTCACACTTAGGGTTTGTCCTCAGCTGATCTTGTTTCAGGTCAAGAAGTGACCCAATAAATAAATGCAAGAAGCAGATACTCTAGACTTCCTTCTCAGGTATAGCTCAATACAAGGCACATTAATGGTAGTCTCTTAAGAGCACTTATGAGACAGGGAGAGAGAAACATTTAAAGAAATTATTCATATATTTGTTTACATTAGTATTTGTAGCAATACCCTTAAAATGAACACTTTATCGGATAAAAAATCCACTATACCTGTAAAACGTTATATTGCAAGGAAACCAATCAAATAAATAATGCAGGACTGTTTCAGACTATCTACTTGCACTGAGTCACTACCCTACTTAGGTCTGTCAGGTGTCTCAGGAAATGCCTCATTCAAAGTCCACATTGTTCAAAAGTTCAAAGTTCAAAACATGTTGGCAAGACAACTTTCACAGAGTTGCAGGAAGTAAGTCTAGTGTTGTCCAGCTGTGGGTCTTACATGACAGTTTTCTCAAGTGACCTGCACTATTGCAGATTTGAGAACTAAAGAACAGTGCCAGCTACCTTCTGAAAAATTACCTCATTTAATTTTCAGGTAGTAATAAGAAAAACACCACCAAGACAAGCCTTTCTCCCAGAACTGATTGTGGAAGCTTCCTTCGTAAAACTCAGAGGTCATTTACCCTGGCATCCACAAACTTATAGAGTGCTGCAGTACAAAGCAGAGACTGAGGTGGTCAAATCAAACAACCAGATCCATCTAGCGCAACACCACATATTTCAATTCCACTTCTATATTAAACATTATCTTTACTATGCTCTAGTGCTGTCTTCATAATACACCTCCTACACAGCAAGCAACCTCTTTCACTAGCTCAGTTACCATCCTCAGTGTACAGACCCTGTAAAAGTCATTACGGTAATGTAATTTCTAGTACTTGCGTTTTCACTATAGCAAAATCTCACAGGGATCAGACCCACTTATGGTCTTAACTAAAACTAGCCATCTGACTTAATTAACATTTAGAATTCATCAAACCTTGCAGGGCTCATACTGGGCTCTGGGGCAGCTTGGCGGTGCTCACATTGGGCTCCTGCTGGGTCTATGTATCCAGTAGCAGCGTTACTCCATCAGATGACATACTAAAGCAAAGGAAGAATGAAACTAAAAAAATCAGTTTCACAGTATTTCCACATCCTGCAACACATCACACAGCACAAGGAGTACAAGAACAGGAGGCAGAAATCCTGGGAGCAGCAGGTACCAAGAGAAACGTATATTGCCCTTGTGTGTTTGCTCCATAAATTGTAACCCAATATTTTGTCTTTTTTAAATACTTTTCTGTGCAATACAAGTTCTGAATGTATTTTTCTTTCTCTATATACATATACAGTAATACTAAAAGCAGCTTAAAGCTTTGTTTCTCTGAAGGTACTGAAGACCATGGAAATTTTCCATAATTAGGAGTGATGTCAGTAGGGAAACAGAGAGACTTTGATTTGGGCTATCCAAAGTATCTAGATTTTTCAAGACCTAAGCTCTGTGCTCAGAGCATAGAACATTCTGATGGACAGACAGTTACTGCTCACTGTCTTGGCTGCTTCAGCTGGGTCTGGGACAGACCTGTGCAACTATACCCTCTTTTTTTTTGTTTTTCATGACCTCATAGCATTTACTCTTCACACAAGCCTGCTTTGCAATTCTTCCTTGTACCGGATTGGCAAGTTACCAAGTAATACTCAGGTAACCACCAGAGGCACTGCATCCTTTCACTGACATTAATGTGTGATGGCTTGATTAATTAGACTTTATGAAGTGCTTTATTTTTCTGCCATGTGCAAAAATGCAGTTGAATGTATAAAACCTGTTCATTAAGAACTACCATGAGATTAAATACTTACAAGATGTTTAAACACAATGATATTCAAAACAGTAAAGTATTTGCTGTATATATGTATGTTTCCAATATGCAAAGTGCAATATAAAGGCAAACTTCAAACATTTCTCATGATTTCCACCATGATTTGAGTTCTTACCTTCCTAAAGCTTCAGAAATTATCTTGCACTTAGGTGTTCTCTGTTATTCAGGGAGTTAATTTAATTTCCTTTTTTTTTTTTTTAATGTATTATAAAGTGAAGCACCACAAAAAGTCCTACACTTTGTCGTATTCGAAGACTCCAGTATTGTCAAGACACAAAGACGGTACGTTCTTTTCGCTCTGTACCAGTGACTGCAGGCACTGAGAAGGGGCTATGAGAGTGTATGAGAAAGGTAAAAATACTGAATTCCAGCACAGGTCTTTCCTGGGAGATTATTAATTTCCTACAGGACATACAACATATTTAGTGGCAGTGAAAATATGACAACGCTATCTATCAATCCAACCAAGTTTATCGTGATGTTTAAGCATTTCTTAACTGTCAAACTAAAACACGAACCTAGAAATAATAAACTGCATTCTGAAATATCTGCCAGAAAGCACACAAGGGAAAAAAAAAAAAAAAAAGGATACAAAAGATGACTTCCAAACCATAAATAATATTTTCGCAGTCATGCTTGCATCCTTATTCCTGAAACCAATTTAGAAAACAATTGGACAGGGCACCCTGGGAATAAAGAATCATTTGCCATTAGACTTTAATGTGTGATTACTTAGTAATGTAATTGAAAGCATGACTGTAGCACATTGCCAGCTTTCTATTGCCAGGAGATTACATCGTAAATGATACAGAGTGCTTCAAATATTTTTTTTTTATTCCGTATTTGTTGTGACAAGAAGTTTTGCTTAATATTTGAATTCGGGTTTTTTCTCAAATATTGCAGGATCAAGGGTTTGTGGGAAGAACTGGTGTGGGAGATAGTCCTTATTTCATCATTAGCATGAGAAAATATAACATACTAAGTAACTACCATGACTGTGTTGGGAGATTTGCAATGGAGTCCAGTGATGTCTGAATGGGAGTGATATAACTGACACAATGGTGCACCTTTAGGACTCTGTTTATGGCTCTGATTCTGTCAATCAGAGTAAAATCCAAGAACTAAATGTCAGTCTATGTGTGTTGGAGCAAATCCCTAGAAATGTGTTGGGCTACACTGACTTTCTACCTCCTGAAGACCTGATCCAAATCACAGGTACTCCATGAAGTCTCACGGTGTTTAAAGGCTTGATCCTCAACCAAAGTAGCCAGGCAAATCTGGGAGGGCTTTTGGAGGAGTTGTGTCCTGTCACACCTCCTGAGACTCTAGCTGCATTGACAGCAGAGCTATTGACATTCAGGGCTCTCCTTTGCATAGAAAGCATTAACTCAGCAGACTGAGTTAAAACAAACATGTCTTCACAGCCTTTCCTTCCAAGCATCCTGTGACTTCAACAGCTGATATAATAAATTTCAAAGGCTTTACTGGTAAGCACAGCTTGTTCCCCCAGATCACCTAACATGGCTAAGACATTCTGTCTGTGTAACTCGCTCTTTCTCCCACCCCATCTATTTTCAAAAATGACTGAACATATGAAATAATGAAAAGACCAAGGGTTTTTTGCATGCTGGGATTTTTGCCCATGTGAACTGGGATACAAATCATGCCTTGCTGGTCCTCATACAAAGAACATATATCACCCCATCCACTTGAGCCACACTCCCAAGAAACTTGCCCAGCCCAGCAGTCCCTCTATGCATACACTATACACAAACACTATCAGGCAAATTCAGTAGAACTGTGTTGCCGCAGAGCTATCATCAAATGCTATATCATGCATATTTGATTGTTTGATGCCTTCAGATCTCTTAAAATATGCATTTCACATTTTAAGGCCTGAGGTTTCTGGAATTTTAAAAACATTCTGACTAGAGAATTCAAGAGGGAACTGTGAGGAGTTGAAATTCACAGTGATTTCCTCTCCCTTGCAACCCATTCTCACACGTTTTTCATCAACAAGCATGGAATGGAGCCTGAGTAAGGATTCTGGCATTTGGCTCACACACTTTGCTTTGTCTTTATCCTATTTCACTGAATGTCAGATGACCACAGAGGCAATACAGAACTCCAAGAACAATGAATATTTATTGACTGGGGCAACTAGTCTCTCTCCTCTCTCACACCACTAGTACTGAAACCAAGGAAAGAATAAAACAATAACTGCAAGGTGACAGGGTGGTAAGTCTTCCTTCCAGAGACTGATTCTGGGCTAATTTTCCCTCCAGTAAAAAGCATGACCGCACCTTGAGAGGCCCCTTTCAACTACAACATGCACTTCATTTTTCAAGAGAAACTTTTTATTACAAGACTTCTTACAAAAATCATTTGCTTCTCCGCTGTTTTACATAGTTTCTTAAACTATTTTCACAGTATTGAATGATCAGAACAAACCAGATTACTTCATTCTAATTTGTCCTAGTGACCTACTGTATGCATTAATAAAGGGATATTTTTTTCTGCCTGTAGCTCTGTTTTCACCGAAGAAAGCTATGCCAGTTGCATTAAAATACTTTTAACCTATTAATTCATGACAGTGGAAGTATCAAGCCTTCTGGGCTTTCTAATATAATAGCACCCCTTTATCACTTTGAATGGTTTATTGGAACCAGCTTGTACAGATGATTTAGTTTACCATGGTGAGGCTACTACTGTAGGGCTCCAGTCTGTGTATGGGGACTCTTCTGTAATTTTCAGTATTTCCAGTTTGGCTTTTGAGTGGGTCTGGTTTTTGGAGTGTTTGCTGGTTGTGGGTTTTTGTTTGTTTGCTTTATTTCCTTTTAACTAATTTTTTTTTTCAGATAACTTCAGTTAGAATTTTCAATCTTTGCCCTCTTGATATATTCTTAAGATGAGACCTGGTCCAGATAACATGCATTTTACGAACAGGTGATGCTCACCTATTTTCATCAAAAACAGGAATCAGTTTCATCCAAAATGAGTCAGAAACATTTGCCAGCTCTATTGAACATAGAAATACTAATATGAGAAACATTACTAGGACAAGTATCCTCATTGTTCCACAGAAAAGGACAACCATATCAGAGTTCTGAGACCGCACACAGACTGAGTCAGCAAATGAACACGGTGGCTTCATGCAGCAGCTAGCATGGCTCTTAGCACAAGTTTGTGAATTTAAAACTACTTTTTAGCTATAACAGATAAATGAAATCTCACCACCCACCTGTCCCAAACAACCAAAGAGTTTTGGTGTGCTCAAGGACACCAAATAGACAGCCAAACTATACAAACAGCTCATTGACCATCAAGAAGTACAAAAGTGTCCAGAGTTGTGTGGAACAAGCAGACTGTGAGCACCACCAATAGAACAGTAAATCAGAAAATGAGAGCACAGTTTATGCAGACCACACGTTAGTGAGTTATTCTCTACCCAATCCTTGAACTAAGGGCACCTAGGAGTACTGCTGTAAACCAGCACTCATACAGAATATCTCTGGGGAGGGAACCCTACAGTCCTGCACCAGGATCATCCTGCTAGCCCCTGGGAAGGGAGAACACTGGCGTCTCCACAGCCCTGCCAGAGGAATACACATAGCACAGCTGAAACCACTACACTCAACTGCCCAAACTCATCCCCAGGCCACACTGCCCCAGGACAGAGAAGGTCCTGTAAGGAGCCTCTGCACTGACACACTCAGATTCTCACCCATATAATGGCATCTCTCCCATTCCACCCCTCACCCTCTAAATCCCTCCCCCCGCAAACAAACAACAAAACAGGGAAGTTCTGAAATTATGAAATTGCATGCATCTGTGATCAAAATCCACTTAGCCTCTACACAGTCCTTTGGTCTTAAACCATGACACTTTGGCACAAGAGAGCACTCCTTCCAGGGCATTTAATGGAATCTCTACACATGATAATCTGCTGCTGATCTCTTAACATGATTCTGTGCCTGAGTATATTAACAATCACATAGATAAAAAGACTCTCTTTCAGCCTACAGATGAGTATGTAAAAACATAACTTAGCTTTCCATAGTTTTTTATGATTACACTTACATACAAAAGCATTTTAATTGCATTACAAATCAAGATTTACCCTGAATATATAAAAGAACATCCAATCAGTCTCCATGTTACTTTAAAAATTTTTCTTAAGTGGAAGACTTTCAGAAATTTTAGTGTGAGGTTTGCACTGGTGTCAAAGCAGGATTGGCTCCACATTCTCACCCCAGCAATGTGCAGTTGCCTCCCCTACCCTGAGCTGTCCAGCAGTGGGAATTTGACTCACAGCTTTATTTGTTTTTGTGGATTTCCTGGAAACACTTGCTTAGTACACTCCTCCATCTCTTGAATAATTTTACAAGGGACAGGCAAAGATAAGGAATTTGGCACCCTTTATCTAAAAAAATTCCATTATAAGGGTAAAAAAAAAAAATCACAATGAACAATGAAAGGACAAAAAGCAACAATTACAAATAGCAATAAGGGAAATTCCAAATGTATATAAGAAAAAAAAAAAATTCCACACCATAAACATGGTAAGCACTGGAGCAGTTGTCCAGAGAGGGAGAGAACTTTAGAACTTTGAACCTTGAGGAATTCCGAATTAACATGTAAATACCTGAACATTCTTATCCAAAATTGAACAGGTCAAGTTGAGCAACACTGAGCAGGCAAGACTAGATGACCTCAAAAATTTCCTCCAATCTAAATATTTCTACAATTCTTCTATGCCCTGTCTACACGCTTTCAGAGGAAGGGTAATAGGCTATATGGTTATAGGCTCTACAGTCACTGGTACAAAGATTACCGGGTATTGTCACTGGTACATAGTACAAAAGGTCAGTTTTCATTGAGAACATTGAAGAAAGTCAGCCTTAAAGAGCAAATGACAGACCTTCAAGATAGTAAATGATTTCTGCTGTCTGGTGTACAGTAATTATATCTTGATGCAGAGTTAGAAGGAACCAAAATTGGCCTTGGAAAGGATATTGCTCTGTACCTTCGAAAACATAATCACAGCAGCTGCAGAGATGGGCATTCATTAAATCTAGAAGATGGAAAAAGAACCCCTGATGTGCACATGAAACAATTTCTGCAACTGTCCTTTTTTACGAAAATGTTAGCCCCACCATATTGTTAAGGTGAATAAAGCTTGCAGTGTCTACTGTACAAGTAGCAATTGTGAACATTAGATACTCAGATCATAGTTAATCCATTTTGAACTCCTGCCATTTTCTTCTCCTACTTGACTTCTCTGGATCAGAGGATGAAAATTGCCCTGGACTCCACCACATCAGAGTAGTTTGTCTAACATGGACAAATTTCTTCTGATGACATGCTGGTAATTGAGACCACCAAACACATTATTCTATTGAACTCCTATCCCATATGAATCCACGTTCACAGAATTAGAAGGCAAAGACGTAATTCCAGTTGACCACAGAGCCTCCAGTATGTAAATTAGATTTGGCTAGCTCTGTGCAACAAAGCTATCAAGTGAACTGGTGAAACATACCATAAGAAACCAGATATAACAGCCTGAAGTCAACTGCAGTTAGTTTGTCAAACATTATAAGTACAGTTATGTTGACTTAAAAAAAATTATCCCTGCGAGTTAGTCCAATTTGGGGAATTACCTGGGAATGCTAGCTCATGACTCAAAAGGTTTTGCCATAGTTACAACACGTGGAATGTATTAAGTGAATACTCCAAAATTTTTGTGGGATTCATTTTTTACTAAGGTCACGACAGGGTTTTTTTTATTTTTTCTCTTACGGCTTTTTGTCTTTTACTACCCATATCACTGTACACCAAGTGGAGACTAGGTCCTGGAGAACTCTAACCCCTTATTCTAAACTACAGTGCATGGAACACCACAACCTGCCCCAGTTCAACACCTATAAACCCACCAAAATTTCAGCTATTATACTTTGTTTGGAATTATTTCTCTCATATCTCAAGTGGATCAGTACTTGGCCATCACAGGAACACGATCTTAGTGCAAATAAAACATCACTAATTAAGTACTTGCTGATTTGAATTATCTGGGCAGCTATAGAGAGGCAAAGCAATCTCCTATAGTACGGGAACAGATATCGTAGGCCACCTAGCCCCAGTGAACTCGATAGAAATTACCCTCACTAAAGAGAGATTCCTTCACTTTGAATATACAGTCAAGATGCCCAGAATATTTTGGATTATGAAACATCCCACTGGCATATTTAAAATAAAAACATCAACGTTAGTTTCATCACTATTACTGAACTTGATAGAAGGAAATTACATCTAGGACCTGGAACTATATCAAAAAGAAATTCCTGTACAGCATCACTGTATGTTCTTGAGCCACTGCTAGTTTTTGCCCCTGAGACAGAATATACTTCAATGATGTGTGAAGTAATCTCTGCATCCTTTGTGGTTAGGTTTACAATTCTCTTTGTCATTTGTTGAGATAAAATGTTACTAGTCAAAGGAAAGAGTTTATTTCAAGAGTAGGGTGGTTTGTGGTTTTGGTGGGTTTTTTTCATTTTTGTCTCCACCAGTGCAGTTGCTGAAGACTAGTGTCTGGTCTTCCTACTTTAAAAAGCCTTCCATGGATTTGACTGTTTTGGATAAATGCTCCTCATCCTGCTGTCTGCCAGGAGCACATAGTCTCAGGTTTTCCCCAGGATTGTAGAAACTTCTCTAAGTAAGGTCAGACTAGATAATGATAGCTTCTTTGCCATTCTGCTCCCCAAAAATTAGAGGGGTTATCCCAGTAACTGTTCAACAACGGAAAATTTCCTAAAACTGTAGCAGCAACACTTTGGTGCACCCTCTAGAAATAAACTTTTTTCTTTGGTACTGTAATAAAAAAAATATCCTAATGAGATCTCTGTAGACATGTATCCTCTTGAGGAACGTATGTTGAACAAACATCACCAAATAACATTCCCTTAGTATTCTAGAAGACAGGGAAAACAGGATTTTTTCATTCATCACTGTGATTCAGTGCTCTATCATCTGGCTGCTACTGGCAAGTCTACTCTGGTAAATTTTGCCTCTACTTTTTCCTGATACCTCTTCTACATAAGAAGCCAAAGCACTAATTCAGAACAAAGTAAATATTTAGGTTTCACACCAGATTGGTCCAACACACTTATTCTGAGAACAAGTATCACCTTTTATGGTCTGGTTTAACGTGCTCAGGAAGTCTAAGATTGGCCAAAACCCCATAACTTTTTATAAAAGGTTTCATTCAGAGACCAACACTTCTATAAATGGCAAAATACTCCTATACAGACAACAACAACACATATTGCTGAACTCATGATTAATGCTGATAAATCTTACGGTAACCTAACAAATAGTACAGCTCAGTTCCTTCATTACATCAGTGTTAAGTGTTTGATCAATCCATATGAACTTTAACTTCTAAACCACCTTGGTAAGTTCTAACTGTTAGCCATCAAGTCCCTCAGAATACAGCTGCACATGGAACTATATAGATCCACACAATGGAACGTCTACAACACCAGTATTAAGAGTGGCTAATTCTTGGGGACTATCTCCCTTTGAGGAAGATAGTTTGACCAAAAATGGTATCTATCTTTCCATAGTTACACTGATGGCATCAAATGATGACTGAAAGTCATCAAATTGCAAATCATCCCTAGCGCTAGACTGCACTGCGTTATGAGCAGTCACGATGCAACAGAGGTGATGTAATGCATTATCTATCAAAGCATTTTTCCAGCTGCTACTGACACTGGCTTTGTTAAAGTAGTGCTCTCCTATTGACATTACTGAAATAGTAGCAATCACAGAAGAGCTAACATTTGCCAAAAATAATGTCACAAAGTCACTAGTAGGCACAAATCAACAGCAATTCACAAAACATTAAATACTTTTACCCATCAAGAACCCATACCCTTTTTGACAAGGGCCTTATTTGAAAAATACTTGGTGGTCATGACAACAGTTAATGTCTTTTTCTTTGCCCTTTTTAACCTGGCCAATCTGTAAATAACATTGACTGGTCAGTATCAGAAAATGTCATTTTAACCATGGCCACAAAAAAAGAAGAATAACAGTTTAAAAACATGGCAGTCCTTTTTTAAAATTGCACATATACATGTAGCAACATTGTTACATCTGTTTCAGAGGAAAATACAATTAGGAATCTCCATGGAAAGCTGCCTTTAGTTGTATCCTCATAATTTATGTCTTTGATATAGATTTTAGTGACAAGAATGGTAGTATTGATGTTACCATCTACAGCAGGAAATAAACATGCGAGACTTACTGGTTATATTTTAAATTATGAGAAGCTGTAGAAGACTCTTGCATGCCATAACCAGAATATTCAGCATTAAACTGACCAACTCATCTCATTTCAGATACTTCTGTGCAATTAAAGAGTGCTGTCTCTAAATGGAAGAATAGAATCAGTCAATAATAGTCAAGTCTCTGATGGGTTTTGGACAGGTACAGAGCTGCCGGTAGGACAGGTTCAAATACATACTTTTTATATATGACAAAATTACATAAGTGTTATAGCGCTTGCTGACAAGTTACAGCAGATTGACAGAATAGTTTAGACAGACTATCAATCCAAAACTGTTAAGGTGAACACTCATTACTAGAGGAGGTGAAAACAATTTAGGAGGCACCAGGATTTCAGTTAGAATCTGAACAGAAGTTTCCCAGTACAATTTTTTTAAAACTTCTTTTCAAAAAGGCAGATTGTAAGAACATAAGCTTCTTTGAAGGAAAAGGAAGGTTTTAATAATTTCTTTATAGACCTTTTTCTTTTTTTTTTTTAAGAAAGTATCTTGTGACTTTTCCTTTCATAGTGAGGTACTGAAAGGGATAAAGCACTGGAGTGATTTGGGAACTTGAGAAAAATGCACTATTTCAGAAGTGAAAATAAAAGACAGCCCTTCCTGTCCATCCTGGCCCAGGACCCTTCGACATCCTCCCACCTTCCCTGCTGTCAAAAGTGCGGTGAGGGCAACAACACACCAGTTTCAGTGAGTTAACTCCCTTACAGAAGACAAAAGTGGCTAAGCAAGAAAACAAATAAAAAAAGTGCAAGAGCACCAACTGCCTCAAGGAGAAAAGAGGAAAATTAGTCTATTGTTGTTGTTGTTGTTGTTATGAACTGTTTCTAAAGACACTTCAAAAATGTGCTTAAGGGTGTGGCATAAAACCTTATTAGGCAAGAAAATGAATGCCATAATCCTCTAAACATTGCTTCTTAGGGACAAACATTTAAAACCAAAGCACATTTCTTCCATATCTGCTTTTTACCTGGCCTAATATGCCATTAGTTAATGAGAAATTAAAGATCTATGCCTTTGGTTATTATTGCTAATTAAAGAACAAAGTAGAATATTTTCATCTTTATCCATGACTTAAACAGTAGTTGAGCCTAAATAGAAATTATCTAAGGATTGCAGGGTTTGTCCCACTATGTTACCTATAATTACTCTTAACCCACATAAATAAGATAACAGTATCCCCGAAGTAAGTGAGATGTCAGTCTTCAACTTGTTTCAACAGCCTGTTCAACCCATGGAAGACAGTGAAAATCTCCACTGACTTCAATGGACTTTGAATCAAACCCGTCAGTCTTTAAACTATTTTGGATTAAAGTGGATTTTGGCAGTTGTCCAAACAGAAAAAGACTTAAGAGCAGAAGAGAGGTTCCTGGGAATTGTCAGATGACAGGGGTGTGTTTTCCTATAGCAACAGACCTTCTTTACAGTATAATTGTATCAAGCCTGGCATTCAATCAGAAAAAAAAAAAGGTATTCCATTATAGGGATCTATTTGTTTTAACATAACTATTGTGCCTATTTAAGTGCTTGGGCATTTATCTTAGGGGGAGAGAAAAGCTTTATGGATAGCTAAATACACTCTTAATGCAGGTAAAGTGTCTTCTTTTTAATGTTTTTAATGTTCAACTTTAATGTATGGCATTATTACTTTGTAGAAGAGAAATTAAATGTAATGTAGTGAAATCTAATGGCACATGATGTATCTAATCAAAGCTTAAGAGCAAGAATAATGCTTTACAGATAAAAGCTGCCACTCAAATGACAGCATTTTGTATTCTTTTAAATGAATAGATGTTAAGATAATCACCATTTCATGACTGATATCTTAGTACTGTATTAACAGTCACACATATATGCAGGTCACAACTTCAGTGTTCATGTTACCCCCCTTCCCTCCCACCTGTACTGTTCTAAGGTCTGGAGAAAAAGTTTAAAAAAAGCACCCTGTGATTTGTAAGGCTTGAAATTGAAATTTTTCTTTCATTTATTTTTATCATTCAGTTTAAATAATTATTTTCAACAGAGCAGCTTCTAGATGCTGTACATTGCTTACCTCTCACTGACAACATGGAGACCCAGTGAATGTCAACAGTGTCAGTGATTTCTCTGGAATGAGTCATAGGAGCACTGCATTGGATGGCATTTTCTAGGCCAACCCCAGCTGCTAAGCCAGAAAACTGAAGCCCAGGCATGGACCCAGGCCATGACTACTATCATAAAATTTTAATATTCAATCATTAAAGAAGTTAGAGGGTTTTGGTTTTGTTGGTGTGGGCTTTTTTTTTTTTCGCTCACATTCTTTCCATCAGAGAGATGTTCCAGAACCTCATTTCTCAAATAGAACAAACTTCCTTCTAATTTCCATTCTAATGAATTTATGGTTGGTTTATATCCATTTATTCTTATGCCATTGTTGCTCATTTTTTCTTTCTGGCTTTTATTTCCTAACATTTAAAGACAGCAATGATATCTCCCCCCAGAGCTTTAGGCATAAAAGGGTGATTGTGCAGTAAAGTCTAGAGCTGAGCAGAAGAAGATACATCCACTGCTGAGCTGTTCATCTTTCCTTAGGGTAATGGGGTACCAGCTTCAATTAACCAACTTAGTTATATACAAAATACAAATTAGTCCTTATGTAAAGACACTACATTTTATATTGGCTATATTCCTTTAAAATTTACTAGCTTCACTTCATCTAAGCTTCTTTGTCTTTGGGAACTTTGTGGGGCTTTAGGGGCAACAACAGACAAACTTCTACAAGAGAATATTAGTGTCCATATGATCAGACAACAATTAAAGATGAAGCTAAAATATGGAAATGTCTCTCTATGAGAGAAGAAAACAATGGAGAAAATGTTCATAAGAAAACTTAGGTTTTTTCCTTACATGTGACAAACAGTTTCACTTTTCTATTGGTCAGTTCAGCTGTGACCAAGGAGTTCGTGCTTCAGCTGCTACCCAGCCTGGCTAATCAACTGAACAAGTACCATTTCCATGCTTACAACTTTCAGAGATTATTTGATTATATGAATATTTATTCATATTTGCTGATATCTATAAAAAAAAAAGGAGAAAGTGATACAGATCCAGCAAACAAACCAAAAAAAGCAACAGAAGAAAAATTCCCAGCTGCACCCCTCTTCAGCTGAGATTAAATGCAAAAGAAACTGTAATCAAATTCAGAGGAATCTGTTAAAAATAATCATAGAAATATCTAAGGCCTGCATGCTAACAAAAGCAGGAAACAAAATATGCCAAATCAAAGATGAATTCCTTGGAGCACACATTTTAAGGTATTACCTTTAAGCAGACTAAAAAGTAAGTTTCTTATTCCACTCCATTAAAAGATCCTCCTACTGGGCTGCCATCCAATTGCAATTGATACCCCTTAAAGTTCAACACCTTGACCTTCCTGACACAAAACTCACTTCTTAGTATTTCTGTCTTAAGAAACACACAGATGAAAGAAACCAGTCAAAAAACCAAGAAGGGTGGGGGAATTGTGCACTAAGCATCAAATGTCACTTTATTGAACCTGGGGAAAGAGTTTAAAGTTTCCACTTCTTTCCTCAAGCCTGCATTTGTAGCTGGAATAAGCAAAAATGAAGACGCATCACTGTCTTGAGCACTCGGTTCTTGGGTGCTGACTGCCAACACTGTCTGGAAAGGCGGTATTCAATCTACTTAGGTGAATTTCCCTAAAAACAAGCAAACAAACAAACAAAAAACACAGGAAAAAGCTCCCAGAAACAAACAAACAAGTCCTCCCATGTTCTTCCTCCCCTCCCCACATTCCCCTCCCTCCCAAAAAAAACCACAAACAAACAAACAAACAACAAAAAAACCCAGCACATATTAGGACTTGATTCTACAATCCAGAGCTGTGCATATATTTGTGGCTTTAAAAATACTGTATAAAAGTCTCTGAACACTTCTGCAGATCATTCAGCCCACTGATAAACCTTCAGTAGTGTTTAAAAGGGTTACAGAAAGACAAATTGTATTTGCAGAAAACCAAGTAACCAAAAAAAACCACAACCAAACTAATAGACTGACATACTGGCAGTGCCCCACATTGCATCGCAAAATTTTCCTCCACGCTTTTACAGATATTTTTTAAAATATGCAAGTCAAGGATTTTTATGCCCTCTAAGGGGCATCCTTCTCAGTACTACGCTCACAAGTGGTATCTGTATGCACAACAGGAAACAGTCTCTTAATGATTTTATCCCTTTTCAGAAGTACAGTCCCAATAACTACCTAGTTTCAAGCTATTACAAATTATAATATCACCTAAACGTAAAGAAATAAAATTCAATAAGGTGAATTAACCTTTTAACGTCTCTCTCTCTATATATATACATGTCTACAAACATATTTTCTTTCTTATTCTAGTCCCTCAGCTCTATTTCCAGTAGAAGCTGGATGAGATATAAAGTCACTTAAGTGGTTAGCAATTACATTTAGACATTATTATTTCCCACATGTGTATTTCAAAATGTTTAAGTGCTTAAATTACAAATTCATAAGCATACCCATGAAGAACAATAATACACTACCAGCTTTACTAACAGGCAAAGAGACATAGTAGACCAATTTATTCAATCCTTTATCAAGCCAAACTGTTGAGAAAGCCAATGATATTTTGGTGCAATAGTGAATACACAACTTGTCACATAATATTAAGCACGTCTGATATCACTTATGAAGTCAGTGACAGCAAATGCCAGCAAATGAGCAGAAGTCTGAGCTTAACATTACTACCCTGACCAAGTTAAACTATACAGCTCTAAGTTCTTAAATCACCTGGCAGGCCATTTATACTAGAGAAAGTGTGAATTATGATTCTTTGACTCCTTAAGTTTTCTTCCTTATTGTGGAGCTGCTTTAATGACTTATATCTCGGGCACTACCACAAGATGGATGTTCTTACACCATTTGCAGTGTGGAGTAAATCTAGTAGTGATTCTTAAGTGACTGCAAAAAACACTTGTGTTTTAAAGTGTGAGGAAGAAAACACATAACATGACTCTTTGGAAATTTTTCTCAGCTTTCCTATTATGAAAGATAAGTAATTTAATACAAGGACATAAATTGGCACTATTGAAAATAAAAGCTACAGAGACATCTTAGTACTGACACAGCATCAAGAATAGAAAAAGAAAAATAATAGAATAAAAATTACAGAAAAAGCTCTTGTTTATATTAAAAATATACTTATGAAATTGATGATTTTCTTTGCATATAGTTGTTACCCTTTTAAATATCCAAATAATTGTAGAAATAGTTTTCAGATAACATATTCCTTGAAATATGTATAGTAAAAGGCTATAATTTTTGTTATTTGTATTTTGTTGATTCACATGTGATTTACTCTCTACCATGAATTTAGCATTAACCATCTGTGAATTCATCTATAGGTGCAATGTGTGCTGGAGATTGGGTGGAATCAGTTTCCATCGTAGGAACAGCAAGAGAGAGAGGGTGGAATGAGGAGGGACTAGGAAAAAAATCTCATCCCTGAGACATCTGCTGGAGAGATCTTCCTTCAAACATCATAAATTCAATGGAACACAGACTTCAGAAACCCAGTTAAAGAGAGATTTGGACTCTCAACTAAATGAGACCCAGAAAAGAACCCTCTTTCATTTGGCCTAAGTAAAGGTTGTTGGCATTTGCACTATGCACATGAGTTGCTTTGTGGTAATAGCCCTACAAGAAAATCTAACAAGTAAAAATAAGATGTTTTGTCTCCTAGAAACATTTAGTCTCTGCCAGCCCAAGACAAAGAAAGGAGCATGAAATGCGAATGTGATTTCCCTTGGGACTACGCATTGTCACAAAAGACTGAGGTTAGATTCCAGGATCTCATAACTTCAGATCTGCTTAGAATGGTTTCATGTCTCCTTAGGTGAATTGTATTTTAAGAACAATATCTCCTATTTATTTAGTCAGCTAATTCAAATCAGGACATTACCTCATATTCTCAAAACTATCAAAGGAAATCTTGGGGAGAAAAGAAAAAAAGGAAAAAAACAAATAAACAAACAAAACCCAACCAAACAAAACCAAAACCAAACAAAAAAGCCACAAAACACAAATGTGTTCACCATAAAACAAAAACAGTATCATTCTTAGGATCCTAAGTCATAGACAGCCAATGAGAATAATCATTTGCAAATATTAGAAGCAACAGCTTGGCTGCACTGGAATCAACAAGGTTTCTGCTACTGATCTTAAGCTACTGGGGTTTCACCTCTTCTTTTGTGATCTCCTGGAATTAGTGCCTGGTATCACCACACTGGTTTGTTTAAGACAAGATTTCTTCATGCAGAAGAAACCCATAATTCCTATTCATTCATAACACCCACAATTTGGTTAGTGTAATGGATGCCAGGGTTTAGCTAGGTTATCATCTGAAACAGGTTTAACATAGAGCCTATAATCAGCAGGATTCTTGGGAAAACAAATAGCCTTGAAGGGATAATCGCTATTTGGAAGTCAAGTTATGTAAAACATATTTCCCCCTGTGTTATTCCTTCAAGTTGTTTGATTGCACCTAGTATGTGTGAAGAGTGGAAATTACAGAATCTTCACCCTAAGTGGTTTAGGCTCTGTTGTTGTAATAGCTACTTAAGTTTTAAAGGGTTTTCTTGCCTTTTTCTTTTGGTCTTTCTTCATGCAGGTAAAAGCTGATAGGAGCGAAGTAATGAGACGGGATAAAGAAATTTGCAACCAAGGAAACTCTGCCAATTTTCTAAAACAGATGCCAATGCTTTTGGCATATTCTTGTAGTTGACTAAAAACTGAGTCCAAATTTATCATCAAAGAGCTAGCCAGGCATGCAGATTGCACACATATCTCCCTCAAAGGAAAAGCTCACAAAGTTAGAAAACTTCACAGTATCACTCTCTCTTAAAAAACAGATCAAATAATCCTCCTTCCTTCCTCCCAGCGCAGACAACACTATCTACTCCAGTATATACACAATTGTATTTCTTTTTACTCCTCTATTATTATTCATGTATATTGTACACATAACAGACAATAAGATACACTAGAAGTAAATGTAATAAATCCACACATACCAGTGTGTAGCTACTATTTACCCCCAAATATTCCCATTACAGAAAGTGAACTAGAAAATGGGAGCATCAATAGATCAAATATCCCTGCTCTACTACAGACAAGCTACTTCTTTCATGGTTTCATCCTATCAGGAAGAATGCCAAAGCCTGGGTCCGTGACTTTCTTCAAGCAAAACATTTCCTCACATGTATTCTTCAAGCAATTACTAGAATTGCATAATGTAACTACAATACCACTACCCCTGGCTAGCCACAGTCTTCAAGGTACATGTGCATTGTTGGACCAAATCCAATTTTCTGCATGCCTAAATTAAGTTTATAAATAACATATTGCTGCCAGTGCTTGAAAAGAGGTTAGAGAATGGGAGTCATGGACTTTTGGGTAAAAGGAAAAGAGCCATAGTATTTTACACTTCTCTTTCATTCTCTCTTCTGTTTTTCTTCATTCCCAGTGTCAGCCAACAGCGTAGCGAAAGCAGAAAAACCTTCACTTTCCAATCTGGACATGACAGACCTGCTGCATTCCTAAAGTAAGCTGACAAGGTGTTATTACAGAAAGATGGAAAAATGGAAGATATTTCTTAGAAAAAAGGATTTTCTTGTAAGCATAGGTATAGGAAATGAATACTGGTTTAAGAGCTGTAATTTTTTAATTTCCTGAATTGAGAGTGTGAATTGGCCTCAGCCATGCTAGGATTACGTTCTGAAGCTTTGTACTGCATCATCATAATAAGTCTCATTGTCATAATATAATATGCATAATCATAGTATGATTAAATATATTAAAGGTACAATAGAATGTAGAATAACACTGCATTGGTATGCTCTTTTAACGAGTTATATACACTGTTAAATGTATGTTAAATATATGATGAGGCAGATCCTCATCTGGGGTAGATCTTTGTAACTCAAGCCAAAGCTAAAAAGCCAGCTACAATTAGCTATGTTGAAAGAGAGATGGCAAAACTAAAAGAAGGAGAATTTGGAGGGGGGGGGGTGTTTTAATTTTATTATACTATAACTATACCTTCTTAACAATAAGAGAACAAACATATTTTGACAATCTGATGTGTATGCAAATTACACACACATATATATGGAATACCGAGTGGGAACATGTTTGTGTACAGGTCATACACGTAGCAGTTTTCCAAGATTCTGCTTGTTCTCTTACAAATGAAATAATTTTATAGGCAAATAAGATATTATTCATTTTTTATTATAGTTATCACTTCAGGAAAGCAGAATGTTGCCGAAGTCACTTAATTTTCACATTCTTTTTAAAATATGGAGATTACACTTTGAACAGATAAAAGAATCTAAACTAACTAGAACTGGCAAATACATTTTGTCAGTTTTCCTCAAATGTTATTAACTCAGGAGGTGAAGGTCATGCTTCATGTCCTTTAAAAAATAGCTTCCCTTTAAAATTGTATTTCTATAGTCTCTTTCCCTTCTGTAAGATCACTTTTTAATTTCCCCTAATTTTTAGATAAATATACATGCATACACCCAAAAGTGACTTAACCTAAGACAGCTACTTTAATAAGCTACACATTCTCAATATTATTCTTAATGCATCACACATGCAATAGTCTCCTAGGACTGAGTTCTGCCCTCTGCTATGCAGACAGCTTATTATTCAAAATATCCAATGAATCATTAATGATACACACCCACAGAGGGAAGATCAGAATTAAGCCCTTAGTCAGTATGTAATATTTGTTCTCAAACTTCATCTATCAGGAGCAATGGTACTTCACTTACCATTGCCAAAAAACAAGTTGGAAAAAAAATTAAAAATTTATAACTTCTATATGATTCTCTCTGTGACCTCTACACCATATATTTGGGACAGGTATTATACTGAGTGCTCTCCTATTTCTGCTATTTCTGCTTGTGCATAGATATAATCAAAGAGTAATATATACGTACTCAATGCCCATCTTTGTGGAAAGGCCTACATTTTAAATATTCTCTCTCAAACAGCCTGCTATCTGCTTGTAAAAGATTGGGGGGGCGGGGGGGGAATAAAATAAAATTTAAAAAGCCTTTCTAAAAGTCCAACCAGAGGGCAATACTAGAATATAACCATGACATTAGTTATGTTCTAGCAGTCAGTAGCGACTCAGAAAATGATCCATTTAGCTTTTTCTGATGTCTTGTCAGTCATCCACACTGCTAAGGTAGCACTTTTTTTTGCTTTTGTTTATATGTATTACGAAGAAGCATGCAGCTTAGCTCTTTTGCCTACTTCTATTTCATTACCAAACCTGAAGAGGCTCAAAGGGGTGCCCTATAAAGCAGTCCCTCAAAACACATCCAGTTCCCAGGTACCAGGAGTCACAAGAAGTCACAGTTTTCATATTACAACTCCTAGAATTACTTTTCTGTCACATACATGTATTTATTTTTATAGAAAACAGAAAAATAGTTTTAACACTTTTGACAAAAACCTACTTCTGGAATTATAATATTGTCTTAGACTATTTCAACAATATTTTGTCACAGGTGGCCAGATGGAAAAAAAATAACCTGGGGAAAAAAAATCATGAAAATTCAACATGGAGAAATTTAAAACAGTTTCAATCTTTCCTAATGTTTTTCTCTGCACAGATATCTTTTAAACATGTATTATGGATATCTTTAAGCATGTATATGGAACCCAAAGACCTTTCTCGATGTGCCCATAATCTCTTTAGGGCCAGATCTATCCATCTCTCTGCATGTTGTATTTGGATTCTCTGCATTAAAGCCTGGAGGTCTGGAGAGGATGCTCCTGTAATCCCTCCAAATCTTCTGAGAAAAAGAAGCAGAAATAATGAGGGTGCTCTGTCACTGTATCATGCACCCACGAAGGGCAAGCCTTGAAATCCAAGATTTAAGAGGGCCTTCATCACATGTGCCCAGAAGTATAACACCAGATGTATCAGATTTACTGAACATGCTGGATAATTGATCAGCATTGGATCTGCACATTCAGATCAGATAGGTGTGCAATTAGAGTTCTCTGCATATCATGCAGTACTTTGCCCATGCCCTTTTAATGGCTTAAGACAGTTTTGAAAGAAAGCATAAACTTTAGACCCACATACCCTGTACCTGAAGCTCCCCTCAAATTTTGATAACCTTTAAATCTGGATCCGAGCTATGAAATATATATGAAATATACTTACATATGAAATTATATATATGTATATATATGCACAGGTTGAGACACAATCCTCTTTGAAGCTGAAGGCAAGTAGTTTCCAATAGTTACATCTTTCCTAATGCACACATTCATCTTAAAAGCTAAAGGAATATAACCAGCAAGGAGTTTGTAGTATTCCACAAAGAAGTATTCAAATAAGAAAAGGGTGAAGAATACATTCTTTAATTAAAAAAACCCTATGCCTACTGCTGCCCTATAGTGGGGTGCAGGAAAAGGAGGGAGGAAAAATTTTAAATGGATGTAGATTGCTGGCATAGCCTCAAAAATTCTTTAGGAGGACAGTACATTTCATTACTACATCTACAACCAGGGATAAGTCCATACTAGCAGAAATAAAGTAGTTAGAGAATAGCATGAATTGCATCATGCTGCATAAAAGTCACATTTCTACCCAGGGCCAGCACAGTGAAGAAGCACTTCACTTGCTCAGTTCCTATAGAAATGGAATTGAGGTAAGAGGGAGAAGCCTGTGAGACCCACCACCTCACAGAAACAATTCTGTTAACAAAGAACTTGATAAACTGCTGGACAAATCCTAATCCACTCTGTCTTTATGCACAGATACTAGACTGCTGACAGATTAACAGATTTTTTTTTACAGCAAGATATTATGGACCTAAACACCCAACTGAGTCCTCCTGGTGAGCCCCTCCTGAGCTTACTCATCTGCTACAAAACATGAGACAGCTGACAGGTTTTTAAATTATGAACTCCTATGGGTCACATTACTTAATTATACAGTACATCCAGGGATACGCACAAGGGTCTTTTATGGTAAATGATATGACTGTCTTAAAAACTCATTAATATGTCATTAACCAAGCAGACATTTACTAATTAAACAATTAGCCCCTCTCTTCTATTTCTTTGTTCCACTCAGAGATGCTCATTTACTGCGATCCCCACTAAGACTTTTTTTTCCCTTTTAATTTCTCTTTCAGGAAAACTATATATCTATAAAACATTTTCTTTGCTTTAGTCTCAGTTTAATCAAATGGGAAACCAAAACAAAGTCTAGATTCCCAGCTGGTGAAAATCAAGTTTATCTCAGGGAAGTCAAAAGAGTTATGGTGATTTACCCCACCTGAGGATTTTGCTCCAGGCTTCACAAATACAAGTAGTGTATTGATTTCAAATGTATGTCTACTGTCACAATATGCAGGCTTTGCCTGTCCAAACTAATACTGATTTTTACAAAACTTCCAGAAATTAATTCAACAACAACTCTGAGCTGCATAATTATTAAATACAAACAAAACCCCCAACACCAATAAAGCAAGTATAAATATGCAAAGATCAAGGCCTGGAAGCAGATTATTCTGAATCGCCATATGAAGTTAAACACCAAAGGAGCATGCTGTATTCCTACCTTTGAAATTCAAAGGATTTTTAGTAATTTTACTTGAGCTGTTTTCTGCTGATAAATGTAGCTTGATCATGTTTGATGTGTTTTAACTGTGTTAAGCTCTGATAGAATGAAGGATTATCAAATATCTCAAACTGGAATATAGTGAGTTTCTTTTTGGAGAGAAATCCCCCACTTTTCCTTTATGATCAAAAAGTAAGCAATATTTTATTTCTACTCAAATGGCATTCATTTTTACTGTATATACAGTAGTTTCATTAACATAGAAATATCTGATACATAGAGGCTGAAGGAGAAAAAGAAAAAAGAATGTTTCTTCCACTTCTTACATTTTGAGTGTTCTAACTCCTATAGTTTCATTTAGTCTTACTTGCCACAAAACAGTCTTTCAGAAACACCATTTCATTTGCAGAGGATCATAGAAAAGGTTAAATCAGGCACTAGCAAACAGGGAAAGACAAATCTTTTAAATGGCCCATCCTCATACTGACAACACAACGGACAATTCTGCTGATCACCCTTGATCCTTCCTGCATTGTATTTACACTCAGAATCACACTAAACAACAGTAAATCGAGTCCTAGAGGACTGGATGATCACTAGCCTATATAAAATAGAACTTTACCTACCAGGAAGGGATAAAATATTTCCCTTGACTTTTCATCTATCGTCTCAGGTGAGGAATCTGTTGCAGCTGGAGGCTGGTGTAGTCGACTAGCATAAGTTACCAGGGATGATGAAGTAGCTTCAGAGTAGTTGAGAGCACCTTACACCTCAGCACTCACCAGAACCCAATAAGTGATCAAAGAAATGCCAACAGCTTCACTGAAATGGAAGATCTGGCCCAGAAAGTCTGAGATAGTATGTGAAAAGGCCAAATGAATACAGTATTTAAGACTAAACAAAACTTGAGAAAGTTGTTTAGGAGAACAGTTCTGTGCACAGTCATGAAACGGAAGTCCTCCATACTCTGTGGATAAGCATAGTGTGGGTAATGATAACAAAAAGGTCTCCCACACCTTATCACTGAAATGTCTCTTCCTGAGTTGGAAGGACAACAGTGAAGGATCTGGAAAAGTCAGGTCCTGTCATCCATGGCTGGAAGTCCTGACTCCTGCCCCATCACACATTTGTAACCAGCAACCTTTTGGAAAGTAAGTGGGGCTCTATTCTTGCTCATTTAATTGTGGTCTATGAGAGATCAATTTAATAATAAGCAATAGGAACTCCATCATTCACTGTTAATGGCTGGAGGTGCATTCAGGCCATCAGGAACACTGAATGTCCTGCAGAGGCACAGCATGTTGCCGTTCACAACTACACAGAGCCTCCATGTTTAACTCCAAAGCAGCTGGCATAGTAATATCACACAAAGTCTATAGTAGGGTAGACTTCTGTCCTACACAATATCTATGACACTTTAATTTTCTGGCAATAGCTCTTTTGCAACAACCAAATGAAAACTGACATCTAAGGATAAATCCCTGAGTTTCAGAGTATGGCTTTTTTAACTCAAGAAATTTTCCTAAATTGACACTTATTTAGAAAATAAGGGCAGTGTAAGAATGGGGACACACACTATGAATGAGACACAAATCATGAATAATTTTCATAGATTTTCAAGAAGTCTTTAGACAGAAGGAACATCTGTCTTCTAGTGACTATTATAATCAGCTAAAGCTCCGCACATTTGCTACTATCAGGTAGTAATTAAGCACCATAATGAAACCCCATACTTCAGATCTTCATTTTCATCACTGCTACACAGACAAGAACACACAGGTAAGGAGGCTGCAACCCCACTCTTTAATAGCTGTTGTATAGAAGGACAAATTTCCAGAACTGGAAACATAGAAGAGCAAAGTGGTATTTGTGTGAGAAAGATTTTCATAAAGGAAGGATCAATCCCCCTCCACAGACTGAAGAGAAAATTAATTACTGCAGTTGGCAGAGGATAAATGATTCCAATTTACAGAGTTGTGTAATTATAGCAGCTGCAGAGTCAAAGACTGGATGCTAACTTTGAACCTCCACCCCAACATGACATTTCTACTTGCGTTTCGTTCTGCCACTTGTGAGCATGTTGAAAGTTCTCTCACTGTGTCTTCATAATTATATGTTGGTTCAAAAATAATCGTTGGCTCCATTGCATAGATGAAACCTTATCATCTGGTTAGCAAAAGGTATGTTGTATTGTCTTTGAAGTGCTGAAATCCCCACAGTGGAAAATTTATTAGGGGAAAGTGATGTTATGGCAACACAATTAATTCTGCCACAACACGCAAAATTAACTACACTGTTAAGAATTAAGGATTCAAAGAAAAGTTCAAAGGAAGAAAAATAGTGTATGTCAAATCATAAAATGTAACCTTTGTATAAGGTCTAACAACACCATATTGTAAAGAGGCATCTCAGTGAGACATGTAGGCAGGAAAAAAAAAAAAAAAAAGGAAAATAAATGGTTAAGGAGATGGGGAAACATCTTTAGTATTTTACTTTTTTTCCCTCGTGGTAGGTTGTCAATTATGCTTGTACAGAGAATTCTGTTCTTTTTTTGAAGCCAAGAGGAAAGTTTTTAATCTCATCTTTAACTTTAATCCTTTAAAATATGTAAGAGATTTAGACTTGAACAGGGTAAATTTGGCAGAAGATCCTAGCTATGGAAGTAAGGTAATTTCTTTCAACTACTGATTGCCAAGGGAGTTCAAAGCCTGCCACGTAAACTATCTATCAATTCCAGCTACAAGCTGCAATCTACTGATTTTTTACATTTCTTTCTATTGATCAAAAATATTTAGAAAAGTCACCAGCTACGAGTGAGTGAAACAATGTGATTATTACAGACAGGGATGAGGGCTCTCTAGTGTTGTTGCTTTTTTCAGAACAAATGAAGAATGAAAGACATTTTCTCAAGCAATATGCACAATAACATCTGTGGTGACTCTGTAGTTATTTTATGCACCAGCAAGAAAGCAGCTAGTCCACAAGAACAATTTCAGAAAGTCTTAGAAAGTTTGACAACTGAGACAAACACTTAGTTTTGAGTACAAGGAGACTTTTGACTTTAACAGGCAGTTTTATGCCATCTAAAGGTCATATAAAACTCACACACCAAGGCAACATACTAATATTCCATTACTGAAAGGGAGGTGTAGAAGCCACAGTACGACTTTTCTCCCTAAAGTACCAGTACAGACATACACACACTGAAAACTCTTGCCATACACTACTCTTAGGCCATTGCCATTGAACTGGGGTCAAATCCCATGATAACCCTGTGTTCCTGTTCTATTGAACACTTCCTAATGGGAGTAAAATACAGTTTGTTTTGATGGCGGAGGGGTGGAGGTTTGTTTTGGTTTTGTTTTCCAAAAAAAAGGTTACAGCAAAGTTGGAAACTAAAGAGGATATTTATGTGGAAAATTGGTATAAAGCAACAACACACCTTGACTAAAGTTACACAGAAATCATTGGAAAAGCTGAACGTTGAGCCAAAAGGCTAAAACCTGCCTCTTCTGGTCATGGTCAGCCTCTGGTTTTAATTACCTGGGTACAAATCAACCAGATGAAAGAAACTAAAGTATTAACACCTCTCTCTTTAAACCATACTTATTTATTAGGCAAATTTGCAGTTTTCAATGCCATTGCATTAACAAACCTAGAAGACAGATGAGGCCTGTTTTTAAAAGGACTGACTCAAAATGACTAGAGGTTTCAGGTTTTGGCCCTATGCAGCTACAGTACAACAGATGAAGCAATTATATAATCAAATAGGCTTGGCCTTGTCTACTCTTTGATCAATTCAACATGTGCCAAATCCATGTCATATGAATGAAAAATCTAATCCAGAACAAAATGACTATGTCATAAGAACGAAAAACTAATCCAAGAGGGCTCACATCTGTTCTCAGTCACATCAGACCCAGGACAAGCTGAAATGCCATTGAACTTGATGCTTTTTATACCAGTGCTAATAAGATTAGGATTTAACTTCCTCTTCCCTCTCTTAAATAATGTACAGACTGAGCATAATTAAAAATCAATATGGAAGAAAATAAACAGTGTTGCAGTACTTAATGCAGATATAACAATCTTTAAAATACCATAATAATACTTGCTTCTTTTGAAGCTAATGTGTATAAGGTCCCGCTGTACAGATGAAACACTTCATTACTATACTTAAACCAGTTATTGCAACATTTTTTAAAGCATCACAGGCAAAATCATGAACACCAGTCCTGGGTATAAGATATGCTTGATGAAGCATTCTGGAAATCTTGAGCAAGGATTTGGTATATTTACACAAGTTTTATACACTTAAATTATAGGTTAAACTTATGTAACTATATCCAGTTTAGGATATAGGAATCTGTATTAATGATAAACTCCTACAGAATTCAGTAAAAATATTGCCTGAATAAGGTATTCAGAATGTCCCAGAGATATGCAGGAGCTAGTTTTACCAGACTTCGGTCAGAAGCTAATCCAAGCCTTAGTAAAGTCAATTTAGACAACTTAAAACATCCCTCTTAAAAACATTTTTATCCTTGAGGAAACATGAAAATAGAGAGCACTTAAACAAAACACTTCTTACTTTGCTTATGATTTTTCCCCCAAGCTTTCATCCACACCATTAGCAGCCTTCTGTAGCTGGATTTTGCTCACCTTCATAATATTATGATTTGTTGCCATGGAAATTATTGCCATGTCACAAATAGAAATTTATGCCTTTGTGGAAAAAAACAATATTCTAACCTAGGAAAGCGCAAATATCTAAAACTTAAAATTGACAACAAATAAAGGAGGTTGCCATGAAAACTTGGCTAATGTTGAATTTGGAATCAGAAAGAAGCTTGAGCACATTTGCAGTTTTAAGCTATTCAAATGTCCTTGGGTGCATGAAGAACATGTTAGATGCAAGGAACTTTTCTGGCTATAAGCTTAATACCTCTTACTGTATTTAGTCAGAAAATAAAAACAGGTCAGTACTAACTGAGCATAATTAAGAACTTAAATATGAATAGAAACCAGTATTCCTGAGTCTAGAGTAAGGTTCATTTGAACTATAAATTAGTTGCAACAGTGAGAGTAGGGAGACAGTCTTAGCACCCATGTTAAAAGTTTATCTTTTCAAGTTTCCTCATCACCTGAAAGAGAGGAGATTCATTCAGAAGGCACTTTCTAGAGACTTTGTCTAGAGACAATTCTCACAGCATGTGAGAATTCTCCTCCTGGAAGGAGAGCTGGGCTTTTTAATTATTTTACTTTTTCTATCTCCTATTTTTGCATGTATTTTCTATGAATGCTGCTGGAACCTGTTGTGACCATATATGCAGTGACAACAAAAGTAATTTTGAATGCTTATTTATCTACTCTTTTTCTTTTTGATCTTCTATAATAACATGAAGATCATCTCTGTGATCTCTTAAACCTCACTTTATGTGACAGTTTCACGTGTGTAATTCTGTGTACATTTCTTCTCTGATTTTCCATTTCTGCCTAGAATAATTTCTTGAAAATATAATTATTTATTATTTTTCTGCACATACTTTTCTGGATCTTCACTGTAGTGCTAACGAAATCTAGACAGAAAGTTTAGGACCATATCACTTCAGACAGACAAAAGAATCTACAATTTGGTTTTTTGTTTTTTTAAAAAAGATGCCACTCATACTGTTTTCCTGTAGGAATGCTTTTCAGGTGAAATAATCCAAGTCTCATAAAAAAGAACATGCACTGGAGAACAAAGACTGTTAAGAGGATTTCAACCTGAAAATCTCAAAAAGTTCTAGAATTCAGAACTTCCAGATAAAGTTAATTTTACCACCTGAAACCATCACTCTGAAGAAGGAACACAGAGGTGTGAACTTCCCCAGTTTTCCTGCAGATCCTCGTGATACAAAAGATTAGTCTCCTTAATTCTTTTGTGTTTCATCACAATTGAGAATTAGATATGGTTAACACATAATAAGGATGCTCCATCTTTGTGAAACTGGAAAACATCGTTCCTCTTGTCACTCCACATTATCTTGAAATATGACCTCAAGATATAATTTGTAATACATTTCATTGAGGGAAATTTATTCGTCCTCCTTTGTTTTCTTTGCCTTCCTTTTTTTTTTTTTTTTTGTTTTGGTAACAAAACAATGGAAGGAGGGAGGAAAAAAGTCAGGAAAAAAAAAACAGGTAGAAAATCAGAAAGATGCATGCAGATGAATACAAAAATCCCATTACAAACCTCCAAATAGCAAACAATCTCATAAATAAAGCTTTCTGGTCTGTTTCATTGCATTATTATTGTCATTTTCTCATTTAGGTTAATTCAGCAGACTGACATTTCATTCACACAAATGTTTCCAGAAAATTTAAGAATAGCAAACGCTTGCCCTAATACTACAACTACTACTACTAATAATAATAATGTTGTGGCTGTTAATAGCTCTACTACTACCACCACTACTACACTGGAGGAGATGAACAACTATATTTTGAAATGCTTTCAAAGATTTTTAAAAAGTCTATCATTTACCCAAGAAATAAAAAGCCAGACTGTAACTTTGATGACCCAGCTCCTGAGAAAAATCACAAACACCAAATGACAAATTTCATTTGTCAAGCAATCGATATGGTTAAGGTTTGATGACACAAACAATTGCCTAAATAAATTAAAGAGTCCACTTAATCATCAATCTTAAAATAAGATAAAATTGACTTTCAGAATTATCTAGCCTCGCTGGCATGGACTTGAAGCATAAGATACTAAAAGACAGCCAGAAAAGCAGGAATGCCAGCTGGGGAGGAAAAAAAAAAAAAAAGCCTTTTTGGTTTAACTAGAAATGATGTTCAATATTTTTGATGAAAAGAGCTTTGGTAGAGCAGAAAAGAGTGAAATAGTGTAAAAACAATGGAAAACATAGGGAAATTGTTAGAATTGAAACAGCATTCATGAACCACTGAGTGAAATAATAAGAGAATGAGGTAGCATTATTTGGTATAGGATACATAAAGACATTTATGATATATAGTGTTAAATTATTACCATATTAACATATTTATTTATTTTGCAATGAAAAGAAGTTAAGACACTTAGCATGAGGACATTGTTCTGCCATCATAAGAAAGTATATTCTACACACTAATATGCAAAGGCTTTACCTGTCCTTCAAAGTTGTAATGTAATAGCTTTACTGTAGGACATATATTTCACTCTTATCTTAAAAACCAAAACTGGTCTTAAATAGTCCACTTACTGCAGCACCCTAAAACCTAATGTCTAGAAATAAAATTAAATCCCACAAAATTTAAAACAATTATGTATATTTAATACAGCTGTTTTTTTGGCAACCGGTGGTATGTTTTGGTTTATTCATAGCAGTCTTTCATATTTCTTTTCTAGGCTTCTATAGTTACCTGAAACTTTATTTTGTGCTTGCTTTCTTTGGACAAATAGTCTAAGGGACAATTCTTTTGAAAGGAACACATGTAAAAGCATGAAACAATTATTGTGTTTCTTATATTCCACTACAGTTTCTTCTAAAAAGTCCACCAATTTTTTTCTTTTTTTTTCTTCGATTAGTGGAAGTGAAACATTTCAATTCAACAGTTTTTACACATGGTCCATAGATAAGTTCCAAGGTGGCCATGAAAAGGGCTTAGCATCAATAATAAATTCATCACAAAGGGTTTGGACGTTCACTTAGGAATGTTTAGAGATCTGAAAATCAAGGAACTTAAAAAACAACTGTGCAGCAATATCAGTATTTCTTAAAGCAGATCAAAGTCTCCTCTTTTAGGAGAATATGATGTTACAGATGACAACGACGTCAGAGCCTGATGCAAATTTCAGTCCATTATTGATCTGATTTCTGGTTTATACTTACATCATGTAGCAATCATGCAAATATTGACTTCAGTAGTCTCTAACTTTCACAGAATTCCATCAAGCAAGAAATGCAATTATCCAAAGCAAAGCTCCTTGCTTGTGCCGGACATTTGTCAGCAAAGAGGGTTTTCTTAAGCGGTTGCACTTTGCTGTAGAAATACCTTAATTTTATCACAGGTTTTTTCAATCTTGAAAGCAAAACAGAGCACTGTATTTCGAGTTAGTGTTATTGCAAGCCGACACATTTTGTTTTGCTGAACTGAACAACAACATTCTGTTCCGGTTTTGTTAGTTATCAATCTGAACTTGCCTTAGCCCACAGTCCAACATACAGGCTGCTGTCCCCATTGACTACATTTCCCGTGGAAGAGTGGCCTATGATGCTTTGATCACACAATATCACCTGTCATGAGAAACCCAACAGCAGTGATAGGCAAAAGTGAATATAGAACATAGCAGCCATACAACAGCTCTCAGGTATTTTGGGCAGAGCAGTGTAACACTAAAGCAAACCCTGTGGACATTTCCGATTCCAAGTATTTTGCTACCTTTGTACCACGTCTAAACAAAATATAATGTCCCACAGGACGGGTGGTCCACTTTTTAACTCCATACAAGGCTAAACACAGACTTTTGTCATATTTTAGCCCAAAAGAATGTTTTGTATCAATTTGTGCAAACAAACAAACAAAAAAATTAACTCTCAATTAATTTGTGAATGTCTTTTGAGCCTCAGGATTCTGCTAAGACAAAGCTTCAATGACTTGTCATCAGTTCAATTTCCTGAAGCTTGAGTGAAGTTTGATTCAAGTTGTCTTAGTTTACTTCGTCACTGTATTTTATGTATGTTTAGGACCCACATAATTCTATCTTTTTACAGTTTTAATGACTCAAGACAATTTTTTTTCACCACCATAAAAAGATGCAATTGACATTTAATTTTCTTTATTATTTTTTGGTCTTCAGAGGTGTACTAGGCATTTCATAGGAGGTATGAAGGGCATCAGTGAGCTTGTGAAGCTGTACTGCAGTTTGTAAGCTGTTACATATTTTATAAGGTTAATTAAAAAGAGATAAAAATTTCAGATTAGATATAAGTTTATATCTTAATGTAATTGCAAATAAAATTACGTGCTCCTCCTCAAGATATTTAAGATCAAGATAATATAGCACATTTTTTCATTCAGTTTCATTTGCCTGATCACAACTAAACACAGCCATCCTTTCAAGGTTTCAAGGACCACAACAATAAAAATAAATTCATGTTAAGGTAATTAAGAATTAAATGGAAGAGAACTTCTACACTCACAAAGGAACTGATTAGTACTTAAGATATGCTGAGAATGAGGGTACATCTGAATTCCTCTTCCATTATTTTTCAAAGCATAGGTGTCTCAGTCCATCTGGCTCTCCCAGCATGTGTACCATGAAGAAGACAGGAACTTACCACTCCTCTCAGTGAAGCAAGTGGAACATGGTATCTCATTCACCCTTTGATTAGCAACCTTGTGATTAGCAGATTCTCCTGGGAAATGGAAAAGCCTATTTCAAAAGCCCCTTCCACAGCTTTAGGGAGTTCAAACCCACAACTCCAGGGAGCACTGTCAACACTGCAATACATTGTATTATGGAATAAGTAATTTTTTCCCTCTTTCCTTTTGAGGCTATAGAACTGGGGTGGTAGAAACCCAGATTCATTGGATCAGAGACAGTAGCTGACTAAAGGACCTAAGTGAGGGTGAGAGGACCTGAATTCTAGGAATTCTCTCAAGCACCTTTTAGTGCAAAATGCCAGTGCATCCAGTCAGCTTGTAATATGGCTATAAGAGTTTCTCTTCCAGGGACTTAAATGAAGGAAGACTTTGTTTTGGCATTCCAAGTGGACTGAATTTGAGGCATATGCACTGACCTCATCAAGATGTCCCTAGTTCTCATCAAGTGCGGAAGATAACTATTAGTGCACTTGGGATACCAGAAAAATTGTGGGGAGGTACCTTATGAAGTTAGGCATCTGAAGTCCTAACCAACAGCTCAACAGGGACTTTCTGGAACACAGTCTGTGATTTCAGATGTCTGTGTTTTATTCATGCTCCTAAAATTAATTACCAAATCTAGTCTGAAGTGGGCTTGTGGTCACTCTTGGGGAATATTCAGGTACCAGGGTGGGCAATATCACATCCCAGACCTCAACTATTCACAAAGAAGGTATAAATGTCCCATAGAGATGCTGGATAACACTGCTCCCCCCTAATTCTGTAGCAAAATTCTCCATTGCTTCTAATGTGAGCAGAAGCAGGTACCTACTGTTTGTTACTGTCTCTAAGTGCTGCCACTGAGTTGTAATGTGTGGGAAGAGGACATCACTCCAGAAACATAAAGATATGAGAAATCTGCTAAATACCTCCAGCCTTGACATTATTAATTTCTGTCACCAAACTCATCCTTGAAATAATCTATTTTCATGATCTTCTACAGCTTTTCATCAATCCTTTATCCATTGTTGCACAAACAAACAGCCTTAAACTTTAATGGGCTGCATGACTTTTATTTCCTCCCTATTCACTGCATTTCATCTCCAAAGTTGACACATATTTTATATTTTTAACACCAAGATACTTAGAGTTGTGATTGTGCCTGTAAGATTGGAAAATATCTATCTTCAGGCTATATTATATGCATATGAGGACCTAATACTATTTAAATAACAGTTAAACCCACAACCTTCAAATACAAAGCCAGCTATTAAAAGATTGCTGGAGGCAATGTGGCAAGGTTTTATACTAGTTTTATGCAAGATACAGGAACAGGAGAGAAGGTTGTGTCATTTGAATGACTACACTGTATTCCTCTGTATTTTCTAATTATCACAGATTTAATAAACTTGTTCTGTTTGTATATTTTGCAATAACCTTTCTCTTCCCCTTCTGTTCAGGGGAGGAGAAGGAGAGGAATTTATATAACATAGTAAGTTTAAAAAATATGAGCTACATGGAAGACAGAACAGCAACTAAGATACTGTGATTAATTTCATAGACTTCCAGTAGGAAGTATTTAGTTTATCGGCACATAGTAAATGAATATTAAAATACGCATACCCCAAGGCTACAAATGAAAGTAGATAACAGCTGTTGGTCTAAAATGTGGTTCCATAATGCAGAGATTGGAATAAGCTTGTAATTATGAATTAAAGCTAGAACAGTAAAAAAAAAAAAAAATTACAAACACATTATGATGATATTCTTTAGCTCATATAATTTAAAACTAGTTCTCTTCATTTAAAAAATGGAGGGGAAGGGAAGGCATTGCTCCTATAAGGTTCAGAAAAAAAAATATTTGAGTAAAATTAGCAACGACCAGCTGCTTCTTTTAGCTCCTGTTTTTGAAAATAAAGGTATCTCAGTTTTAGATCAACAGAATTTCATAGCAGACAATAGAAGAAAATTACCACTACTTATTACTTTAATGAGAGATTTAGCTTTGCATAGCAAGTAAGTATACTATCCTTAAACAAGGTATCACAGACCTGAAAAAGCCAGGAAAAAAATCAGAGCCAAATAATCTGCTTCGCTGCATTAAGTATACTGCTGGTTAGTCTGTTGTTCCTTTTACTCATGTCATTATGCAAGAAAGACGTAAGGCAATCTAAAGGACAGAATTGTGTCTGGCATTGAAAAAAAAAATCTTATAAATTCCATTTTTACCTCATGTACGTTGTCTAGATACTGGGTTTAGCTTACGCATTAAAAGTTTTAAATCTCTTACCCTACAAGAAGTCATTAGCAATGCAATTAAAGTAGTGTTTCATGGAAGAAAATAAAGAGGATAGCATTTTATAAACAAAGTCTAATCTAAACCCAACAAAAAAGATCCTTCTTTTCCCACCAGGCAGTAGTTCTGTGCACACACACATATGCACAACACACACAGAGAAAATCACTTCTTCAAAAGATTTGTTAGTTGGATTTCACTAGCAGCAACAGGGCCTCCACTGTCACAGCCAAAAAGATGCAAAGCACAATTTAAAAGTTATCCAGGACATGGAGGGGAAAGAGGGAAGCATTCATACAATCTAGTTCCAGTACACAAATTATAAAGCTAATCTCCCTGCATACTTGATGGAAAATTATAAACTCCCCCAGAAGATAATTCAGACCAGTCTCATTGCTCTGAATAACCTGAGGGCTTTTCTTTCTGTGTCACCTAAACCTGACACAGGCATATTAGCAAACTAAAGCATTAAGATCCTCCCATAACATGAGGTCCCTATTGTTACTAATCACAACACTATATGCCTGGAATGTAGGAATCCTTGTCACAGCCTTGCAACAGCCCTGCATTTAGAGAACCACAGATTTAAGGATTAATTTTAGGATTAAGATGGATCCTCTTTAAAACACAAAATTATGGAGCAACTATGTCCAAGCAGCTGTGGTTGCTACATGCAATTTAGCCTAATTCTCAGCCTTTTTGCTTGACTGTCATAACCACACCTGTGACTATGGCACAGTCATAGACCAGCCCTCAGAAATGTCTGACCCAGAAGACCAGGGTAAATGAATGTCAGGAAGAAGACCTTCCATTTGTCAAGGTGGTTTGGGTCAGAGAACATGAAAATGAACTTGACATCCATGAATCCTTGTGCCCCGATGGGATGCATCCACGAGCGTTGAGAGTGCTGGTAGACATCATGCCTTGGTCTCTCACAATCAGCTTCAAGAGGTTGTGGAGATCAGGAGAATGCCCAAGGACTGGAAGAAAGCAAATGCCACCTCAGTCTTCCAAAAGGGCAAGAAGGAGGACCCAGGGAACTACCAGCCAGTCAGTCTCATCTCAATCCCTGGAAAGGTGATGCAGCACCTCATGCTGGATGCCATCCCTACCCACTTGGAAGACTAGAGGGAGATCAGGAGTAGTCAACATGGTTTCACTACAGATAAGTCATGTTTGACCAACCTGATTGCCTTCTATGATGAAACAACTACCTGGACGGATGAGTGGGGAGCAGTGGATATTGTCTACCCTGACTTCAGCAGGGCTTTCAATATTGTCTCTCACTAGGTCCTCACAGGCAAACTCAAAAACTGTGGGTTTGATGACTGAACAGCAGGATGGATTGAAAAATAGCTGAGTGGAAGATCACAGAGGGTTACAGTCAGTGTTACAGAGTCTAGTTGGAGGACTGTTACTAGTGATGTCCCCCAGGGTTCTATACTGGGCCTAGTATTGTTTAACTTATCCATCAATAGCTGGGATGGGGAAATAGATGCCTCTCAGCAAGTTCACTGATGATACAAAACTGGGATGAGTGGTCAATACTCTAGAGTGCTGTGCAGCCCTTCAGAGGGACCTTGACAGGTCAGAGAGATGGGCAGAGAAGAACCCTCTGAAATTCAATAAAAGCCAGTGCAGGGTCCTGCACCTGGGGAAGAATAACCCCTTGTACTAGGACAGGTTGGGAGCTGACCTACTGGAAAGCAGCTGTGCAGAGAACGTGCTGGGAGTCCTGGTGAAAAACAAGCTGTCCATGAGTCAGCAGTGTGCCCTTGTGGCCAAGATGGCCAGTGGTGTCCTGGGCTTCATTAGGAAGAGCATTGCCACCAGAGAGGTGGTCCTGCCCCTCTAATCAGCCTGGGCAAGGCCACATTTTGGAGTACTGTGTCTAATTCTGGGCTTCTTAGTATAAGAGAGACATGGAGCTCCTGGAGCAGGTCCAGTGGAGAGTTACTAAGTTGGTCAAGGGTCTGGAGAATCTCTCTTACGACAAAAGGATGAGGGAGCTGGGCCTGTTCAGCTTCAAAAAGAGGTGACTGAGAGGGGACCTCATTAATTTTTATAAATATCTAAAGGGGGTGTGTCAAGAGGATGGAGGCAGGCTCTTCTCGGTGGTGCCAACCAATGAGACAAGAGGAAATAGGCAGAAACTGATGCACACGAAGTTCCACCTGAACATGAGGAAGAACTCCTTTACTGTGCAGGTGACCACACTGTAACAGATTGCCCAGAGAGGCTGTGGACTATCTCTCTCACTGGAGGTATTTAACTACTGTCTGGATGCACTCCTGTGCCACGTGTTTAGGATGACCCTGCTTGAGCAGGGAGGTTGGATCAGGTGACACTGTGGTCACTTCCAACCTGACCAATTCTGTGATTCTGTGATACCTTGACCATAAAATAGGCACAGACTAGGGATTATAAGGAATCAATATGATCCCAGGAATGTCAATTAAAAAAGAAAGAAAGAAAAAAAGTATTTGGTTCCACTTCATTCAAAATACCTTTTGCAAGCTGAGAGTTTTTGAAACTTGACTTCTGACATCCTATACATTTTAATTTTAAATCACAAATAATTAAAAGCACTAAATGTCAAGGTAACACAATATTCCTTCTGACTTGAAAACAAATTTTGACTTGACCTAACAGGTAGGCTTTTGCACCAACAAGTAGTTCTCACTTTAATACGTCTAGGCATCTGGGAAATGCTCTTCCTTTTTAAAGTCTGCATAGATAACCTTTAATAACTTCTTCCTGTTTGTTTTCTTTTTTTCCCCTCTGCCCCCACACCCTCCCTCCTGCCATACATATTTCTAGATTAAAACAACATGACATCATAGTAGCAGGTGGTTCTTCTCTAAATGTCAGTGACTGTAAAGGGACACAAATATCCATTGAATGGTACATTTGCAAAGTGCAAGAAAATGGAACAATCCTTAGGAAATCCACGAGCTTTAAAAAACTATTTTTAACTATTGCTAAAATGTTAAAATTGTTCTGCCTTACATGATTTTATTTTGAAAGTCACCACAGAGCCTAGATGAACTGCAAGCCAGCTTTGTTTCATGTCATCACGAAGTCAAATCTTGTTTATGCTGTCAGGAAATATCACTTGGAAAAACCACAGGAGTTTTAATCTTAATCCCGTTGCATTTGTCTTCTTGTGATTACCAATAAATACCTCATTTGTAGAGGACTCCTACATTCCACATCCCTTTTAGAGAAGAATTTTTGCCAGATTGAATGAATGTTTAAATCATTATTGATTATGACATAGCTAATATAAATGAATGAATTTTATATGTGGTGCAAACTGTACACCTGCTTGATATATATTGGTGAGCAAAATCAATTAGCCCCTTGCTCTTCAGGTCTAAAAGGTTTAGCCTATCAGATTGTTCTTTCCAAATGATTGTTTAAGTTTTCTACTAAGAAAAGAAAATACAGCAGCAGGAATTAAATTACAGAAATTTAGTAAATCTTTGCAAGTATTTTACAAAATACCATTCTTTACTTAATAAAGGGCAAGCAACATATTTTATGATTTCCCATTCATTCGACAAAGCTATGGTGTTTGTAATTGTGTATATAAAGCCATCAGTCTTGTAGAGCCGTCTTTAGCTGAGCAAGCCCCAAAGCATCCCGTCCATTCTGCTCAGATCTGATCAGCATCTTTATAGTTTATCAGCCTTGGGGTTCAATTTTGTTTTGGATGCTTTTATAAATGAGCACAATCACTGGTGAATCTGTTCTTCCAGATTGCAAAGAGAAAAATCGAGAGAAGAACTTTAGTAGATTACTGTGTCACTGAGGATAAAGTACAAGCACAAATGCACCTAAAGTAGTCTCAGAGATTATTTCATTGGGTGTACATTTTCAGTTTTATTTCAGTAAAATTAGATGATTGTCTTAGTTATTATTGTTTTTGAAGCTATATTCTGTCCCCAGGCAAGGTGCATGATCAATGCACTATCTAGCAAAATCAATTTGTTGCAAAGTACTATTTATTTAAGAAAAGGAAAGAGGAGGAGAGAAAAAGAGAGTAATGCATAGCAAATGTGAAGATGATTATAAGACTTTCTTCTAGTAAGGCTGATTTTTTTCACTGAAGCATGGAAGTTAAGAAATAATACAGCAGATTTCACAAACCCTGTACAAAACTACTTCTATATACATATTTAAACTTTAGGGTAGCCAGTGAAAAGCTATCATCAAGTTTTATGGTTACTTCTATTTTTGTTATAAAAGATGAGTTTCCAACAATAAATTAATGTGACAAATGATCTTTTTCTGATATATGGATCAACCACACGAGTTGTTCGATTTTTACGTAAACAGGACACAGGAAAGATACATACATTATAATATAAGAGAGGGTTTGGTTTCTTTTTTTCAGCAGTAAAAAATCGGTACTTGCTATGCTTTGTTATTCAAGAGATCATCAATATCACTGAATATCTGATGGGTTAGGAGAATGTGATTTTCTCAAATAGCAGAAAGGCTGCTCTCTCATGACAGATAGGGTCAATTTTGTTTTCAGAAGCTGTTGATGCTCTTGCGTTATCTCTGTCATGGCCACCATATTAGAAGTGTAGTGAAAATCCATTATCTGCAATCTCAGTCAAAACATTTGCCACTCTGAATAGTTATAGGCAGCACAAACTTCCAGTCAGTTGGAAACTGAGCATTTGTATGTTCAACGAGAAAAATGCTTCATCAAAAATGGTTAACTGCAACTGATCAGAGTTGCTATCATTTCTTCATTCAGGTTCATCATCAGGGATACTACAAATCTTCCAGAAATATATGAAATTATAATGCTGTAAAGAAATGCAGTCACTTAATTATATTAGGAATATGAACTCTGAGACCAGTTTCAATCCCCATCTATCAGTAACTACATATGCATTGTACAGAGACATCTACCACTGATACACATAGGTGTGAATATAACCATTTCATGTTATGATTTCCTCAATAAAATAGCTGTGATCAGAGGAAAGAAAATAGCTGCCTGAAAATGATGGCGAATCCTGGTGGGTTTCCATCTCGAAAGAAACAGTGCCCTCAGTACTGAATTTTGAGGTGGATAGTTTCTCTTCCAGCAGATTAGTAGAAAAGGGGTTACTTGTAATGCAGCAACAATCTCTAATGGCACTACTTAAGTAATCCATGCTGTCTACTTAATTATCCTACCCTTTAACTGCAAAAAAGAAAAGGAAGACCCATGTTGTTGTACAAAAGTATGACCAGTTAATCTATCTGGCATTTGCTATTGATAATGCATGTTTTCAAGCAGCAGGGCTACACAATAATGTTTTCTGGGTTTACATTATCGAATGATAGGTAACATTGCTGAAGTAGATCCTCTTGAGGCCATGATGGTGTGAGACTTGAATAAGCCATCTTCAAAAGGTGAGATGCTACATATTACTCAGAGCTACTTAATGAAGCAACTGTGTGTTTAGAACAGCTGCAGGAGAGAGAGACTTGGCAAGTGAGTTAAAGCAGCTTCATAGAAATTAGGACAACACTGACAGCCGCATGCATGACACTAGTCAAAGCACTGAAGGGGAAAGACAGCTAGATACCAATGTCCATGTAATATCTACATGCCCCCTCTGATTCTCCCTTCAGACATCTTCAACACTGACCAGACACAGATGCAGCCTTGGCTGAATGAGTGGGTAGATATCACAGTAAAGGCAACTCGAGGAGCATGTATAGACCTGACAGAAAGGTATTTTTTTTTCTGGCCAATCTGTTCTTTTACGCCATCCTTTATTCCTGTTAAGTGATACTGTGGTTTAATCTGCTCTTTGGGAAATATTTTAATTGCTAAGGGAAAGGGAAGAATTAGGGTATAATCACTGAAGTTATAAATCAGAACTAGGTTTTTACTGAATTTCCAGATTCAACTCCTTCCTTTCCCCAACTCACATATTTGAGTTTCAGTCCTTCAGACTATAAATTACTTCATATATACACATAGGCATGGGCACAAAATGTATACATGAACTTTATATACAAATCCAGACATGAATACACAGCTAGAAAAGATGTGTGATTCTGCAAATAAATAGTCTGGAAAATTATGATGACTAAAAAGAAAATTCCTCCACGGGCAGATCATTTCCAAACAGCCACTTGAATTTTTCCTCTGGAATGTGTGGTAATAGTCTGATGAAAGGGGGATATGGGGCCAGCCATATCATCCATGAGACACAGCATGGACATACCTTCTGTTCCCAACTCTGAGGCTGGACTGCCAACAAACCCATTCCATTCACCTGAGATCCTGTTTCAGAACGGAACATCCATGGTAAACTCAAAAACATTTGAAGATCAGAAACTGAAAGCTTCCAGGGAGGAGCCCCATCTGCATATAGCACACTACTGAACATGAAGGAAGGGAGAATTAATAGTCTACAATCTGTCGTAGACGATAGTATCATCCTGGCCTGACAGTTTTGGGTCAAGGGCACAAAAATCAAAATGTAAATTAACACTCAGTGAGTGATAAGGGGGAAATGTGCTACACAGGAATTATTAGATAAAGAGATTATGACAAAGGAGTCAGATTCTATTAGAACACTCACAGTAGGGTCCTCAAAAGGTAAAAAAAAAAAAAAAAAACTTTTTTTTTTTTAGGGAAAACACAGCAATGAAATTTGAGAGATTTCAGTATAAATATTTTCTCTCATTTTGATCCACACATCACCTTTTCAGTTAGGTTCCACTGTGAGTTTCATGTTTAAGTAGACTCCCAGTATTGAATCTGAAGACGCAATCACAACAGACAGCATTCTTATGAGTTTTATAAGCATCCAATGTCAAGTTGTAATATTCACATATTTCTTAGACCTTCTATCAAAGTGGAATCAAACTTCAGTGTATTTCCAGATCAAAAATAGAAGGCTCAGTTTGCTAAGTCTCTTATTTATCTCACCTACTACAACGCACAGTATTTTTGTTAGGGTTTCAGCAGCTGTAATGTATAGATAGCATTAGAAACAGATTCCAATTAAAGAACAGAAGACATAATATTCACACATATTCATACAAACTCCATAGAGGAAACTGTGGAGAGAAAATGCTTGAAAGGTGATCTTCTCACCTCAAAAAAAGTTGTAAATATTTTCCTTACTGGTAACTTGTTAATATTTTCAAATAAAACTAAATTAAGTAGTAGATACAACAGTAAAACACCATGATGAGATTGTTTAGCTATATTTAAACACACATAGGATCTAAAGAGGCAGTTAACAGTCAAACAGCAAAGAAAGAAAATATCAGCATGGTATCAGGAGAAGATCTCAATCAGAATCAGGAGTATTAAATAAAATATATTGTTTTAATTCATTAGTTGAAATAGTGAAAGACTTAACTGTGCATAGTAAACTGCAGCATCACCTTCTCAAGAAATGGAGCAAGTTCACTAGTTTTTTTCCTAGTTCAGATTTTCATGATTGTTTATTCAAAAAATAACAGGCACACCTACTTGCAAATTAATAACAGTTTTAGCAGCTTGTTACACTTTCATGTCATGATTCACTCAAGTCTGAAAGCTCAAAAAATCAAATTTTTCTAGGAATTCTTGTGTAAGAACATGTGTTTTGTTAACTTCAAAGAGGGAAAGGTGAGAGAACTGAGGCAACACTGGAGAATGGATGAAGGTTCAACATCCTTTCAGGAACGGCACCTGAAAGGCGACATTCATTTCCAAAGCCTGATAGCTTAGAGAGAATGCTTCTTTCTTTCAGCAGGTATCCTTCAATGCCATTTTTAAATTTCTTTGCTTCATTTGGCCACAGTAAATTCCTACTCTTCAAATAACCAATTTTCACCCTCTCTTTTTCTTTCAGTACTGTCCTTGTTTGTAATTATGTTCTACTCCAAATCTTAATCCAGACACTGGATTTAGGGAAACCATCTGCTCACCCTGATATTGAGCATTTACTTATTGCAACAAATGAAGACCTTACACTTATACAATATCTCAGGCCTGTATGTAAAAAAAAAATTGTAACTAGCACGGTTTCTTCTATAGGTGCAGATATACAATTAGACATTAGCTTATTCCAACAAGGGATGGACAATGCCTAAAGAATTTCCCTCCTGTGTGACACAAAAGGCCTATAGAGCATAGCACTATTTCTCTGACAGTAATCACTAACAGGAAGAGCCAAGGACACAGGTTATACATGGTCACTTCCGACAGAGGAGATCACATCTGGACTCATATATTTGGTAGCTGTCAATCAACCAATTTTTCATAAACACATCTAATTCCTACTTGAGAAAAAAAAAAAAATGTATTTCTGTCTTTGAATATCTAATGGCAGTCATGTCCACACAAAGACACAGTGTTTTGTCTATTTCGAACTTACTTTATACCAGCTAACCACTTTCATGTGCCCAGAAGAGCAGGAAAGGGAAGATTAAAGCATCACCACCATTACCTAGTATAGCTGAGATAGCAGACCCTTTTAATATACCTATGGATTCATGATCTGTAACTGCATTCAAATTAACTGATCTACTTTTAGTGTAACTGCACTAGAACATCACTATGATTTTGAAGTAGCTACAGCCATGGTAGAAAGGATTATTCACTCTTTTAATTATTCCACTATAATTAGAAATTAATGTATTTCAATACGTAACATATATGTAGGCAAATCTTTATTGTACCATTTTGAAGCTGAGACAAGAATGGAGTGGAGAATCAAACAGGGGAAAATACAGGATTTGCCTTAACAAGAATGTATCAGGGAAAAAAATAAGTACAGGTGAAATTCTACACTTTAATTACCACAGACTACTAAGATAAAGAAAAGTTTCAAAGAAAAGTAGAAAAATTTTGGTGGTCTGTCAAAAATATCTAACATTTACAAGAGTCAGCTGTATCTTGCTAAGATGTTTTTCTCCCCTTCCAAGACACTTTACCCCTCACACACTGGCTGATTTACCCTCAACATCATTGCCATGCTTCCTCTTTCACATAAAGAAAGGAAAAAACTTGATGTACCGGCTTAGACTCCATCCTGAGCTAGAAGTCAGGAAACAAAACTTCTGCAGAGCATTCCATTTTAATCGGATACAGTCATGCTATCCAAATAGAAAGAAATTTGCTACAGATTAGCCATTTTCCTCCTGCATTAGTAGTCAGAGAAAAATAATTGCATTTTGCAGTTATTCACTCTATTAGTTTTGGGGGTTTTTGCAGCTTAGAGACCTGTCTCAAAGAATTAAACTCCAGCTACTGTATATCAGGTCAATCCTAACAAGCACTGGGAAGAAGAAAGGAGTGGCCAGCACCTCATTTCTGTATCAAAGTGTTTTGTTCTTAGGCTATTAAAAAACCCCACAAGAAGTTCAGAGGAAAAGTCCAACACAGCTGTTGGAGACGGGCTGTTTCAAATCCACATGGAGCTGTGACAACAAAAGATGTTGTGGGAATTCACTGGTTGTAGACAAAAACTGGTGAACTGTTACCAGAAGTATTTGGTATTCAGAAAGCTATTTCTAAAACATATTGTATTCAAGATCATATAAGTTAGCAGGAATTGTCAAAGAGTATGCTCTAGGTTTATTCTAAATAGATACTGAGCCATGTCCTGAAGAGAATTCATTTCCATTTGTGATCTACCCACATTATTGTCATTAAATTCTACCAAAAAAAAGCACCACAAAAGTTTCAAGAAAATCATTTTAGTTATGTGATGAGCAATGTTTTCTAGAAGTTAGTCAGGTAACACAGGAACCAAGTCCCAGCAACAGTTCATCTGAGCCTATACCTAGTCAAACACTTGTCACTAGTGGCTGTTTTGTGAAAGAAATACCAAACCTATACTAACAGTTTTTCCAGTATACCTTTACACATTATAGTAATCTGTGGTCTTTAAATCACCTTCATTCTATAAAGTAGGTCCTACATAAGTCCCAGTTGTACCAGGCACAGAAGGCTCCTTAGACTTGCTATAGCCATACAGCAGGTTCTGATCAATCTTAACCGGGTTCACATCTGCTCATATGGCACAGATACATTGCTCAGGTCAATAGAAGCACCTCTGCAGAACACTGTGCAGGCCCAGTAATTTACTCATATGATGTCAACCATAAAATTAGGACCACAGGTTCTTCCCTCGTTTACCTTAAGATTCTTATTCTAACTATTAACAGAAGTTAGGGATGCAGCTCTTAACTGTCTCACAGTTTGGCTGAGATATAACTTTGCTGCAAACAGATCCCCTAATTTAATTAGTTACACATGGGTCCTACACACTATATCTGACAGTTCAGGGTCTGAGGTTTCCCCTTACCACCCCATATACCCTCCAATCTGCTCTCAAAACTATGTATATATATACAAAAATAACAATAAGCTTCTCACTGTTACTGAAGGGACAGCACAGTCAGTAGCCATGTAGGTGGTCATTACAAGAGTGAAAAAACCACCCTCTGAAAATCCAGAGAAGAAAATGCATCCAGACACCATTTTCAAACTTAGCAGATAATTTTAGAAATATAAAAGAACATTCACAGCATAGATATTTGCTTTAACACTGCTCCTGTATAACTAAGGAACAATTTTGGTTCATAAAGAATGATTAAAGCACCAATTATTTTGACTAAACATGTATTTGAAACCCTCAGGCTGCCATGGTCTTTAAAGCCATTAATTCATTATTTAGCTGTCAGTGTGGAAAAATGTCACAAGCTTAAAGGTTTAACAAACACTCCGCAATATTAAAGCAAATGGTCACATTTGAAATTTCAAACTGTTACATGATTTTATTTATTAGATAATGTAGATTACCTTTTCTACACACATTTCCTGCAATGTATTCTAGAACAATTTTGTGTTGAACAGAATCTAATCATATTTTATGCTTAAATTTAAATAAAGAAAGAGAGAAAAGACCCCCTCAAGGGCTTCTGGGAAATCATTTACAAAAATCTTTGAGGCTCAGGTGAAACAAGTTGTGCTGGGATTTGAAAGATCTGTGGAAGTGTAAGCTATAAAATCACTTCATCTTGGATGCTTAGAAAGGTGGTTTGGGAAAGAAACTCCACTTTTTCAATGCCTCAGTGATATATGGCACTGACACTAATGGCTATAAAACCTTATTAGGGAGTGCTGTGAAACTCAAATATATGAGTTTCTTATGTGAAAAGATTTGAGTATTCACATTACAGTGGAAAAGAGGACATGTCCACACTCATCTCTGAAAAGTGGATTGATTCTGGCAATCTATTCGGGTATATACAAATATCTTATCTCTCCAAGACTGTGACAGAGACAAGAAAATGGCACAGCACTCACTCCTAAAGCTCTGGCAAGACTTTCTGATGATTTGATACAAAACTTAACTTTCGCTGAATCTGTTGTGTGGCCTCTGACACAAAACTATGACAAAAAACAAGGTTTGGGTGCTGCAAACCAGCAGTGACCTAAGAATAGTGAATCATTTATATGTTGGGCTAATTAAAATGAAACTTTGCATTACGTAAAGCTAAGCACTGGCTGCAAATTAGCAGACCCAATACTTAAGCAGAATTGATCTTAACAAGGGGCCGAATGGTCTCCTCCTTGAATCAAAATAGAGTACTGAGGAACATATCCCATTTGGGCCCTGCCTGCCAGGGTGTGGAGAAGACTGACAACCCACCCCCAAGGGCTTTGGTTGCCTGTGCTTAAGGTCTGCTCCAATATGTTGCAGCCTTACAACCTCGCATCAGAGCTGTAAGGAGCCTCGTTGGGATCCTCCAGTCTGAGACTTGAGAGCTGAATCAAGTTCAAGGTTTATCCCTCAGTTTATACCTCACCTGAGATACGTGATAGGTGTGCCTGTGCCTAGTCTTGTACCTTGCTGTCCCAACCTCCTGACTTGCTTTACCAGCTTGGCCTAAGTCCCAGCTCATCACTCGGATATGTCTAAAAATCAGTGAGTGCACTGTTAGAGGATCCCAGCTGCTATCAGCTTCCTCCTTTGCACTACTGGCTGTGGAACTGCATCACTAGAGAGTGAGGGCACTGCTATCCTTGCCTTGCCATAAACCACAGCTCCTGTCTCAGCCACAGCATGGATCAGCCTATCCTGGCTCTATTCAACACCTGTCCCAGAAGAAGAGGAGAATCAGAAATACCAGATAACTCTATCTTGGGGAAAGGAGTACACCTTGCACTGAATGAATATGTCCATCCCTGTCTGCAGAAAAGACTACCCAGAAAGGCCAGAAAGAAAACCAGTATGGAAGATTTTTTCCTCAGATCAGAGGAGCCATAGCCTGACTGCCAGAGGAGGGAGCGTTGAAAGTGAAAGAGGGTTAAATCCCAAAGGGCTCACAGGCACTCTGTGTTTGAAAGGATATAAAAGTAGATTCCAGAGAAAAAGAATGCAAGTTCATGAATTCCTGATTGTAAGTCAGTCCTGAGAAGAATCAACAAGTAGAACTGAAATCACATTGTGAGGGATGATGCTCTGCAAGATGCTAATTCAAAAAAGAAAGAAGAACTAAATTGATAAATCCTAGGTGGCTTTAGGTATGAGATTTCCTAGGTGAAATTCCCAGTAATTTAGTTATCATATCCCACAAGAGAGACAGGAATCTGAATTATAGATGTATGTAATATACCCAAATATAACCAATATAAACAAGTCACCCATATTAATTTTCCAATCCAAAGAATTGTTGGAAATTTGTTAAGGTTTGCTCTCATTTTCCTTTCACCTCCCAGACAATGGGACACCCTCTTCAGTTTATCACCACTGGCATTTTTAGTATCTCAAATTCAGATCTGTCATTCTAGGTTCTAAATTCACTATTAATGTCAATGTATATTTCTCTGAGTGGCAGAAACCCTTCAGTTTCTGTAACCTGAACATGAATGTCATATACGTTAATACCAACACTGAAAACTGCCCTCACCAGAGAAGCAAGAAGAGAACACTTTCCATGTGAAAGCTAGGAGGGCTCCAGAGGGCCTGAAAGAAATTCTGAAACTGCTTTCCCTGTTCTTCCAGAACATCTATATGCCTTCCAATTACCTATAACTAGCAATAATGCACTGTGAAAACCACAAAGAAGGGAAAATAGTCCCAGAACAAGCCAGCAGTGCAGAAATATATGGTTAGATCTCATGCAAAGTATCAAAAGAAGATCCTGCTCAGCTGTCTGCATCATATAGAGGATGGATGCTCCTTCCTATTTTTGTCAACCAGGGAGAATTCTGCCTGTAACTGGGCTGCACATAACATGGTCATTTTAAGGTGTGGCAATATCTTCCACAAGAGAGTTACCTAAGCCTGCCTTGTTCATCTAATCTCATCACGATTCCTGCTACTAATCTACATTCCTCAGTTTGGAGTCATCTCAGTGGCAAAAGGAACTGTATGTTATTGCTGAAGCCCCCCAGCTATTCTCCAATCACTTTTTAACTTAAGGTTAAAAAATTAGTTTTCAGTGAAATTAGATACTGTGTGCATCTTAGGAAAGCAGAGAGAAGGAAAAACCATTTTTAATGTCATCTACAAAGCAAAGAAAATGCTGTGAGCTATATTGTGTTAAAAATTTAAGTCCTGGAAAAACAAAAGCCTTAAAAATGCAAGATGTTACTAATATCAATTGGAGAAACAATTTTAAAATATTTAACAGGTTCTTGCTTTTCCATTTAGACAAAGAAATGAAGATTGCAGACACCTGGTAATTATACTACGTACCACAGACTTGCAGTTACAGAAAATAATTTAGTATATAATTGTGGGTGTATGGATTTGCAGTTGTTGTTTAATATGGTGAATATAACAAATAACTGAAAGACATTATCTATTCATATATTTGGAGAGATTTGTCTGAGTGTATTTTTCACTATCACACAGTATAAGCATATGAACAAAACCTTGGTCCCACTGTAGTCAGTGGTGAAACACCATTGCCTGCAGTGAAGTGAGACTTACACATTTACATATGTATACCAATACAGTAAATATGTTTTATTCTTATATGTTGAAGCTTTACCCAGTAAGTTGACGTCTGAGAGAATATTAGGTTCCCGGGCCTCTGAAAACGCATACCAAGTAATTTGGTGCAAAGATGCTTCCAAAATCACATCACTGTGATAGATCTTCTGGATTCATAGTTCTGCATCAATTCTGTTGTGCACAGTAGTTATAGCCTGGAGGTACAATAAACAATGCAAGTTGGTAAGAGGGGCCTTGAATTTTTGTTTCAAACAAGCATTTAGTTTCTAATAGCAGGAATATATATGAACAAAGAGAAGAGCAGGACAGAACAATATTAGAGAAGAGAGATGGCTCTTTTACCCAAATGTAATCCTTTCTCTGCAAAGACAGCAAAAAGACAGTTTGATCCTGTCCAAAAATTAACCAGAAGTCCTGGTGGACTTTGGATCAGGTTGGCTATGAATCTGTTCATGCTCATGTGAAAAAAAAAAAAAATTTTTCAATTTTAAAAGGTTCAGAGAATAGTAAATTAAAAAAAAAAATCTACTGCAGTGAAAATATCTGGCCCCATCAAAATAACTAGGACATTTTGAGTATATTCCACCCTACACTCTTAAGACATGAAGCAGCTTAATAGGAATCAAAGTATTTGAAAACTGTCATAACAGGAGTAAAACCAGTAAAAACGATTGGACAAATATTTGCAATCACCTATTTGACCAAAACACTGCTGGAAACATTTTTTATTTTACACAATTAGGAATAAATGAATGACAGAGAACTCTTTTTTCATCAAAATCAAGCCCTTTGGGGCTAAGCAACTCATTTCTATACTTATTTTTGTGGATTTTATAAAAAAATAAGTAAGCTTCTTGTCCCTACTACTCCAAACCTAAATTGCCCTAATGGCTGAAAAATCCTTTAAAATCCATCATAATGCATTTATACAAATCTCATCTTCTGCTAACATGCCTAATGAACTTTATAATCTCTTCTCCATAGTTAATATTTTCACACTTTCATATATTTCCATATATTTATACAGAAATAGATCTTTTTTTTTTCCATTGATCAAAATTTTCAAGTAATCATATTGTTTCTCAACAAAAAGAAAGCAAGTTATCCTCAAAATATTGTTTTCTTTCTCTCTTGGTGTTTTCTGTAATACAATGTAAGCTTAAATATTGACATAGATATCAGATACTCAAACTTCCACATACAAAAAATTTAAAAGAACAGAGCAAAAAAATATTCATAAGGAAAGTCAATAATTCATTTGTTTTGCAAAATACTTGTAAGCATATTTCATAGCAGGAATACTAAATGGGTCTTCTAGTCCTAATAGTAAAAATTTTCAAGAAAAACACATTATAGAGTCAATATTGACAAAGAGCATGGTATCAGTAGTTCAGCATCTTAGCAATGATATTTCATGAAAATTGGCTGAAAGTCTTTCCAAGAATTCCAGAAATTCATTTTCTATGAACTGACATTGAAAACTGTTTCCTGACCGCTGTTAAATCTTACCTCCCCCAGATTGGAAATTTATGAAAGTTTTCAGTAAGAATACTTTCAGAAGCTCTCAAACTTGAGTAG
>JAYRBT010000082.1:65064676-65074976 GCA_036023395.1 Myiotriccus ornatus
AGTGGCCCTGACCAGGAATCGAACCCGGGCCTCGGCGGTGACAGCGCCGCGTCTTAACCACTAGACCACCAGGGGCTGTTACACACGCAGCATGTTTCTTTTGCATTAAACAAAATACAAAATTAACTCAATTTACACAAATTAGACAGCAATGAAGGTAGCACAGAGATACATATAAGTTTCCAAAAATGCAGTCACTACTGAAGAAAAATGAAAATAATCAAAACCATTTTTGTAAAATGGCTCCTCCTTTAAAGCTGATAGTCTGTAACACTTTGGTCTTATGAATCCAAAACCTTGTCACCAACTTTTCCTCTTTCTTTTTGTAGAACTTGATAGCCGAAGAGCTACAATAAGTATAAGGCTTTACTCAAATGATTGCCTTAGTAATCTTATTGCTAAAAAGGGACTGTTGGAGATTTGATAGTAAATTATAATTCAGAAGTTACTTCACAAAAAATGAACCTGTGAGATCAGTTTCAGGCTTAAAGACAGAAAATCTGACACTCCTGTGCTGTGTTTTCACAGGATCTAACAAAGTGGCACTATAATTTCCTCTATTAGCTATTACAGTACCAGAATCAATTAGCAATGAATGATAAAAAATATAGAAACTGCTTACATATTATATTTTATCCATGGTCTAATCCCCCAAGAACTCCAACACTAGGTAAAATAACTTGCTAGAAAAAATCATAAGGATTAATTTCCTTTTCTTTAACAGAGGCAAGCAGGCCTAAAGGTAAGGCTCCAGTATACAAAAGGGGAAATATATGTATATATATACACACAAAAATTAAAGTTCTATGAGCAGGGCAATGAAGAATGACTGGCCTCACAGGAGTCTGTGTCTTATAACTGGAGTTTTCTAGTGTCAAACAAGTTGTGACTTCCAACTGCAATTTTTCTAATAGTTGGGGCAATTGTAATGTGTCCCTTCTGCATAGATGCTCTCACTTTTGGTAATAAACATGCTCCCAACATAAATTCTTTTCAGCAGAGACATATAATAGAGGGTGTTTTCTATATGTTTTGGGAGAAATGTGCACAGAATTGTCATCTTTGATGCCTCTACCTTTTTTTCAATACCACAGTTGAAATTAGGCAAATAGTAAAAAGTCAATGCTGGAGGACAGATAATTGCAAAGACTAGTCTTACTTCCTTCTGAAGGCATGCTAATCTATAGTAGGCAAAGGTTTTGCAGTTTTATTTCATTAATAAATCTCATATCATTTACAAAGAAAAGTACTTATATTGCTATTTAGGAATAGGTCTGTGATCCTAGGATCTAGACCTCTGAGGTCGGTTGAAAACACTGGAACATAATCAAATTCTATAGCTAACGATGTGGCTAAGGACTGTCTCCTTCAATGCAAATGTTTCATAGACTTATTTTTGAAGCTGCCTTCTGCCAATCTCAATGCAAGCCCAAGCTAACATAAAACAGATAAAAAGAGAAGAACAGGTCAGTTAGCAGATCAGCCAAGGGGCTGGAGTTACTTAGACAGGCCTTCAGGGCTGTCTCTAGTAAACTGCCTCAGCGACCTCTGGAATAAGCCATGCTGGAAAGGTGCAGAGGTGGTTTAAAATTCCCTTAGCCATTTTCCTCATGGGCCAGATTTGCTGTTCAACCCTACAAAGAAGTACTCCCAGTCTATCATTTGCTCACGCTGAGTAGTCTGAAGTAGTGCGTGGTTTATTTATCTACTTCGAATGAGAAACAATCCCAAGGCCCTCAGCACACTGCTAATTAATTCCTTTCCCATGAGAAGGAAATTATTTCTTTCCTTATTTTTAACAGCCTTCAAACAACGTGAGGGTCTTTCTGGCTGCAAAGTAATTACAGAGCTTCTGCTTCTCACCTAAATCCTCTCACTATTTGTGGAGAACATTTTTAGTATGCACTACATCCTTGTCATCCTTTAAATGTTTCTGTAATTAAAGGCAATGGTGCCAGAAAGATGTTCGAAGTTAAATAAAAAAATATTTATTTGCATGAGTAAACTAGCTAATTACTTGGGTGATCTCACACAAATATTTTTCTTATAAGTTATGTTTAAGAATAGAAACATAACCCTCAACTCAGGCACGTAGAGAGAAAAAAAATCAGTGTTAAAGCACAGCCTTTAATTTAAACCTGGTACACATCTCCGCACGTGCTTCCTTTCAGGAAAAAAAAGGATTCTTTGTGAACACACATCCCTGCACATGCATTGGCAGTTACTGCAAGATTGCAACTCAGCTGCTCAATATAACTGAAAACATGCACACATGCAGATGCTCTCTTTGAAACAAAAGAAAAATCAAATAAACAGATACTGACTGTGCCATTAAGCCACTCACCAGCCCCAGCAAGAACTTCTGGTGCTTGTCTACTCTATAGCTTCCACTATATCACTTCATCAGACATTTGGGGAAGTCTCATTTCAACAAGGAAACAACTCTGCAGGCTGATGTTGTCAGAACAGTCACACAGCTTCTTCTCCTTCTATTACATTTACTTGTCATAAATTATTCAGTTAGATTTTGATTTAGAGAAATCCAACCTGGGACAGGGGAGCAGAGAGAGAAGGCAGGGACTTCCATTAAACAAGGCTGCTAAGGTATTATTTGGAACAGTAATAGTGCCCTTCCCTTTCCACTGAAAGATAACTGCTTCTTTTACACACTCTAGGTCAAGTTCCAAAGCATGAAAGATATGTGAAAACATTAGCCCTGCTTATGCAAGCCAGAAGTTATACTGACTCCTTGACATCCAATTATGTTTTCATGCATAACTTCAAATGAGTCATTTCATCCTACCACCTGGTTTCCAGACTCTTCATCCCCCACTTCGTTTGCTTAAGGAGCTCTTCTTGTTCATCTGAATGTTTTGGGTACTAATTGGCAATATATTTCCTTTCCACTGCTTTTCATTCTGTGTTTTCGTGGTGGTCCTTCATCTGAGTCCATTCCAAGACAGTTCTGCTTGCCAGGTACTGAATGCCCTTGAGCTGTGTTACATCACTCACAACTGCAAATAGTTTGCAGTGATCTCTCTTGGCCCAACTTTAATATGAATGCTGTAGAAAGGGCTGGTGATTCTGGTTTGGATTTCAGTGTTTGGGTTACTCACATTTCTATAAAACTGCGTGCAGGTCACAAAACGACTGCTAAACTAGATTTATAACCTTTATATGGGAACTTCATCTTTCCTGAGATATGTCTAATCTCAGCTGCAAAGTGCTGTATCAAGGCCTCAAGCCCTTCAATGGTAAAAATTTATTTCAAAAAAGGTTTTCTTCTTTAGTAAATATCAATTATGCAATAGGATGTGCAGCAACATACTGGCCCAGAGCAAAACCACGACACTTACCTTTCCAAACTTCTTCAAAAATAGAGCAAAGAGCTTTTTTCCTTCAAAAGTCTAGACCTAACTGCTGCTGAGAGCAGTACCTAACATCTCAGAGCAACACATAAAAAAAGACGTCACAACAGTAAAGAAGGCCAAAAAAACCTCACCAAAACAGACCACTTTTGAGTGCTCATGGCAGACTCTCAGCCTCATTTCATAAAAGGAATTAACATGCTCAAGTAAGTCATCCACACATTGAGGCAAAAGGAGAAGGCCTAGCTAAACTGTGACAAGGCTGCAGAAATGAAATTGAGGTAAAACTTAGACAAATACCTCTAGCTTTTAAAAAATGAAATTGTCTCTAGGAAACAATTTCTGATAATAGTAATGCTATACCTACTCATTTAAGCCTTTTAGCTGCCAGATGATGCAATGAAAATTTTTTAACAGGATGTGCCCAGTATGCTCTTTGAAAGGAAAAATATTACATCAGTAATGACTCTTGAAAACTTACATCAGTTATTTGGTCCTAGGATGAAAACAGCGTAATTTTTCAGATGGTCTTAACTTCCACAATAAGCTTGACCTTGCTTAAATTTTGAGATGACTGCACTGCAAAATGACGAGAAAAGGAGATATAGGGACTAGAGGTGACTGTTTGGGCAGTGCATTTACAGAAGACAGTAAAAGGTTTAAACCTGTGATCAAGTCAATATTGTTTGTTCAAAATAAGGTAGCACATCAAGAACATCTGGGGTTTTACCTCCAAGATCTCAGTGTAGACTCTTTTAGCTAGTATTTCATATATTATGTCTTATAAAAATCACATACGGTTTGCTAAAGCTACATACCAAAAGAAAAACAAATACAAAAACCTGGTTCCCCTTAGATTTTTGTCTGTATTAAATAATGGCCAAATGTTTTGCTGGCTTAATTCCATTAAGTGCAATGGAGTCATGCCAAGAAAGAATTTGGCCCTAAGCATTTAATGAGCTTGTTACTTGAAAGATTAGGGGCCAGATCTTCCTCTGGTATAAGCTGGTACAATTTCACTGCCTTTCATGGAAGTATGCCAACTCACGAGAGCTGAGGATCTAGACTTAAAAGTAAGTAAAGTTCCTTTAGCCCTTACAAATATATGTGGTTCATATCCTCAAGTTCAACTTGTCAAGTATTCTTGCAAAAATCAAGCCTGGCCTACAAAGCTTCCCCCACCCCTTCCTGCCCCACCTCTCCCTACAAAAATACCTGAGTCATAATTTCTTTAATCCTTATGTATCAGTTTAACAACAGGGGACTCTATTTCTCCTCTTCTAAATTTTCCAGTAAGGATTCTGCTAAATCTATATCTCTTAAGTCATAATGTACTTTGCCTCTGACTATCATGAAGTCACATTAATGTGAAAATTATTTCATGTTAGATTATCAATTATATAAAAGTCATGAGCCATTTTTACAATTTAAATTTATAAATCTTAGTCTTCTTTCTTTAAGGGAATATCATCCTGCCTCAAAACAATGCTGGAAAGAAAAACTAGCAATTCACAATGCTCAATCACTCCCATTCTCTGAAGGAAGGATTATTATTCTTCATGTAATGATGTTCAAAACCAATCTACTGTTTCTTTTTCCTGTTCCTAAGTACAGATCAACTTAGGTATGTTTATAAATTTTGCTTATGGTTATGAACATTCTAAATCATTAGGGCAAAAACTAACTTCAGTCAAAGGCTCTAAATTAACAATTGCAAAATACTATAATAGTCCTTCATACTTTATTCCATCTAAGCTGTCTGTTTTAATACAAGTATGACATTTCTAACTCTTCTGAATATGCTGGAAAGCAAAGAGCTGGACTATCAGCTGATGTAAATCAGCTTAACTCCATAAAAGTTTTTTTATAACACTAAAAATCTACCTCCTTCAAAAGGACTAAAACAATTCTTTGACTAAACACTGTCATAGGTTTTGTACAACATCATTTTAGTAACATCCTTGAGGATTTTAATGGGACTGAAGTTACAAGTAGTTTGGGGTGTATTCTAGCCAAACAAGTAGAGTAAGATATCTTCAAGATAAGAAATGAAATATAACACTGCTACATTCAAATTCTTTAGAAAGGCCTTAAAAAATTCTCAGTAATTGAAAAGAAGCACACTGACTTAACAAATAACCACACTTAAAGGATTCACCACCTGGACAGTCCATAAAGTTCTAGGCACAATATATTGCATTGATTGAGAATATTTCATATAATCATTTTAATCACTACAAAGTATGCTGATGGAAACTCTGGATAAGAATTGTCATATGGCCTTCATTTAATTGCAGATTTTTCTGAACTGTATGAAGGAAGTATGCAAACAGTGCATTTATGTAATAGGAATGGTTAGCAATACAGCATTAGGACACTCTAGGGCATGTTTTATTGGTTCATTAAATCTTGCCTCAGGTGTGTTCTACCACTCTAGGCAAGTATTAATGGACCAATAAAAAAGACCCTGGGGTGTTTTAATGCAATAATACTATGTCTGTCTACATTTAAATTAATTTTTAAAATAGCTTTTAAAAATAATTTTCCTTGGTATTTAATATATCCTTCCACTGTTTAAAAATTTGTATTAGAAAGGTGAAATGGCTAGAAAACAGAGAAGTCTACTGTTTAATAAAAATGTAAGTACTTTCTGAACAGTAAAAATATTAACCTCTTCTACTTCAAATGCCTTCCCCATTTTACAGACTCACCTTTTTCTTGTTTTTTGATTCATTCTCATATCATAAACTCACCGTGAAAGACAGCTATGTTACCTGTATTTTTCCTTTATTTGAATCTGCCAGAATCAAGCTGTTCTTAAAAACAGCTGGATTTCAACAAACTTAAAATTCAGGCTGAATTCCCTAGACAGCTGCTAAGTGATACAAGACTCTTGTCAGATGGACCAGCTGATAGTCTGTAATAAAAACTGCAGGACCAGTTTTAGCCAGCAGCAGACACAGAACAAGAAAGCATACATTTTGGAGATAGACTCCTTTGGGGAGGAAGAAGGTGAGGATCAATAGCTTAATTTATGAAATATCCTTTTCCACAATTTCTGCAAGAAAGAGCATCTCCCCTCGCCTTTCATAACAGCAAAATAATTGAAATCTCCATAAATCTCCTCCAGGTACACTAGAGCTTTTACCAACACCCTGGTATCAGTCAGTTCACACAGCCTTGTTACAAAAAGCAATCTGGGTAGGAATGGTTAACCTAAGGATAATAAACTAAAAATATAAGGCATGAAGATGGGCATAATTTTGAAATCTACATGCCTGTTTGATTAGAGCAAAGTGATGTTATACACAAGTGTCTTGTGACACATCTTTCTACTGGAAAGTGTTTTGTATAAACCAGTGAGACTCCAGTTCAACTTTTTTCTTTTTTTTTTTTTTCCCCCACAAGTAATCATTATCATTTCTAGTGCTTCATGTGAGGTTGCAGAGTTGACAGTAAAGACTGGTTTCAGAGACTAGGGGTGAAGGCCTTGTTTGGAATAAGAAATATCTGAATGGATTCAGCTGCAGTGTGAGTAAAACTTCCTGGTAAGTCAGTCTGACAAATTCTGCTCACAGTGCAAGTTTGTATTTCTTTCACTAGACAGACTGCCAAGGACTGAAAGTTGTTGAAGGGACATGTATGTGTATGCCTCCCTCAGAGCATTGCCTTGTATCCTGAGATATCACTTAGAAATGATTGCTGACAGGGTAAACTGTGCCTCAAATCAGCTTAACAGCATTTAAGAAACACTTAATGTGGGTAAGTCCAGCGATAAAAGATGCTATTTACTGGTTCAGTGATCTCCTTTGAGATATGTGACACCAGCTGCATATTCTTTCACTTACTAGACAGTAATTTCACCATCATTTTGGGACCAGAATGTGGCATTTTCTCACACCTTGGATGCTATCTTCCTAGAACTTCCTTTGAAATTTGTGGCATCATGCATGCTAGTTCAATATGAAAAGATATACAAGGAGTGTCCTTTAACTGCAATGAAGAAACCCTTATTTATGCCCCCAAATTAGGTACAAATCCTACTGTGTAAGTTATTTAAGTGGATTAGCTGAGAGAAGAGTTGATGATGCACTATGCACTTTCATTCTAATGAAACAGACAGTGCATATTTTTAATGATCTTTTCATGTATGCTAGATGTGTTCTAACAATGTACAGAAGCATAAACAACAAAATCTATAATCTCCCAGGACTGTTCTGTGTCAACCACTGACCAGTCTGGCTCCAAAGTGAATATGCCAGTTTTCTTGGAAGAAAAGTCCTTCTAAATTATTAGTAAGTAGCAAGACCTGCCTGCCAAGTCCCCTCAGTCTGTAAAGAAATTGATTGTGTCACTGTTCTAGTGCATGAAAATTAATGATTCTGGGACTGGATGAAACTCTAAGTTTATTTCTACATCCAGAGGCATAAATATTTTTCAAGTAATGACCAAGACACTTTGTAGAATCCATATGTAAATACCCAGCCATTACATCTACATAGATATTAGAAAACTCTGTAAGATATCTGCATTCCTATTTGTACATGAAGTGTTCTCTAATTCTGCTAGCCAAATCCACCAAGAGATCTCACCTAGAGCTGTATTTCTAGTGCAACCGCTTGAATTCACATTAGATTTATCTCACCCTATAAAAGCACAATTCATTAAACAGACTGATAAAACTGGTCTGTTTAAACTAAGGCAATTTTATCACAGTCATTTTAATTATTTAACACTGCTTTCTTAAATCAGTACTTAAAGCTTTCCTTTGACAAGTATTCTTTTAAATAAATGAGCTGCAATTTAAACAATGAGAAAATAATGACCCAGAACAATATATACAATTAGAGAGATATTTTCCAAATATAAATGCTTGGTATTTTTAAAAAGTGATATACAGTGTGTCAGGCAATGCAGATTTACACACTGAAGTGATTTTTACAATTGATAGTGGGATCATCCAAAGAACTTCTATCCCAAAGACTAACTCCTAATCCTAAATTTTGACAAGGTTTTGCTACAAGGACATTGCTTGACAATTTAAGTCTGTCCAATTTTCATCACAGGACAAAAATTATGGAAACATTGCACTGCTGTCATGAAGCCAATGACATATTTTAACTGAGCTCTTCATAGAGATATAGTGGACTATAGGAATTTGAACCAGGGTAGCGAAGTCAAAAGTTATGGACGGACTGTGACAGAAGGCAAGCAAAACTGACATGAGCTCTATAAACATTTTTGTATGTCCTGGTAAACTTTTTTTGCTTTTTCTTCTAGATAGAAGAGATTTCTTAAACAGAAGACCTGTCCAAGCAGTGCATCATTCCATTTTTTTATCATGCAACTGCTGAAATCACTGAAATAAGTTCAAATTTTTAAAGATCAAAAGGACCACTACAGTAGCTTTGGAATGATCTGGATATACCTTCCCAATATTACCTTTATTCCAGCTGCTATCTCCACCCTGATGACTTTTTAAAAAATGTAGATGACAGGATATAAACTGCATACATAATTTGCCTAACTCTGCATCAAGGACAATGGATAATGCATTTCAGTTTTAAGACTACCTGCAATAAAGGTAAATAAGACCCAAGTCAATTCCTTATTGAAACGATTTCCTACACTGAATTCACTGTCACACATATCAACAATGAAATGCTGAATAGAATTTTAGCCACAAGAGGAATACATTGCATAAACTTCATCATAAATAAGTTTACAGACTTTTAAAATTAAATAAAGTTTCATATCAGGTACCTCCTTTGACTTAGTCATGTATTGCCAAGCATTCAGCATGTTTTAACAATTCAAATTTAGGCTTTCCTTGTTCAAAAACAGAGCAATTAGCCTTCAGGTTATTTCAAAGGGAGCAACAACCTTCATCCAGTCCTGAGGAAAGGAGATGGTCCAGAGGGAAAGCATTGTAAAACCAAGTATTGAAATTTTCCTACTTTGTCATCCTTATCAGCAGTATTCCTGCTCTTGGGAAACACTGTAAGCTCTGATAAATAACACACAACGATACATGGGCCCCTCACTACAAGAAAAACATTGAGGTGCTGGAGTGTGTCCAAAGAAGGGCAACAGAGCTGGTGAAATAAGTCTAGTGAGGGGTGGCTGAGGGAGCTGGGCTTGTGTAGTGTGTTTGTTTAGCCAAATAACACTTCCTTTTTCTGGTGGGAACATCGGCTAGGTCACCTGATTCATATTGGCCAAGGAGATATTCCATATCATGTTACGTCAGCTCAGATATAAAAGAGAGCAAGGAGGAGGGAGTTCCTTCTTCTTCTTCCAGGATAGCTAGCTGGGTGGACAGCTGTTTCTTAGAGTCAGGAATGCTCTGTTTTGTGTGGGGAAGTAAAATTTACTGTTGGTTCTCTTTACTGTATTTGTAGTGCTTTTAGTTTTAGTTTTTTTCTTTCCTTCTCTGTGTAAATATAAACTGCCTTTTTCTTAGTGAGTTTTGAGTTTACAGTTGCTTTTTTTTTTTTCTTTTCTCCTCTTCCTTTTCCCTCTGGGCATTCAGCCAAGGTCAAACCACTACAGGTTGTTTAGCCTGCAGAAAAGGATCCTCAGGGGAGAACTTACCGCTCTGTACAACTACTTTGAAGGAGGCTGTAGTGAGGTGGAGGTCAGTCTCTTCTCCCATGTAACAAGACAGGATGAGAGGAAATGGTCTCAAGCTGTGCCAGGGAAGGTTTAGATTAAATATTAGGAAAATTTTTTTCACTGAAAGAGTTATCAGGCATTGGAACATCTGCACAGAGAAGTGGTGGAGTTACCATCCTTGGAAGCATTCAAAACGTGAATGTGGCACTGCAGGACATGGTTTAGGGGTAAATATGAAAATGCTAGGATAATGTGTGGACTCAATGATCTTAGAGGTCTTTTCCAACTTGAACGATTCTATGATTATGAATTCACAG
>JAYRBT010000082.1:65075076-65105166 GCA_036023395.1 Myiotriccus ornatus
TGCTAGGATAATGTGTGGACTCAATGATCTTAGAGGTCTTTTCCAACTTGAACGATTCTATGATTATGAATTCACAGTACCACACATTACTTTCACCTGACCATACTCATTCACACATTCCCATAAGTGGCTTGAAGTTGATCATCATAAGACAACCTCATGTAGTCTAAAATTATGCCTAAATCTGAAAGACAGTAATCACTACTGAGCCCTCAGGACATTAGGTAGGTAAAACTCAAACTTCACAGCATATTAACATCTCGTTTTAAACTTGAGTCAAAATGGTGTCATAATGCGAGAAGCCTTCTTTCATGGAAGCAAATTATCAAAATAACCTCTACACTTGGTCATGTCATAGTATTATATAGACTCCAACTGCAATCATACTAACATTTTACTACCCCAAGAGCTTGGTTGAAGTTAGTGGAGCTGCTCCCACTGTAATATACTGCTAAGCCTGGGTGAGAGTGGCAGAATCTGATCCTCATAGACATTCAGATCACCCCTATCATTGCCATTGTCGCATACGAAATTGGGCTGCTTCTATCACTTCTTGATCTTTTAAGCTTATGGGAACTAAGGACCATTTGGCATAAATAATTCCAAAATTTGCAGACTTCTCAGGTCTGACTATTCTGAACACAAATTTGTAATTCCTTTTCAAACCACAAAGTTTATAATATTGGCAGGACATGCATAAATTGTGCTGACATTAAAAAGAAAGAATATTAATCCATTTTAGCTTGTACAGACTATTCCTAATCTATCAGTTGCTGACATATAGCCTTTGAAAAACAAACAGATTTATGCAATTGCTACACAGACTTCTTGTGTGGTATAAATAGATACTGTGCTAAATATAAAAACAGCAGGCATGCATAAAAATATACATGCAGTAAGGATCAGTGATACAGGAGCTAACAGAAAGACAATGCCTCCTGGGTTTACTGAGCAAATGTAATTTCTATAATGAACCTTTTTTTTAATCCCTGGTAATTTTAGACCCAGGCAATAAGGTAGAAGTTTTTGTAAGAGAAAGTAGTACAGTGGCAATACCATGGAAGAGAGAATTGATCCCAAACAAATGATTATTAAATAGCCAGGCATCAAAAGAACAATTGTTTCTTTAGGAAGGAGGGGGGAACAGCCACACCATTTTCAGTAGTCATCAGTAGCCAAAAAACAACACTAATCCACCATTAGTGTTTACTGATGATAACTAGATACGCTCCTGTTAGTATTCCAGAGCCAGCCCTGCTATACTAATGTTTATTATTACTCTTTGTAGCTGTAGGCAGCTAGAGGCTCACTGTGTCTATCCCTTTCTCATCATTTTAAAAAGATTAATCTTTAGACAATGATCTGCTGATATCATTAATCTTAGTCTTGAACTTCTTTGTTGTTCTTGCCCGGTAATGAACAGTAACACAAAAAATGCCTTGCCTACAAAAACAACAGGGACCTGATTTGTTGGGACTCTGCACTTTGGGTAATTTTTCACCGCAGTACAATATAGATGTAAAATGGCAGCCTAGGTGAGACAATCTTATTCTCTACATCACTGCCCCATTTTCATACCAAGCCAACTACATTTATGTTAATACAATTATAGCTGATGCCCAAGTAGAAAACTACAGTGCCAGACATGCACTCCATGACACAGATGGCTGTGCAGTCCAATACTGTACCAAAAATGTATTCATCTTTGTATTACAAAGAGAGAGAGAATCTTTCTCTGGCAAGGAGTAATGGGTTTTCCTAGAATCACTACCCTAATGTTCAGCTGCTCACATATTTCCCCCTCAGTAAAAACTCCAGAACTCACTTCTCTATGGAACTTGTCACTCATACAGTTTCATTTCATTTGTTTTTAAATAATTTTTGCTAGAAATAAGAAAAAAATATTCCCTGCTCCAGAAACATTGACAAGTAATTTTCATCTGCAACTTCTAAGAAAAATAATCTTATTTTTAGCAGAAATTTAACCCCCCTAAAAGTTGAAAAGTTTCATTTTCAAGCATTTTTTCTGTTTGTTTCATAAAGAACATTTTTTCATTAACACCAAAATTCACTGGAAAATCCAGTTCTCCAAATAGCAACACTGTTCCACCGCAGTTAACCCAGGTCTAGCAGGGGACTATTCACTCATATCAAAGCCAACTATATTTCTTCCAAATCCAAGCTTTTTCCATGAGTTAGTGTAGTACTCCTCCTTGGAACTGTTGTTGAGACATTGTTAATTCATTTAAGCTGGTGCATGGATAAACTCTTACCTGTGTTTTTCTTTTATTCAGTACATCTTGGCTCCTTAGAGTTCCAAGCAATGGAGAACTGAATTTATTAATATGTATGTCAGATAGGCACATATCATCTTCAGTACCTTCAATATAATAAATTTTTTTTTTTTTTAATAAAGATACTAAGACAATGAAACTTTATTGGCAGAAAACAAAACTTTCCAAACCTGAGGCTGGAGGAAGTGTTTCCTTTTTCACCTTGAAATTTCAGAACACCCTCCACAAGGCCTCTCCCCAAACAGTATCAGTTTATAACTACCTGGTTGGATCCACTCTTTTGCATTCAGGTAAGTTCTCATACTGTGCCACCCATACAGATATTACATGTTTTTTCTTGTGAGTAGTCAATCCTATTCAAATGCGTGTATGCAGATGACTTTTTTCCTTCTCTCCTCATCAGCAACCACACATCTCCTGGGAAAAAGTGAAAAGAAAAGAGCAATGTGCTTAAAAGAAAGTATTTATAGGAGTCACAGTTGACTTTTTTTTGTCAGCATCACAAATGAAATGTTCTGCCTCCCAGATTAGGCAGACTGGATAAAATCTTGGAGCAAGGTCTTCTCTTTGTCGCTCCTTTTGCACACTTGATCACTATAACATAGCAGGGTTGCCCAGAGTTATCCAAGAGCAGAATCTGTACTAAATTTGCCCCACAATCTCCATCCTGTAGAAAGCTAATTCTGCAAAGTAGCTCCAAGACAAGTCAATATTCTACCAGATATTCAGTTATGTCTGCCCTAATGAACACCAAAACCAGTTTCCCATGCTAATCATCTATCTTTTAGGGTAAAAGTTTCCATCTTAAGTGGACCCAATGTTGAAATATTTTAACATTTGATTAAATTCCCTTCAGATACTTACTATTTGTGGGAAGGTAAGATAAAAAGCATTCCAAATTGGTATGAGGAAATCTACCCAGATTTTTGACCACAGCTAAAATGATTGAAGCTTAGAATGTTTAAACAAACTTCATGGAAACATGATTTAAATATGAATAGGTATTTCTACCTCATTAACAACAATTTCTAAGGAACACAAAGAATTCCAAGCCAAAAGGAAGAGTGCAAAAGAAAAACAAACAAAACAAAACAACAAAAAACAAAACCGCTCTAGTCCTCTAGTTAAATAATTAGAGATAATTTCTGCATAGACACAAACGATAAAAATGGGATATTATTCTATCACCACTAAATTTTATGGCAAAATTCCAATTCACTTAACATGGGACAGTGTTAAGAAAGAAAAAAATAAGAGAAAACAGAATTCAGTCCTTCTAAATGCAGGTTCACTGCTGTCTCCGCAACAAATTATCTATGCAACTTGTAAGTAAAATACTCAGAGCCTGATTCAGCTTGCTGGTGCCTTATCTGGAATTGCTGTCTATAATGAATTCCCTTTTTAATACACGTACACATATGAGGAGGACAAGGCTGAATGGCAGAAGAAACAGAGATACATATTTCTCTGCTAAGTGCAAAAGAGCTGTGATTTTCCATGTTCCTTCCATCTCCATTCATTTGGAGATCCAACATAGCTGGACTTCATTCCCTGCAAAGTACTTCCTGGTGCTTTTTGGGTTGTCCAAAAGAAGTAAAGGTAATCCCTCTGGCAGAATGGGCATGGGAATACACAGCTTCTAACCTTCCTGCCTCTGTTTCCCACTTGCAAGGGACACCGAATTACCTTGCAATTGTACTGCAATGGATAACTCACAAAATAAAGTTTAACTACAGATAAATAAAGCAATGGCCAAATTTTGAAAATCTGACATAGGAAACATAATAGATGCTAGAAGTAACAATAATTCAGCTGTTTAGTGGACATCTTGCTTCAGTATGCTTGTTTTTTCTCTGTAAAACCTAATGCTACCTTACCATGTGATACAATGGCATAATACCTGATACGTAGCTCTTACCTTATTTTTGCCCTTTCCTGACCTTATAATTTTTAGAAACAGAATATTTGCATATTGTCTGAAAATAAATCTCTTGAGAAGGTTATTTTCAAGGCTTTTAATCAAAATAATACAAACCCTAAAAATCTCACATATATATTTAGAGTTTCCATCAGTGGAGTTTCTTTGAAACATCAGGTCTGTGCACGACTCTTTACAGTCTAGGGGCCTAGAAGAATTGAGACGAAAGATAAGAAGCAGCAAAAAGTTGGAGCATTAGACAAAGTACGAATAAAGCAGAAAAAACAACACAAATGATAACAGAGCAAACATCAGAAAAAACAACACAAACGATAACAGAGCAAACATCAGAAAAAACAGTCATCCACTCCATTGCAGGAAAGGAGCTATCCAGCAAAATCTGACTGAAGACCTTGTTTTCAGGTTTTGATTTTTATTTTTAGACCCTGTAAAATATTTCTAAAATATGCAAGCAATGACTTTGAAAAGCAATAATTGTGATATTAAATTTTACTTAAATTTCTTGGGCACTGATTTGTGTACAGGCTCTCATACCAAGTTCCCACGAAGCCATAAAACGTTTAAAATACTGTCTGTGCAAATGCAAAATTTATGAATTCACACATCTCTGGTTGATTTATGTGAAATAATAATGCACTATTTAATGCTTAAACATGGCTAGGAGCAATGCTAGGCTATCAAGATGTACAATGAAATAATAGATTTATAAGACGGATAACCTTCCTGCCTAGAGAAGCTTGTTTAAAGGTGTACAGATATATTAAACTATATGTAATTTTATACTAACTTAATGCTGTAGGCCTATACTGCAAGCAGTAAAAGATTACTGCCACAGTATTTTCAATAATAAAATGATCTGGCTATTAAACATAAGGTATCAGAGGAGTGCAAAAAAAATTCTTTATGATTTTAAATTTTTTTTACTCCTCTCTTTTGATTTAATTTAAGCATTGAACCACTATCTTTGCATTTTGCTGGTCATCGTCATCAACTTTCACCTGATTTATCAAAAATACTTTTGTTTCACCCTTCAAGGTATGAGATTCAGTCTTTCTCTGTGACACTAAACAACAACATATTCAAAGATTTCTGCATTGAAATAAAAGGGACACATATGTGGAATGTGGGTCCTCTTACAGGAACAGACTTCTGCTGAGGTAGAAAGTGCCACTATGACCTGGTTGAGAGCAGCAGATTCCATCATTCTTGGCAAGGCATACAAAGGTAAGAGGATCTAGCCCTTAAGGAGACTAGCAGGATGCAATATTGCATAGGGACTCACAATATTGACTGATATTAGGTGGACTACTTGTAAAACATGAAAGAAAGGCAAAGTGGTCTAAAGCCAGTAAAAGATGTGTGGCTAGCACCAAATCCAGACAGAGCAAAGGTGCTCCTGTAAAAAAACTTGAGTTGGAATAACTTCCCACTCAACCAGCTAATTAGCTAAACCCAGTAAAGTCATCCTGTTTGGCTTTGAAGTTCCTCAGATAACTGTAGTTCTCCCTCTGCAGATGGATGAGTCAATTTGAGCAAGGCAACATTCATGTTGTACCTGAGCACAGCTGAGGTGTGTGTTTCTGGCAGCTCTCCAGTTACCAACCTCAGGGGATTTCCAGAAAGCAATGATAGGATGCATCTTTTCTAACTTTAAACATTCATAAGGTCGATGTCTGCTCATGAGCCAGGCAATGGTAGTTCTAGGTTCAGCCTAGCTATTATTTAAGATGGACAGGATCAATTATATGCCAGAGGTGCCCCCGTTTCTTAACATTGACTAAGAGCAGAAACTACAGGATCACGTTTAGAGTTCTACACTGTAGTCTAAAGACAAGATGAATTCCACCCCGAGCTCTTTAGTCAATACTTTCTTTAATTCAATCTTAATGTAAATTCATAAAGAATATAGGATGTATATGACGAGTTTGTTATGCAGAATAACTGGAGGTAACAGTGTCTCCTAGGAACGGGAGAAGCAAACTAGAACTCATTGGAGAGGTTTTCATTTATTCAGTGGCTATACTGAGTCACACTATTACACACTCAGGTTCTCCTCGGAGCTTGCAAAAACTGCGACCTCTTACACAAAGAGAAAGAAGACCCTTGATTCTCTGTCACCAACAAGCAGGACACAGTTGATTCTGGCTTATATTAAATTGTTCGTTGATGATGTTCTACATTTTCCAAGTATCCTAGAGACTTTCAACGAAACCTTTTAACACCCTAATGAGACAGGGGAATTGTTGTTCTGCCTCCTTGTAAATGAAGGAACTGAAAGGCAGATATCACAGTCTACGCCTTTAAAACCTTTTGCTAAATTTCAGTAATTCAGTATCTGGATTCTCATTTTGGGACTCCCAAAGCATAACTTTGAATGTAATCAGTACCCAGTGCTCTGAGCCCCACAGAATCTAAGATCATTCTTCTCCTGTGAAAAATCACACTGAAGACTTTTCAGTGCAGGCACACAAGAAGCAGTGCACACAAAATAGTGGTCCCTTTTGAACATGTTTTCCTGAACTCCTGGCTTATAATAATAATTAAAAAAATGTTAACCACTCTAATTAACAGCATTGAAAGGGAAGCAAGTACTACAGCTGAGAATGTAAATCATACATCTCCATATTACATAACTACTTATGTGCATTAGTTTCCAACTCCATTATTAATCACAGTTCCTTATTTTGAACAGAAAAGCAAAACTCACACAACCATAAACACTCCAGTTTACTAGCTGCTTTTTTTTTTCTGTGCATATAAGTTGGTTTTGTGCTAATGACATTTTTAATAACCATTTAAACCCAGATGAAGTAGAGTGTAGACAGTTTTATATACATCTAGGTGGTGAGTCTTCATTTTAATCAGCAAAACCACTTTTGCAAAGTTCAGGAAAAAAAATTATCCTAACTATATAATATTTTACTTCCACAAATGCTAGCCACAGTTGAAGAATGTTTCCTGCATTTTCGGAACCTGAGCAAATGTTATTTTAAGTCAGTGTGATACTGAGTATTTATGGCTAGATGTGCTACAAAGGCACAAACAGGATGATCAAAGGAGGTGATGGCTACATAGGCTTCATGAATCACAGCATCTTATTGGGTCAAAATTTATTCTACAGACCCCTACTTCGGAAGAGTGTAACTTGCAAGACAGAGGCAAAACAACCTCCACCGGGAACATAGCTATTCTCTCCACCCTTTAAGTCTGTGCAAATCCAGCCACTTTTAACTTCTTCAATAAATACTGGGAACTCTGGGTCTACACCCTCCATTACCTAAACTCTCAAAAATGCCCAATTAAAGAGTTGCAACAACAGTTCTGTAAGCATGGAGGAGAAATACAAAACAAACTATATATTATCATATGTGTATTTAACAGCTACAATTATAGGCATTTAGAGCAAAAAATTCTCTTCCATTAACTAGAGATTTACCACCAAGATTTGATACAGGATACACAATGAAACTTGCCTTAGGTAACCACAGGAGGACCAAAAAAATCCACTAGCTTCATCTAAGGTCACTTTTAACTAAAGTGTAGCAAAATTACTGTGAAAACTTCCAAAGTAGATAATAAAAATTATTCCATAAGGGCACACTCTCTGGGGAAGAATTATATAATACCAAATAATAAACTCTGATATAATACACCACAAATAGGGGGACTTCTACATACTATCATGCTCTCTAGTTTCAAAATATCCAGCTAAGAAAAGGTTAGTTCACCATTAAAAGTACCCAACTTGTCAAAAAGCCTACCTCAACGAACAACCAAAAACATAGTAAAGTGTTATAAATGTAACAGAAAAGTAAAAATATTAATTAAATATACCATTAGAAGACAAGAAACATTTCAATTTAGATGCTGAAAATATCCTGCAAAATCCAAATATAACATGCTTACATGTACATCTCAAATTGATCAGTTTTCTTACAATCACTCACACAGTCTTAATACTTTTTAGAAGATTGTATGGTTCTGTGAGAAAGAAATGCTACAAATGAATGTTTCTTAAGTGTGCAAAAGAAAATAACTGCAAAAAAAGATTAATCATAAAATAACCACAACTTTAATTCTAATGCAATATGAACTGAAAATGGAACACAGGTCAGTGAAGGGACAGGCAGAGACCATACCTCAGTGCAAAGTCACCATCAGGGTACTCTCATAAACAAATATCACCACTTGAACTGTCCAGTGAGCTACCTACTCTACACAAGGTGTGCTGGTGTAGCCACTACTTTTATTCAAGCAAAGCTTCACGAGATTTTCTTAAATTAAGGGACATTTTGTGAATGCTACATGCTCATACTGCTTATCTTACTTAGATATTCTAAATATTTTAAGTTGTTCTATGAGACATCAGTACATATTTCAGCATACAGATGAGCGTATGCCATATTAATGCTGTAAGTAGCTGTAGCTATAAACTGTTACAGTACATACTGTGTTTTTATTTAGACAAATAAATTTATTACATCTCTTTTTCCCCAAAAATGCATCAGAAGACATATATTTATTAAAAACAAAATTTAAAAAGAAAAAAAAAAACACAAAAAAAGCTTAATTTTGATCACTACTACTCTCATGTAAATCTAAAGTTTTTATTGTCAGTTTGAGCCATTTTTAGCTAAGTCCCCCAAAATTGTTTTTATTCCCATGTGTATAACTAAAAACAATTAACTGAACTTTCTAAGAAAATGCTCCATTAGGCTATGACTAAGCATGTAAAGTTTCAGAGCCCAGGAGGGAATTTTCTCAAAAATTACAAGCAATTGAACATTTCCACTACAATTAATCGTGTGCCCTAGGAAATGTACATCTTGGACAATTAAATTTTCTCCCGTTTATGCTCAGTGCAGCATTTTCAATTGGTCATAACCTTTTCTTGACTCCATTTTCTTGAAGTGGATAGTTCTCCTAAGAGTGTTTCAGTGTCACTTTATAATGTTATGTCTATCAGTATGTTTAACATTTTTACAACTAGGTACTTGAAGCTATACTTTTACAGTCATGTTTAAGAACCCAAGAGTAATTTTATTCCCCTGAATCTGAGTCATTACGGCTTCAGTTGACTTTAGTAAATGTACATGGGAAATCTAGTCACCACAACTAAAAAATTAAATCTCTCTTAAAATAAGTTTGATAATTCTGGCACACAGCGAACGATATCTGACATTGAATGGCAAAACGTCAGTACAAAGACTACAAAATTTTATCAGAAAATAACCTGCTCTGTCTGCTTTCTGTTTACAGCCATTGACCCTAAGAAACAGTAGATCAAACTATACTTTTGCGTGTTGATCACCTCTTATCATTACCAGAAGTTTTAAGTTAACCAAGGTAAACTAGTAAACAGAAGCTAAAAACCAAAACTAAAACCAAAAGATACCTTGATATAACACACTAATGCATTCCAGTGTCATCCAATACATAAAGCTTTGCTGTCCTGAGGGCACAATGTACAAGGGCTTCTGCAACTCATCTCAGACCAAAGTGGCATCCTGACAAGTGAATAATCTCAGGAGCACAGTGAAACTTAACAAGTAAAGACCAGTTCAAAGCCGATTGACTTCTTTTTTTTTATTATTTTAACAGTTACCTTGGTATTTAGGCACTAGCATTACCTATGCTGCGGATTAAAGCTAGAAAGTTTGAAAAATACCATGGCATGTTTTGCTTCCCAGGTGCCAGAACCACTTTGCAGAGAGTTTGCTCTATTGGGAAAAAAAGAGTAAGGAAATAATCTTGTTCCCCTCTGCCTATCTGCAAGGGGGATCATCCTCCCTCAGCATGGGAAAAACTGACTTGTGAATTCATTTTCCTTCCACTCATTTACTTGCACAAAAGGAGCTGCAACAATCTCAGGCAGCTGAAGAATGCCTGAGAATTATACCTGGTGTTGTTCTGTTTCCCATTCTCATAACAACTTCAGGAACGGGACAGAGGTCCCGTGTGCCAAAATCCAAGCAAAGTAAATGAGATTTCAATAAATTTTTAAAATAATGTTTGTGTGCTGAGGGAAAAAATTCTTGTCCCTTTCCAGTCAATAAATTGCAGTATCTGCAATTATCTATAGGGAGATTTGTATGCAGCGAAGAGGAATAATTTGTTTCTGGCAGTAACATTCCCATGCTTAAAGCCCCTAACTCCATCAGTCATTCCTGAGTACTTTGCATTCTCTGCAATCTGGAAATCTTCCAGATGTGTAGACTAAAATATAGTATAACAAAAGCTGCGCTAATATACACGGTAAATGCCTCAAACTCTCATATTCACCTTTTTTATTTTCTATTCACTGTACTTCTTAAAGACACTACTATTGAAAATTATATTGTTTTAGTGGTGCATCAACAAAGTAGATGTAAGTTCTTAGCATGCAAAACAATCAAATTAACATGCAAAGCAATCAAATTAAGGGACTTTTTTTCCTTTCCCCCTGCCAGTAGGCAATGCAGAACATAATACACTCACTGTGATTATAAACTGATAATAAATCCTAAACTATATAAATATCTTCACTATTCTGAGGGAGGCCCAAGATGGGATAGCTTTGGCAGTGTTGGATTTGTATGTAATTGCAATGCAGGAATAAAACCAAAAGAAAAAAGTTTTTAAGTGCAGTCTGAGAAGTGCCTGATACAGTGAGATGGTTCCCTCTTCTGGCCGAAGCTGGAGGAAGTTAAACTCTGATTTTACTTTTTTAATTGAAATCAGATAATCAGTAGGATATAAAATTAAAGTATCAGTCTAATTTTAGTTTATGTCAGATTCATCTAAATATTTTTATAATATCTTTTCAGAAATCAGTCCACAGATGGGATAATTTTCCAAAAACACTTTAGTGAAAGTCTTATATATGCTCTCTTGAACTTCATGTATAGATTGCCTTATTCATAAGCAAATATTAGCACAGGTCTTGGAAACAGGTGCCCAACTCACTGTTCTTGTAATGAATGTGCATTCTTCAAAATAAAGAAACTGTAAAAAAAACACAAACCAGTAAACCTAAACTGAAACATTATTTAATAGCATATTAAAAAAAAAAAAAGTCATTCCCCAGTTGGCTCTGGCTAACCTGGTCATATCCAACAACATTGCGATGCAATCCAAATACCTGCTGGTACCTGTGGGAATGCAAACTCATTAATGTTTTGGGGTTTTGTTTTTGATTTTTTTTTTTAGAAAGGCCTCCAAACCAGAATATTCTCCTTTCTACATATTACACCCAAGAACAAAACTACACCACCAACAGTGCCAGTGCTCATATAAGAATATATATTCTGTTTTTACCAAGAGGTGAATAAAAATTTACTTAATATATGGATTTGTACCAATCAGTCAGGAAATACTAAGCTGAACTGAAAGAACAACTCCTTGTGCAATCAGTAAAAATTATTGTAATTGATAACATAACTTTAGAGTTGAATACATAATTGTCTGGTCTGATATGTTCAGAAGTTATTTTGGAACTCATCCAAGGAAATTAGATCAGCCAAATAAACAATGGAGAAAAAAGAGAAGATGAAAAAACTATTGATGGTCATTTTTTACAAAATGCCAAAGAAACTCATCCCAAGAATCACCATAATATTTTAACACAGTGTTAAAGATGCTTGAGAGATAACTAGTAATAGTTATCCACAGGAACAGGATGTACATCTACAAATACATAGCTAGACAAAGTAACAAAGAAACAATAAAGAAAAGGCTGAAAAGCAGCAACAAAAACTTCCTTGTTAAGTCCCATGAAAAGAAAGGAAAATACAAACGATGGGACATCCACAGAGCCTGAAGCTTTATTGTGATTCTAAAGCTCTAAATAATCATGAAGATGTCAACAGTCAGGTTCTTCTATCGAAATACACACAGAATAAGGATTGACATAGAACTGTGTGTTTGCTGCTCCACATTAGTTTGTTAAAAGCAGACCAAGTTCAGCCATTTGCCTAGTTTGATCACCTTCTATTTTTCTCTGGGTACCATTTCTCCTGCGTTCATCCCTCTTTTTGAATTGTACCCTGGAGAAATTCCACGAAATTCAATTTTTTTCACAATCCCAATTACTGTAATACATTCCTGACAAAAGCCAACATTGAGTTTTGTAGCTGAAACATTGTACTTTCCAAACTGATACTTTTCTGGGACATTATACTGCCTCTCCTAGGAGACTTTCAGCTGCTCATTTGCTGAAAATCCGGTCAACCCTAACTGCTACAATAAAAAACAACGGAGAGGTTTCACTGTGCAGCCCCCGTCACTCAAGCTGAAGAGTTCCTTGGTTAATGACAAACCAGGGAAGGACATGAAAAAATATTTTTCTGTTCTTTCGTGCTTTAAGATTTATGCTCTGTTAGATTTCTGTATGAACTCACAGCAACGAATTTCTTCATGAAAGGATCCTTTCTCCCCTCCACCAACTGGTTATAGCCACATAGAATCCCTGTAATACCTCTCCTTTTTCTTTAACTTGCCTTCCTTCATTTGTTATTCAGACACTAAGACTAGCTCTGATTTGTATCCTAGTTGGGTTTTTTTCAGGTTTTTTTTTTGGTGTTTTGGGGTTTTTTTTTGGCTAACATACTAAAGAGCTAATACAGTTACTACACCGAAGTATTATACCATCACCATTCTTAGTAAAACGTGTCAGTAATGATAAGCATTTGCCAGCTAGGCAGGCATCAGCCTGGTGGGTCTTTCTTAGTGTTAGATGTTGTTGAGCTCTCACCTACCAACCACAAGTTTTTCTATAATGAAAGGAAATAAAAATGTTTCCTACCAGAGCAGGATGTTGCCAAAATTCAAGTATCTTGCTTTTCAAAATATGTTTTCCTGAAAACATATAATTTCATTAAGCAGATTTATCTTAAAAGAGATTAATTTTCTAACATAAAAGTGTTCAGTTGCAATTTTTCTAACCAGTTCTGCCACAGCACTTACAGGGGTTCTGTGAAATGCTAATTTATAAATGTTTATATCATCAAATTATTTAAAAGATCCTTAGTTAAAATGGGTTCTGGAATATCAAAGTACTGTGTCATGCAGTATGAACTGTAGCTTATACATCACTATTTTTTTCCTGAGGAAAAAAATCAAGTCAAGAGAAAAAAGTGAAAACCACATGGCTTTCTCTAACAGTATTGTCCTGGAAGGTCAAGGCAATCACTAATTTCATAAAAACAAAGTTATTTTTCATTGAAAAAATTTATGAAATATTTGGAAACATCAGAAAGAAAAAATATCTTTGCAGGTGAAATTTATGCTGTAGGTCAAAATCGGGCTTAAATGATCCTTACTTTCATGTTTCTTTTGATTTCAATTAAAATTAACTTTGTGGGGAGAATTATCTTATATTAAAAGGTTTTCCTTAGACTTATGTTTTGATACAGCAGCAAAATTTTCTTATAATGGCAGGCTCTTCAAAATATGACTTTTTAGAAAAATCTATAAACAAAATGCTACTTTACTTTTTGTGCAATCATAACTTCATCAATTGTTATTGTTATATGAAAGAATGACAGAGGATGTTCTTATAGAGCACAGAGAATCAGAATGTTTTGAATATTAAAACAAGCACTTGTAAATTTCTTTTGTCTCAGATAATTTCGTTATGGAATCTTAACTTCCCCAACAATGCTAACATCAGTAGGTAATCTTCCCCCACACACAAAGTCCAGCTGAACAAAGAGGAATTAAAGAAAATTTTTGCCAGCTTCAATGATGACAAATTTTACTTGACAAAAAATAAAGGCAAGAAGGTGATAATCAACAAAAGTAAGTATGAGCAAACTGAATCCCCCATTTCTAAATCTCTAAATGTATAAGGAATGCTATATAAAGCATTAAGTGTTTTATACTGTTCACTACCTAGTTTCTTGGGGGAGGAAAAATAGTCATCCAGAATGTATTAAATTTGATACTGCCATTTGCCCAAATAAACACAGAATTTTATGACCATAACTGAAAGAAGACAAAAAAATCCAAAAGATAAAATTTCACACTTATGCAATCTGAAATTTTCACATGCTACCCTCAAGCACTATTTCCATTTTTTTTGCTTTTAATTTTTTTAAACAAGTATCAAATCTTAGTATGTGAGAATTTTAGCATTGTTTGAAGAAGATTTCATGAGCAGAAGGCTTGAGACAAATGTTTCATATGTCAATTTCTCATAGTTTTCAAGAAATATTATTAATTTAAACAAAGAAACAAGAACCCAAAAACAAACAAAAAAAAAACCCACCAAAAACCCCACACCTAAAAACGGACCTATAGATAGCATTAAGAGGCTTTTATTGACATTTAAATGACAGAAGTTCTCCTTTCTGTCAAGTTCATGTATGTCTTAGTTTGGTATAATTCAACTTTTAATTCTCTATTATATGAATGTAGACTATAATTTAATCCCACTAGTTTAATTTTGTTTGACTCAGATATAAACTAAATATTACACATATTCTCACACTACCTTTCAGTTTTGCTTTCTGAACTTAATGTTCTATAAAGTATTCCTAATTGGTAGCAACCATAGAGAAACATAAAAGAAAACAACTCGGAGTTAGGTAAGATACAGAGATGAACTTCCACACAGTTCAGGTGTTTTCTTTTTTCCAAGGTGGGTCTAATAAAACGTTCCATGACGCCAAGTTAAGGTTGTATCTTAAACAAAGACCAAAAAAACCGTTCAGGTACATGCATCAAAACTCTAAAAAATTACAAAGAGGCAAACCTAAGCAAGGTGAAGGTCTGTGGAGATAAGCATCTACAGGGTCATAGATGATCCATTATAATTGCCCAGCTTTAATTCCACACTTTTAGAAGGTGGTTTAATAAAAGCCAACATCAAATGACAGACTGACCTTGAGTGTCATTAAGTTCTGTGGTCAGCTGGCATTCACACCACTACATGGGAGGCAGGTGCAATGCTCAAGCTGCAACAGCGCTGCATTGAGTTCCCTCAGACACAAGACTCCGCAGTGACTGATGGATGAATTTCTACAGACAGCTTCCCAGACAGGCCTGAATTTACAAGGGATGATGCCAAGCACTTTCCTTTTGTATTTCTGAGGGTCTTTATGCTGGGAGGTGACTCTTGACATTTTGGCATATTGATGTGAAGAACATGGATATATTTTCCTGCAGTTTTGCATAAGACATACGGGAACCAGAACGCACCTGTCACAAGTTGCCAACCGTAATACATAGCTTGTAAGAAAACATAACCTCTGGGAATCTCCAAATGATATTAATACAGGATGGCTGAACAGACAGAGGCCATAGGCAGGCCTGGCATATAAGGGCACAACTGCCATTGACTTTGGATGGTGTAACACTTCCTTACACCACAGCTGTAACATGGTCCCAAATGACTTTCAATTTAAAGAAATGTCATGCTTGTGTTAATCACAGGCATAACAGTAAAGACATACACACACACACACACATATATATGCACAACCTTCATTACTTTCAGGGTTATTATGAAATCATTAGAAGCAGAGTGAAGCAGAAATCACCTTTAAGCCATTGAATGACTTTTCCCTGAATATACTCACTTAGAACACATATGCTGTTTCAGTGCCTAAATGATGGGTTCGCTCACCCGCAACAGTTCTTACTACACTGTAATTTCTCTAAAGGTAAATAAAAATAAAAATGTCACACATAGAGACACATCTGGAAATAGAAATAGTAAATTTTCTGCAAAAATAGTTGGATAGAAAATGATTCTTCAGTCTCAAGTTGAATAATGGATAGCAGCTGCTGAAAATAATAGAAGAAATATAAACTCCTGAACTTATAAAGGATAATATTTTTAATCTCAGTAGGGAAAACAATGAAAAAAGTTCTGCATAAACTGGAGAAGAATTTGCAGAAATACAAGTGTCTATAAAACTGCAATAAATGGTCTCCTCCTAGAAACCACCATGAAACAGTAGTACATAAATCAGTACTTCCAAAGGAAGACAATATATAACTGCACTATTTTCACACCTACCCATGAAACAATCCTCTGTTCTGACTACTCTCCTCTAGTCAAATTCTAGCACATTCCTAACAGCCAACTCACATAACTTCTTCCACAAGCAATACTTTGCTATAGCTTGTTTCATTCACTTTGTTCATCATTTACACTGATACAGCAGTCAGTGTGTTTTAATTCACATATCAACTTACAGTAAAAACTAAATTCATACATTCCTGAAAAGCTTGCAAACCTCAGTCCCATATTATTTAATATAACTACAAATATGTGATACTAGCCCTGATCTTGCATTCCAAAAAGGGTTTCAGTGAACCAAAATTTCCAGTATGCTGAGCAGAGAGCAGCAACGTATCTCCTGACACCCAAAGTCTATCATATCCAATCAGTACAGTCAATCTCAATACAACTTAATTTGTGGCTAAAGAAGCACAGTTATTGAGTCATGTGCATCTTGCAAAGCTGTGTCCTGCAATCGTTTTTATATCAAGTCCACATAATCTCTAGACCGCCCTGGGGAAGGCTATTGACTAAAGAAACAACTGACAACTTAATATTCAAAATGCACGTTCTCACTAGATACCCTAGGACCATGCTGGTATTTTTTTTATCACTAGAATTTCTGTCACTGAAGTTCTTGTTCCTGAGAACAGGGATCAAATAGGAAAAAAAAAATCAAAAAATCATTTATTTATAACATTATACGATTGTGGGTTAACAGTCAGATCATGGTACAAAGCAGCTTAATTCTGTGATCTTCCTACAATAGCTGACTTTAGTTCCTTAGAATGTTGTACTATAGACAGAAATATAGAATGGCATTGGTTTTCTTTAGTTGCAAAAGGTTGGCTTTCTGTAGGTTTCAAGAGGTTTTTTTATTCATGTACACATAAAACTAAAAGAAAATTTATCAACCTCCATTTTTATCTATTTGTGTGTGAGTGTGTGTGTGATGATCTATGGTACTGCCCAGATGATTATACTTCACCATCTGGTTAACCTTATCAACAAGACACTAGAAAACAAATCCTGTGCAGTGTTATTCTGATCAGAAGCAGTTACCCAAAACTATGAAAAATTGTTATGGAGACTTGAAATGTGCTGCATAAACCACTTGTGACTGAATTCAGCTAAGGGCTCCTACACTTTTCAAGGAAAAAGATTATCCTCCAAAACTCCACTCATGATCATGGCTTTCATGAGTGAGAATATGTTATGTTCAGTACCAGAGAAGTAGATAAAATTGATTGGTACCAAAGAATTAGGAGAACAGAGTACCCAGAAGCATATTAAAGTTCTCCATAAACAAAACATGTAAATATTCCTGCCTTGGTAACTTATTTGGAATTTAGAAAAGATAAGCAGCAATGAAATTTTGTATTTGAATCTTCAGGGAAAAATAGACATGGTTATCCTAGAGAACAACAGTTACACTGAAAGTCTCACGCAGTGGTTATCCACATACATATATGAAAGAGAAAACTCTTGAATTTACTGCATGAGAAATAAGCAGACCTAAACATCTTATACACCACACTACAGAGTCATGCTGACAATCATAAGTATACTCTTAATTAGAAAGCTACTATTAGAGGGATGTATTTCTGTGTTAATTCTAGAAAATTTATCTTTCTCAATATTTGAGCCCGTAGAGTCTCCTAAACAGATCACTGAAACTTTAAAACAAATTTAGGCCATGCTAGAAAGAGAAGTGGAAGTCATCAGGCATGCTGACTGGTTCTTCTAATTCTAATTCTTCTAACTAGGGGAAAAGATTTGCCAGAGCAGACTGTTTCTTGTAGGCATTCTCAAAGAAAGTACAATGATCTGGTTTTCCTAAATGACAGACAGGAAAATGTTACCTAATCACTGCCCCATTGTCTGCAAAAGCAGAAGCCTTTATGAAGTAAATGCAAAACTTCCAGTTGGAGCTGGTAAAATAATACATCTCCAAGAATAATCCAAAAGCCTTGCTCATCTTTTCTCTTGCAAGTTTCTCTGGTAAAAATACCACAGTCTCAATGTCTACTGCAAGGTTACTTCTAGTTCTTATAATCAGAAAGAAATGAGGAAGAGAAGAGAAAGTATAAAGAGGTACATCATGACTACCCCACAAAAGTAATTCAATATTTATCAGGTGATATTCCAATTAGAATGTCCATCCTTAACTTTTTGACGCAGTAGTTTTTCTAAAACGGAATTAAAATTTATCACTGCTTTAGTCCTATTTAGTACTATGTACAACACAAGGTCATAAATAAAGAAATTTGCTCTGCAAATGAATGCAAATTCTTCTACTTGTACAAGACATTTCAGTAGTTACGCAGAGATGTTTGGATTACCTATTACTAATGTGATAAACAAGACGAATGAGCAAACCACAAGGAGGTAGGGAGAAATTACCACAGGAACGCAGCACAGAGTAAACCAAACTGCCTTACAGTCCATTGCAGGCCCCAGTACAGAGCATGGTTAGGTGTGTGGAAACCTTAGACCCCAGAGCTACAGCAAATACATGGTGTACTGCATCCCACTGCTAAAGAAAGTCTGCTATGAATTATAGAACTCCACATAAATTCTCTAATTTAGGCCAGAAGCAGTCATAATCCCTCCCTTGACAGAATCTTCCCTACTTCACCTCCCAGGAGAATTGCATCAAATCATCTGCCCCATTGAGTCATGCATATTATAGGAATGCACATCCTTCATGGCAGGATTTCAATATAGTGGGCAGCCCACACTATTATTTTTAGAAAGAACGAAGCCAGTATCTTCTGATAAACACCTCGCTTGAAAAGAATGGAAACAGTTTCATTTACAAAATAAAATAGTCAAATGCCCCTGTGTTTATTGTCACCCAAATGAAAGGCCAGTAACACAACTTAGGTTTACCCTCTGTATACAGATTTTAGAGAATGACTATAACCCTGTTACAGTTTATACTTCACCAATCTCAAAAATTACCTTAGAGGACCACCATATCCTGCTAGCACTGAACTTGGTTTTCTGTATTCCAAAGGAATTCCATCACTCTTAACCCCTTTTACAATCGTTCTCTTCCTCATACCTACAGAACGCCAAGAGCTTTGAAATGCATTACTATGCAAATATCTTGGGTGCCTTTACTACACATTTATATTGCAGAGTAATCAATAAATTATTATTTCAATATTTATTGGAATCCCAGAATAAGAAAGAAGACAGATTACACAAATCCATCTTAGTTGATTAATGGGTACTCCAGCAAAAGGCATACACTGATGGAGTGGGTCAGTATGCAGACTATATTACTGAATATTTCAGCTCGGTTGTAAATATAGTATCTGTTTCTCTTAGGGACTGTCACACTGAGTGCAGTATAAAAGGCAATAAATTTCAACAGATTAATTAACTCTTTGGTTACTGGGGCTGTGTGTCACCTATCCTGGCACCTAATAAAAAATCCTTTAATGCCAAGACATAAAGAAGGGCCTCTTTGAAAATGAGTTATTAACAGCATTTTGTGAATAGATGGAGAAATTGTAGCCCAGCCATTTAAGTGTCATAAAGTGCAGCAAAGGCTGCTGGAGGCCTCTGAGGGACGCCAGGCAATACCATAACAATCAAATCTGAGATGGAAGAGGGATTGAGCTGTCCACTCAGAATTTTTATATTGTCAAAGAGCAGCGAGGAAATAATGTGATCAAGAAGTGAATTAACCTTGTGTGTGAAAGAAAGGGGATGATCTGATGGAAAAGTCAGTAAAGTAAAAATCACTCCATAATGCCTACATTGCAGGCTGGTCATGAGGGGCCCCTAATGTCTGCAGGCTGTCAGGGAACAGATTCAGCCCTCTAAGTACCACAAACCCATTACCTGCATTAGTCAGTAATTGGAATACATTTATTCATACTTTCAAAGTTCTTAGGGTCCTGGTGCTGGCTAGCCACACAACATTAATGTCTATAAATGTTCTCTGTTTCCACCCTTGTGATAGAACATGGACAGTCTTCTGGGGCAATTAATACCCAAAAAGGCATGGAAGACTTATATACCATGTTATATTTATATGTATGTCTATATCACACCATACTCTTTTAATCTAGTTTCCTTGGTGTCAATTCCCCATGAAGCTATGCTGTCATTTCTAGTAAATAACAGGTTGTAGAAATTTGCACTGCTGGAAATGAAGCAACCTTGTTGGAGGACTATACCAAGGAGGAAATAATCCATACCGTCTAACAAGGTTGCTTTGACCTAGATGTCTTTAATAACCCACTAGTCAAGCAGGAGACAGTGAAAGTCATACAGTATACTTCTGTCATGTAGGAGGATGCAATTTTTTTTCTTCCCCTTACACAAGACAAAAATTTTCCTTGAATCACTCCTTATAGAAATAATGGGTCCAGTTTAGGAGTAGATGATGTCTACTTGGCCCAAACCTCTTGCGTGTACAAAACTCACAATCATATGTGACACCAACAAAGTCTAGTACAAGAAAATCTTGTATAGACACCCACAAGCCTAGATAAATGACAAGCAGAGTGGGCTCACACCTGATGTTTTGCATGTTTAAAAGCATTTTTTATTATTAAGGCTGCCTTACGCATAAAAAAACTGTTCACCGTTATCTCAAAGGAGAACATATAACAGTGCAATGAGAACTAAAAAACATGTAGTTGCAGCATCACTATATAAACTGAGTACTAGAAAAGCATCCTTTAAAGGTCTCACAAATCCTTATTTTGACTATGAGAGATGACCAGAATTACAAAACCAATGTGCCAGTTTAACAAAGATTTTTAAATGTACTACGGTTTTCCAAGAATTCTTACTTTGTGAGAAAAATTTAGCTATCATCCATTCCTGCATACTGTAGTCCATCTAGCAATCAAAATCAGTTTCAGAAAAGCAAGAATGCAAAGTCTCCTTGCTGCTGCCAACAGAATTTTCCAAAAGGAGTTTGCTTCCTAGCCAGCCATTGCCCTGTGAGGAAAGGCACAGGACTTCTGGTATAAGTCATCTCTCCTAATAGCTCACGTTCAGCCACCATCCTGGGGTGGTGCTGCTGGTGATTGCAGAACTCCCCAGTCCAACCCACAGCTCTTCTGACTTCTGACTCTGCGACTCTCAGACATAGTTTTAGTTTAACCAAGGTGGTTTATTAAGAACTACTGTAGTATCTAATTTTTGTTGTGTCATAAAGTACTACTGCACTCTATCCTTTCCTCTAACAAATTGGCATGAAGAAAAAAAAATTACAACTGACATTTCTGCAAATATCACTTCTTGGACAAGATTTTGTGAGACAGTGTTGATATTTATGCAGAGGATTTACTAACATTAGAAAGATATATAAAATATTAAAAATTAATAAACAGAAAGTATTTTTGCTCATGGTGAATGTGTTATCTTCCTCAAATTCTATTCATCAGGTCAAAAATAGCAGGAGTTGAATGAGTTTGGAAAGCTTTGGACATGTTTATATAACAGATTACATTATGAATATAACCACTGAGTTACTCTTCTCTGCTCCTTCAAGATTTTCCACACTCTTATACATTCATGACAAACATATAGCAAAATACCTTGTTGTCTGTCAGTATTATATCCACTTCTAGTTATCACTAGAAACAATAGAAAGGTTGCCTCTAGGAGCATCCCTCCAGGGCATGGAAAAATACATCCCTAATATTTCTGTTCCTTTTATTCAACCAGTCAAATATTCAAAGCAATTCTGGAGAATACATTCAAAGCTGAAATTAGGTTAGTCACTTCCGACTCTGAAGAACAACACCAAATGTACCTGAATCCATTACCCAGGAAAAGATGGAATCAAACTCAGCACCGAGCAGATTAAAAAGCACTTTCACTTAAAATCTCCAGCCAACTAATAGTATTTATAACAAAACAGCTGAATGAAATAGTCTTTCTCCAGGTCTGCAGGGAAGCAGTGAGCACCAAGCAAAGTTCAAGAACAGTAAAATTAAATCTAGCAGAAGTCCAGACATAGACTTCCAAGTATTGTGTGCAGCAGGCAAAACTATTCGTCCTTCTACCAGACTTCCAGTTCAGTATTAGGTGAAGACACCTCATCATTTTCAGTAACCTCACACTGATAGTCCAATTGCTTGAAATGAAAAATGGTTTTGCCAAAGAATATTAAATTCAGGCAACATTTGCTGAGCCTAATAGCATTGGAGCACATGGCCGCAAAAGTAGCAAGACCAATGTTTCAGACTCTCAGTTGGGTGGGAAACAAACCCTTTACTCCCCCAAAAACATTACAGAAACTGAAATCTATAGGAAAAGCTTGTTTAGTAATTCAATTGAATTTTTATTCCTTAAAACTTATGACTTAATCCACAGGTTTCATCTTCCAGTAATGAGATGGGCACAGACTATTACAAGGAAAATTTACTTATCCTATAATACTATTCATATTCATGATTAGAGACCCTCACTAACTCTTGAATTTCATTCAACTAAAATCAGTTTGGATGAAACTTTTCCTATGACTATCCTATATGCACAAATATTTCTAAAAAAAATAAATCACAGAACAGAAACATATGCATATGAGTAAATTTAAAAAAAAAAAAAAAAAGTGACAAAGGCACAGAGCCAGAAAAATTTTGAAAACAAAGGCAAATCTGCCTGTCTTCAACAAAAAATTCAAAAATTAGTAATATAAGAATCAGACTATATTTTAGATGGCAAAGCCAAGTCAAACTCCCCTTAAAGCTGAAGTGTTCTGGGACAATGATCACTGGGCTGTGAAAGGAATTAATGAGCTCTAACAGTAAAACTACTACTGCCCACTGTGTTATAAATGCTTCACTCACTTCTTCAGTTTTATCACCTGCAAATAGGAGCTAGAATAAAAACAGCATGGTGTTGGAAGGCTACTTCTGAGAGCTTACATCAACTTCAAAAATTATCAAACGCTGTACTAAATCAAAGTATTACAGATAAATGAACAGACTAAAAGGTCACATTTCTATGCAGATGACTTTTCACTTCAGGAAACAAGCAAACAGAATGGTTTTCATTCTTTCAGAATGAAAAAAGTTATAAATGGACAGTGTGTGTCATGAAACACCAGTGTTCCCTGCACTACACTCCCTTTAAACTGAGCTGAGTAGATGTTTAGTTTTGTAGTCATGCAATTTAAACACCTGCATGGATACTCCAGTATGTAAAAGACTGAACATTAGGAGACTGAAGAACCCCATGGAAAATTACACAAAGGAACTTTGCTTCAATATAAAAAACTATATATTTGTTGGTTTTGGAAGAGTCACTGAAAGATGTCCAAACATCTCAGAAAAAAAAAGCAGTGATTCTTGTTAATGAACCCCGGAACAATTGGGCTGGGGAGTGAATCAAAGTGCTCCTAATAGAGAGGTTCCAAACTAGCAGAGTTCTATCTACTTCCCATAGGAATGGCCTTTAAGATAGATGAAGTGTAATATCTTACAAGCAAAGGAACATGAAAGGAATATTTTCACAAAGCAGGTGCTCTTCTAATACAACTGTAGTATAGCAGATTTTCAGAATGGCTGATTGCCATCATTGCTCACACAAATAGAATCATTCTAACAATCTTACCAGTCAAGGCATTTGCAACAGCCGTTACCATAAAAGGACAGTTCTTTATTTTAGTAAATATACAAAATTTATGTTTCTCTTTCTTTAAAAGAATGGATTAATCTTCAAAATTTAAAGGTATTGAGTACACTGGAACTCAAGGCCACTAGTTTCTACCTAAATAAAAATTGCTTAACACTACCTTTAATCCTTACAGCAAACCCTGCTGATTCTTGCTCATAGAAGGATTCTCTGCCACCAGTTTTTGTGCCCCAAGTAATTTTCTTCTTTCTCACACACCATTAATAAGGCTACTGCTCCAGGTATCACTAAGCAATATAATTAATGGAGCCTAAGTACACTGCAACCTAGCCATGTTGCAATGTGATTTGGGTCTATAAAGAACATGCTGAAGGCCTTGGCAGAACTGGCTGGATTATCCCAAATAATAATGCTGTGTAGGTTCAGGAAAAGATTTTTTAAAAAAAGACAGAAATACACTACCTTCAACATAACCAAGCAACTAGGATACAACTGTAATAAACTGAGAATAATAAGCATGTTATAATGCTACTTACCTTATTTGTAAATATCAGTTTAAACTGCTTAGCAAAGGGAAAAAGCTTGCAAGATGGACCACAAGGGAAAAAAAGATTTTAGATTATTGGCCTAAGTTCAGCAGCAGAGTTAGCAATTTATGGACTTGATTATACCTTCAAAATGAACAATAACCCGGTAAGTACTGCAGTAGAAAGGTACTAAATTTTTATGATATGGGGTAATCTGGTTGGCTACCAACGACATAGTAGACATGCTGCAAAGAAGAAACAATTCACATTAAAACAGTCAAGTAACAAATTCCCTTCTTGAAAAGGTTATTTTTCTTTATATGATGTCTTTAGCAGACTGTAGGCTGTTTCTTTAAATGAATGCATATGACACAATTTTCAGGCGCACTTGGTTACAGAAACAGGCACTGCACTGTACGTCATATTTAGAAATAAATAGAGCTGTCATACTAGGATTTATATTGACATTTACATCAGACTCTTAATCTGTGTAGATTTGACAGATAGGAAAAAGTCAGTCACCCCATATATAAATGACGCTTACATATTCCTAATCAAAATATTCTTGGTTGTTTATTCAGTAAAGTAAAACTAGTTTATGCATCTATACTATGGCAGTAAATAGTCTGACATTTCAGCATATTCAGAGATGTTGTGCTATTTTATTGCAATTACTATTTACAGCAAAAAATTAAGGGGCAAAAATTGTGGTGCTTTTTTTTAAAAAAAAGGTATTCCTTTTTGTAGCCGAGTGAAAAGAATTGTATTTTTTGCTTCATGGTGTAATGGGTACTCACAGTGTGTGGAATTAGCAATTTCATGCAAAATCAGTAAACTTTTCCCTTCTGTTGACTGCATGAATTGTTAATAAAAAGGAAATAAAAAATGAAGTACTTGTGATAACTCAATAAGCACTCAAAGAAATGTAGTGCTTTTTTAATAACTTAATGCCTACAGGAGTGACTCAGTTGCTATAAAAATTATGCAAATATAATTGTAAAATAGAACATTCATAAATTAATAGAAATAATATCCAAACTATTTTGGACTCTACTTTTTTTTTTTTTTTCCAATTTCCTACTGTCTTCTAGAACTTAAAACACTTTTTACACTGCCCTCTCCTGAACATTTGTGTAATGAGTTCAGCACAAATTTGGACATGATTCCTGTAAATTCTCTGTAGTCTTTTCACACATGAAAGATATAATTTTATGTTGATTTAGGGCAGGGAGAAATAGACCTAATTTTAAACAGTTTCATTAGGTATTCTTAGCTGTCATATGGATCCATTCTCAGACAACTGCAGGGTAGACATTAGGACATTTAACAGAATTTATAATAAAAATGGTTCAGCACACAAAGAACAAGTTCTCAGCCCTTCTAAAACATAAGGAAAAATTAGCACAGGAGGGAGATCTGCATTCCCGTCTTACCTTAGACACCATTCCTATGAAGTCCACATAAACATAAGCATATCAGTTTTGATACTGCTTCATAGGAGTGCTTCTTTAGTTTGAAAGATACTCATAAGACACTATAAAATATCATAAAAACGCCCATGAGTACAAAACAAATGATGTGAAAATTCATTTCAATACTTTCCCATGCATAACATGTTAGTTTCTTCAGATTACATTATGTAATAGAGTTTTTCAGAGTCTTGCCTTCAGAAAACTTGAGAATTCGTATAAAATCCATTATTTATTATAGCAGGTTCTTAGTAATAAATACAGTATATTGCTTTTAACTGCAATTGTGGCTTATTCCCAGTTGACTTTGTTTTTCTAACACATCAGCAAAGTACACAGAGCTTTTTGACTCAAATTATTAACTAATATTATAAATTAATTCAGAAGAAGAAAATAATGTAGAGTAAAAATTACTTCAATCCCCTTTTAGGAGGAATTAAGATGTAATGATGAATGATGTTCGGGAACTCAGAAATTTTGCTTCAAATTTATTTCAACACAATATAAAATATTTTGATGCTTACCTAAAAGTATCATTCTTCAGCTCAGCCTGTCCAAACTTATTCTCTCCCGAAAGCTAACAATCAGAAGTATAAAATAGACCTTGTAGTCTCCTTTCCTTCTTCCAAAAACTCAGTCTTTCCTTTCCCATACCCACTTGACACCAAAAACCTGCTTGCTTCTTCTTCCAGAAACATACCTTGCTTTTAAAACACCACCTTCCAAGTTTATGTACTTCAAAATATTCTAGCATGCATATGTATATGTTTAATGGTGGAGGAAGTGGCTAAGCCACTATCCAACATATTCGAGGATTCGTGGCAGTTTGGTGAAGTTTCCACTTATTGGAAAAGGGGAAATATAAAACCCATTTTTAAAAAGGGAGAAAAGGAAGATCCGGGGAAGTACAAGCCCGTCACTATCACCTCTGTGCCTGGCAAGATCATGGAGCAGATCCTCCTGGAAACTATGCTAAGCCACATGGAAAATAAAGAGGAAACTTGTGACAGCCTGACAAATCTGGTGGCCATCTATGATGGGGTTACAGTGGTGGTAAATGAGGGAAAAGCAACTGAAGTAATCTACCTGGATTCATGCAAAGCATTTGACACTGTCCCACACTATGTCAATACCTCTAAACTAGAGAGACAGAGATTTGATGGGTAGACTGCTTGGTGGATAAGGAATTGGCTGGATGGTTGCACTCAAAAAGTTGTGGTCAGTGGTTTCTGTGGAGACCAGTGACGAGTGGCATTCCTCAGGAGTCAGTACTGGGACTATCAGTGTTTAACATTTTCATTGGTGACATGAACTGTGGGATTGAGCACACTCTCAGCAAGTTGGCCAGAAAGCCAATTATATCCTGGGCTACATCAAAAGAAATGTGACCAGAAGGTCGAGGTAAGTGATTCTCCCCCTCTACTTCATTCTCATGTGACCACATACGAACTGCTGCATCCAGCTTTGGGGCCCTCAACATAAGAAGAAGTTGGACCTGCTGGAGCAAGTCCAGAGGAGGGCCATGAACATCATCAGAGGTCTGGAGTACCTCTCCTGTGAAGACAGGCTGAGAGAGCTGGAACCTGAAGAGAAGGCTCTGGAGAGACCTTAGAGCAGCCTTGCAGTGCCTAAAGGGGGCCTGCAGTAAAGTCAGAGAGGGACAGCACAAGAGGAAATGGCTTTGCATGGAAGGAGGCTAGATTTAGATTTGACATTGGGAAGAAATTATTTGCTATGATGGGGCACTAGAACCTGTTGCCCAGAGAAGCTGTGTGGACACCCCATCCCTGGAAGTGTTCAAGAGCAAACTAGATGGGGCTTTCAGCAACCTGGTTTAACGCAAGGTGTGTGTCCCTGCCCAGGGCAGGGGGTTGGAACTAGATGATCTTTAAAGTGTCTTTCAACCCAAACCGTTCCATGGCATCTTCAGTTACCAATTCTATTACCTTTACAGTACTCTTCAGTCCCAGATACATCCAGGTTGGTAATCCGTTAAAGGTCCCTAACTGAACATTATAAAAGACAAAAACTTGAATGGCTTCAAAGTAAGACAGACAAAGTGTTGGAGGAGATATCTACTAGAGACCATTAAACAATCTATATACAACATCCCCACAAGTTACTCATAGAAACCCGGAGGCTAGGCTAGTAGGAGAACTACTTAACCATCTTCAGCTCCTTAGACCCATCACAGAGAATGACTAAACAGACCTTTGATAGGGCCTAATACTTGTTCTTAGGTTACCTTTCAAGAGCAGAAATCCCTCAACATTTATCAAAATAGACATTGCATATCTCCAGGATGTATAAACAGCTACATCCTTACTCAGCAAACCTCCCAAATTTTACATTTCAAGAAAAAACATCCATCACATCTTCACTTCTCAGAAGCAGAACCTGACTTCAAACTTTGCACAGCCACAACACACTCTATTATTTACAGTCTAGAAGGCCCTAAACTATTACAAAAATCATGCAATAGGACAGTGAGAAATTTTTTTATAGAAAACATTCCTCACTACTTACTACTTACTACTACAGTACTTACTCTGCCATTGTCTCCAGTGGAACAAATGACCTGCAGGCACAAGCGAGACAGCTTTTACTCCCATGCTCTGGAGTGTCATCAGTGTAATGCTGTCAATTTCAAGTCATAAGCCTGTTCAGAACTGCGAATGAATAAAAGGAAGTTATTCCAAAAAAGGCTGCTTGTGACCTCAACTGACTGGTAAAGTTACTTTAACAACCTCCAATCACAAAGTACAAAACAATTGGAATGCATTCTGGCTTAAGCATAATTTTTCTGATACGAACCAGTTATGACTGCAAAATTCCATATGTTGTTATTCCAAACTAGTTGTAGAATATACATCTGCACATCCACTCTTTCTGAAAAACATTACTTACTGTTTGCATTTCTAAGTACTAACATTTATATACACCAGTGACGAGATAGAAATAATGAAGTTGTATCTAGACTGTTATCAACACTTGATAGATTATCTGTCTGGCCCTATGTTCCATGTTTCAAGTGCAATTTAAAAATTTAAAAATCAGTATTACAGTACTTTGTAATGTCAGAAGGCAGAACCTTAATTTAACTTTATAATTCTAGATAGAATAGCTTTCCTTTGAATATGAAGTGATGTATCACACATTTCAAACAGAGTATTCTATAATCATAGAGCTTTTTGTTAATGTTAAAACCAGAATTTAGTTTCCGAGGCTGTAAAATGCAGTAGTACGAGGAATACATTAGAAATGGTTTTTTAAATCAGGCTAAGAAAAATCATTGCAGGTGGAATTTAAGTACAGAAAATTAAAGGGAAGTATTCAGAAAACGTTTATTAGAGAAGCTTAAATAACACATACATTTTAATAACATATACATTAAAATATATGGATTTTTCATTGCACTGATATTGGGATAATTAATTAGCTATCCCCAGCTTGGACGGGCATGTATTCTTAATTTTAAAAATACTCCTTGAAAAAAGCCCATTAAGTCTTTCTTCTTTGTGTGTCTTATTTATTTTGTTCTCATTCCACTCTGTCTCAGAGTAACAGCAATAAAAACCTGTATAAAGCTGGCAGAAAAATCTTACTGTGAAACATACAGTATTAAATTATCAGTTACATCATTGTATTTGTCAACAGAGGAGAACTATTGTTTTTTCCCCTCTTCCCCATGCTACAGAGGTAAACAGATGCTCTTCTTTTTGTCAACCAAGTTTCTAGGTTCACTTAACTCCCACTAACTCAGTGGATGACTGGTTATGACAGCCAAAATGCACTTTCACACGTTTCGTGTGATACTTATTTGTCTCAAATGTAAACTCCAAAATCATTTTCTCAGAAAAAAAATTGGCTGCTTTGCGTGTAATTCCCATTTTTGGTAAAGATATTAAACCAGTAAATTACATTGGGTTTAGCTGTTTCAAGACTCGCAAACTGCATCCTCATTTGCATATGTCATGATTTATTCAACATAGCAGATTCTAAAATTATTTATACCAATAACACACAGATCTGAGAGGGTGGCTTCAAGCATTTGAAATTTGCCTTTCATGCTGAACTATAACAAAACCCCTCATTGTTCTGCTTCATTAACTTCATTTACTTATCACCCAGGTTATATATTTCTGGATACTTGTGTCACTAATGCACATGTCACACCTATGCACATGTTTCATGGGGAAACATACCTGATTGGGTAATATTTGCACACACAGGAAATATTTTTTACTCCTTTAAATTCTTAATA
>JAYRBT010000082.1:65105266-65139395 GCA_036023395.1 Myiotriccus ornatus
TTTCATGGGGAAACATACCTGATTGGGTAATATTTGCACACACAGGAAATATTTTTTACTCCTTTAAATTCTTAATAGGAATACACACTACGCCACAAAGATATTACTGTCCATAACCTATCAGCAAAATGCAAAATGTGCACCTATTCTAAATATTCCTTATTTGTGTACCCTTCCACTAACAAGAAACGCTTAACACCTTTGTTCTGGTTAATTCTCAACCTGCTATATAGGGCATGGGTACATGGGTACCATTTCACTGCTGAAAATTAGAAATGTTCATAGTCAAAGAAGCAGGAAAACAATCTCAGCTATGCACAAAAGGCAACAAAGCCTATTATGAAGTTGGCATTTCTAAATTGGACTGTAGTGAACAAAACCTCTTGTCAATAAAACTTCAGTCAACAGCATTATTGTGTACCTTAACTTATGTATTCCAGAATTAAAACATAGGATTAAATCTGTGCACAGACTAAGCTTCCCCATTGATACCTTGAGTCGGTCAAGAAGGAGAAGTACAGACAGAGAGTGTGAGAACTTTGAGATCTTTAATACTTCCACTGCCTCTGCTTGTGATGTACAATATCTATTTCCTGGATAAACAGAGAAGTTAAGTCCCCAGAGCCTGAATCCAGTACCTTTCATAAGCCCTAACTTCATTTTTACAAGCGATAAAAGAAAATGTAATTTGCTTTCCAGCTTTACCAGTAATCCATACGTGTTCATATTGCAGACTGCAAAAGCATCTGTGAGATCAATAATAAACATCCTACTCATCATTTACTCTTCTGCTTTATTTAAAGAGAACATTCTCCAGCGTACATTCCACTCTACACTTTCTCCAGTTTGAATGATGGAATATGGATAATAGAAATAGAAGAATAAATTGCAAATGGCAAAATATATGTTCTTTAACAATAAGCAGGAGATGTCCCGAGTCAAAATGAAGCAGCCCAATTTCTAAATTTCTGAATTTAAAAAAAAAAAATTACAATAAGATATGCACAAGTCTCAGATAGTAGGCAATATCAGACCACTTCTGCCAGGGTGTCTCTCCTCAGCGCTCTTATTAGTCAAGGGCCTCACATACCCAGGTTCCTTCCATCCAGATAAAGGTTACTTAGTCAATCCAATTTAGTCGTGCAGTTTGCTTTTTCCTGCTTTCTGCCTGCTTCTGAGTCATCAAGGCACAATCACAGAGTCACAAAATGGGTAAGGTTGGAAGGGAACACTGGAGGTCATCTGGTCCAACCTTTCTGCTCAGGCAGAGTCCCCTAGAGCATGTTACTGAGGATTCTGTCCAGACAACTTCTGAATATCTCCAGTGAGGGAGACTCCACACTCTCTCTGGGCAACCTGTTCCAGTTCTCGGTCACCTGCGCAGTAAAGAAGTTCTTCCTCATGTTCAGGGGGAACTTCCTGTGTAATCACTCCATTTACATCCATAACAGTAAGGTTTATTACCGATGACATATCTAGAGAACTTATAGGAAGCCAGAAGATGCCAGCTGGTTATGTGCAAGCTTGAATATATTTACTTGAATCACTGGGGTCATTACTTCTATCACTGAGACAGAGAAAAGCACCATCTGTATTGTTGCAAAAAACCACAATATTTGCTAAGTCTTAGGTAAAGGAAATCCAAAACAAGAACTTCTCAAGAAGATGGCTCCAAGTATTTTTCTCAACAATCACTAATCCCCTTCTTCAGAAATAGCTATTTTGCTGAAAGGTTAGAGGGGGTTCAAATTTTTATTTGGGTTTTTTTTTTAGTTTTTTTTAAGTCAACCCAAACTACACATTTCCTTTTTCATGTTTGTCACTTAACAGATACCCTTAAAAATATTATTTTAAATGCTGGTGCATTTGTTACTAGTATCTATAATACATACTGATTTACTATGCTGGCACTGGAAAAGGTAAAGGAAAACTTTTAAAACAGTATAAACATAAAAGCTTGAATTTCCTAAATACATATCTATTGTCCTGTAGTGGTTATGTATAATGTTAAATAGTTCTGCATATTGTTACAGAAAACACAGCACTGCCATTTAATAGCCTGACATGATTAACAATAGCTAAACTTTATGTATCTTCAAGTTACATCTAATTTGAACATTTTTAAAAAAATGCCTTTATCTACCTTTCTTCCCAGTTCTTTGCCTGATTCCTTTGGCCATTATACTCCCTATGCATTCTGCTGTTATTGCTCTCATTTACCTTTTTGCTTGTCATTATTAAATACCTTTATTATTTCCTACCTGCAGCCTAACCCATATAGATCACAAGAAGGCCTCCCTGGCAATACATTTTTGCCATTTTTTATGAAGGCAGCAGCTTTGCATGGGTACTCTACTGCGCAGATCAGAACAGCAGAGCATCAACCAAACCCCAGAACAAAACCTGTCAAGGATTCTAAACAGTCTCAATTTCACTGCAGCATGAAACAGTCACCTTCTCCTGGGGCTTTTAACAGAATCACAGCATCAGTCAGGTTGGAAGAGACCAAAGTGGGGTCATCTGGTCCAACCCCCCTGTTTAGGAAGGATCATCCTAGAGCACACGACACAGGATTGCGTCCAGATGGTTCTTGAGTATTTCCAGTGAGGAAGACTTCACAACGTCTCTGGGCCACCTGTTCCAGTGTGTGGTCACCTGCGCAGCACAGAATTTCTCCTTCATATTCAGATGGAACTTCCTTTGCATCAGTTTCTGCCCATTGCCTCTTGTCCTAGCAGTTAGGACCACCAAGAGGTCTGCTCTCAGTCATCTCTTCTCAAGGCTGAACAAGCCCAACTCCTTCAGTCTTTCATCATGAAAGATGCTCCAGTCCCCCAGTTACCCTCGTTGCTCTCCACTGGACCTGCTCCATGTCTCTCTTTTACTAAGGAGCCCAGAAGTGGACACAGCACTCCAGATGTGGCCTCACCAGGGCTGAATAGAGGGGCACGATCACCTACCTCCCTTGTCCTGCTGGCAGTGCTCTTCCTAACGCATCCCAGGACTCCATTGGCTTTCTTGGCCACAAGGACACACTGGCTGGTGGACAGTTTGTTGTCCACTAGGACCCCCAGGTCCTTTTCCGCAGAGCTATTTTCCATCAGGTCAGCCCCCATTTTCCAGAGCATTAAGGTGATCCTACTCATGGCAGACGTGAAGCAGCGCTGACCAAACCACACCTGGGCAGGAAGGTGACACCTTCACACCTGCCCCTGTCACTGCGGTGCCCCCTCCAGGTGGCCACAGGGGGTGCAGGCAGGCGAGGAGCCCCTCAGGCCCTCCCGGGTTCCTGCTGCCCCAGGGCTCCTTTCCGCATCTTGCTGTGCTGTGGTGGGACAGGGCACATGGCAAAGTTATTGGCCAGGAGGGCCAGTGGTACCCTGGAGTTCACTGGGAAGTGCGACCAGCAGGTCAGGGGAGATGATCCTTCCCCTCTGCTCAGCCCTGGTGAGGCCACATCTGGCGTACTGTGTCCAGTTCTCGGCTCAGAGAAGTACAAGAAAGACAAGGAGATACTGGACAGGATCCAGTGGAGGACACAAAGATGATGAGTGGTCTGGAGCATCTCTCTTATGAGGAGAGACCATGGGAGCTGGGCCTGTGGAGACTGAGGGAATCTCATCAATGCATATAAATATGTCACAAGTGGGTGCCAAGAGGATGGTGCCAGACTCTTTTCAGCGGTGCCCAGCGACAGGACTAGGAGCAATGGCCATAAACTGAACCACAAGAAGTTCCACCTCAACGTGAGCAAGAACTTCTTTACGCTGGGGGTGCCGGAGCACTGGAACAGGCAGCCCATGCGGGTGGTGAGTCTCCCTCTCTGGAGACATTCCAAAGCCACCTGGACACACTCCTGTGTAACCCGCTCTAGGTGACCCTGCCTGGTGTGGGGACTGGACAGGGTGACTTCCAGAGGTTCTTTTCCAGCCCTAACCACTCTGTGAGTCTGTGAGCGCGGCCGGCCCCGATGGACACGCCTGGAACACCCCCGGGATCAGCCGCATCCAGCCGGGACCGCGAGCCCCGCCCGGCCCCGCCCCTCCGGCGCGGTGGGCGGTCCCCGCCGAGGCCCCGCCCACGCCGGGGCCGGAGCTGGGGGCACCGCCTCCGCCCCGCCCCAGGGCGGGTAGCAGAACGCCGAGCGAGCGAGCCGCGCTGTCTCGATGCGCTCGCCGCTCGCGGCGGGCCCTGGCGCATTCCCGCGGCCCTTTCCGCTGGCGCGGGGGCGGGAGCTGGGAGCGGTGCCGGCGGGAGTAGGGAGCGGTGCCGGCGGGAGCAGGGAGCGGTGCCGGCGGGAGGGAGGCAGGGCGCCACGGGCTGGCGGCGGCGGGGGGCGGCTGGCCGGGGCCGCCCTGCCCCTCCTCGGCTGCCGGACAGGTACGGGGGCGGGGCCGTTCCTTCCTCCCTGCCTCCCTCAGGGACGGGGCGGGGGAGCGGGAAGGAGGCGGGGTCGCTTCCTGGGAAGCGTCGCCCGGCGCCGGGGGGCCACGGGCGCGACGGTGAGGGGCGCGGGGAGTGGGGGCAGGAGGCGGAGGGGCGGGAGCCTGGCTGTGGCCGGCGGGAGGGATGTGGCCGGTCCGAGGCGGCGGCGTCCGCGGGCAGCGGGACGGTTCCTTTCCCGGGGGAAAGGGCCGGGAATGGCGGCCTGTGGCGGCTGGAGAGCCTCCGTGGCAGCCCTGTCCGGGACAGCTGGCAGGTGTTCGGGCAGGGCTGCACCTGGCGTGGGACAGCCCCCGGCAGCTCGGCGGGCGGAAGGAGGAAGCTTCAGGGATCGTGATGGACCTTGTCTCCCTTCCCTCTTCTGCCCCCGGGGCAGGAGGCGGGTACCGTGGAGCAGAGTATCCCTTCGGGTTTCCTCACAGATGTGCCTTTCCGTCCCTGTTACCCGGAGCATCCCTGTTGCGGTGCCAGCTGCTGTCCTGCCAACCAAGCGTTTCTGGCAGTGTTTCCAGGGGAAATGGATCATGGCCAGGGCCAACGTGGAACCTGCCTTGCGTGGCCCAGGCAGGCAGTTTTTCTGAGTGTGCTGAGATGCTAGATTCTGTCAAAATTATGTTTCCAATTGATGTTCTTCAAGGTGGGGGGGGAAAAAAAAAAAAAAAAAAAAAGCCCCTCCGTAATGTTTTTTCCATGTTTGGTAAAAGTTAACTTTTTGGAGGCCAGAGAAACCTTTCTTGTCTAGTCACTTGTTCATTTGTTTCTTTTTTTGCGTAATAATTACTGTTTTGTGTGCTACGTTGCAATATTGCTCTGCAGGGGACTGTTTTTAGAGGGGAAGAAACAAAGTCTTTGATTTTAAGAATGTGTTGTTTACATTTTTACACACAGGAGGAAAAAAACAAAAGAGGGAATTTGGTATTTTACACACATCAGGACAGCTCTTATGCCACTTGACTCTTCATGCAACAGCTTTTTGCTGCATGTTCCTTCAAGAGGTGAATTAGTTGCTTGAGGGATTTTGGCGAGAGAAGGATGAATAACATTTTTCATACTTAGAATAGTAACAGTTTGAGAAGTCACAGTGAACTTCAGAAGAGTTCTGTCACTGTTGATAATGAAATTACTTGGTGGAGAGTGTTTCAAATGGATACATACATTTACAGTTTCTTCATCTGTTAAATAATGTTCCTCGAAATGTTTTTTGCAGGATGTAGAGAAAAACAATTACTATGTATCATTGTTTTATGGATGGCCGTGGGCGTGACTAGAGTGATCAGTATTGTTTCTTACTACTTTGATGATAGACTCAGTCATCTGCAAGAAATTAAATGAACAGATTGTAAAATCTGATGGCATTCCTGAGGAAATATGTTGAATATAAATAGTTGAAAATTGAAAAGATTGTGTTAATTGTGTGGTTTAATGCCACTAGGCAGCTAAGCACTACACGGCCACTTGCTCACTTTCCTCACTAACCCCAGAGGGATGGGAGAAGAGGAAAGGAAGGATGAAAAAGAAAATGTATGGGTTGAGAGAAAAATTGTTTAAGAAGTGGAGGAAAAATGGACAAAGAGACACAAAACAAAACAGGTGATGTAAAGGCAATCACTTCTCCCACAGGTAGATCAACACCCATTCAGTTCCTGAGCAAAACCTGGCTAACCTCCCTGAAGCCCCTCTTCTCGCTTTTCATTGCCAGGCATGAGGATTTATAGCCTGGAATATCTCTGTTTAGTTCAGGTCATCTGTCTGGTTGTGCCTCTTCTCCTGCTTGCCAAAACATTACTGTGTTATCAGCATAATTTTGGTCACAAACCTGAAACACAGCACCATGCAGGCAGCTTTGAAGAAAACTGACTCCATCTCGGCCAGACACAATACATAAATACACTTGTTATTTCTTCTTCCCTCTACTTCTACTTCTTCTGATAACTCAGGTAACACAAATAATATTTAGATTAGTAGTCAAAGTGAAAAATGTAGGTATAAAAATATGCATTACACAATTCACTCAATTTTTGGATTCATGAAGCACCCATGACAGTACATGACTGTGTCTTCTCTTGGGCATATGTCATACTCAGTTTTAATTTAGGTGGAAAGTGAGGCTCGTATTACTTGTGCAGCTCTTGTTCCTGCTGAGAAAGGTGTGACTGTCAAAAGGAAGTGTACACTAGATAGGAAAGATCTGAACAGGCATCAGCAAAATTACAAGTTCAGCTGAGATGCCAACAATGGAGTGGTTTTTAACTATATTAATTTCCTTCATGGAAAATTGCTCTTTGGACTTGAACTTGGAAGTCCTAAATTCGCCTGCAATTGTTTAGGGAGAGTAGTATTTCACGTCCTGGGTTTAGTGATCAAATAGGATCGCCGAGTGTCTTCTACAGACACCTTTATTACTCTACTTTCCATAGTGTTGGGATGCCATAAACATGAGATTAAAGGGCACTGCTCGGTCATCATGCCCAGTCTCAACAGCTCTATATAATTGTTTTCTTAAGCTTCGCCTTAACAAACAGTTCAGTTGTTCCTTCTTTCATTTTTATGCTGTTCTAGAATGCAGATAGTCTAGAAATGGAAAGGTAATTTTGGGTAAGTTTGTTCATGATCACTGTGTGCCCACTTGTCTCATTCTTCTGTCCTTAAAATTAGAATTATTTTTTTCTCCTTCATGGTAGTCAATAATTTTATTGAAAGAAAGTATGTTATATTTTGATCAGGGTTTTGATAGGCCAGACAAGTAACACTTTCATCTTTCTTCAGTCCTTAAGACAGGCAATCTGTTCCTCCATCCCGATAACCTTTTTTTTTAGTTGTTCTTTCAGTGTCTTTGAGGGTGATCAGAACTCCATGATACTATACATGAAGGCTCATTCATACTTCATTGCCTGACATTGGTACTTTTTAGTTTTCACTAAAAATAGTCTACTTAAACTTTCCCCCCCCTTTTTTTTTTTTAAAAGTCCATCTCATCTTAGGATAAGCTAACAATCCACAAGGGTAAACTTTCTACCTCTCGCTTTTGATCTTCGACTGAAGAGCTATGAATTTAAGCACAAATAATTATTATGGTTCCTAAACCCCTGTTATACTCCCCAACCTGTTCTTTCAGAACTCTAGTAGGAGTCTTGTTCCAGACTGATAGTAAGTTGAAAAAAAGTAAACATGAGCACATTGCAAGTTTTATGCTAATCCTTAATTTTTCAGCTAAGATTGTAATTTCTTGTATAATATATTGTATAATAAATTGCAACATCCCTGCAGACTACATTTATTGCATGATCTAGTGTTAATATGCTAGCACATTTTCTGTTTAAAAACAATGGAAAAAGCATTGTTTATACATGTGTGATGAGAATTATTCTTGAGCTGGGGAAAACAAACCACTTAATAGCTGAGACAAACAGAGCTTAATTACTGACTGCTCACTGTGCTAGATGCTGACCAACATTTAAAAGTCTTGGGACAATTGACTGACCATTGTGTTTATCTTGAGGGTCAAAAGGAAAAAAAAGCCTCGAACATCATACTGTCTGTGGAGCTGGAGAACAGAAGTGTTTGCATCTCAGTTTACTAAGCTGCAAAATTCCTTGTCTGCGATTCCGTTGTCCACTTTTGTTTTCTGTTACATGTGATGAGAGCTGTATGTGATAAATATTAAAGGGATTGCCATACCACAGACCTCGTCAAATAAACAGTGGCATTTCTGAGACTGACTTTTCAGTCTGTTTGTTTTCATCTCCACATTCTTTTCTGCAGAAGTTGTGAGAAATAGTGAATAAATGTGAGAACAGAGGGCGAGGTAACTTCTACCATTTCAACGCTTTTAATCATTCATAGGCTCAAATCTGTAGTTTTTAGCAAGGTTTCTAATGTAGTCGTCTAGTCTGGTATGTTTTGCTGTGAAAATGAAGCATAGTAGGCAGAACCACAGTGCTTCAAACGAGTTCTTTTGTTGTGAGTTGGTCATAGGGATCACTTCTCTCCCAAGCAGTTACTCCTGTGAGTGACACTGGCATAAAAGGACTACTTAAAGCTACTGTGAAACTGAAGCTCGTTTTCTGTTGCTGATGTTTTGGGGTTGGTTCACTGGTTTGGTTGCTTCTTAGAGTGCAAGAATACTGCTTCCCCACATGAAGCAAAAGTTCTTTTGTAAAGTGTTAACAAAGTAACTGATGTTAACTTTGGACATCAGAAAAGATAAATAAAATTTATGAATAGAAACAATCCAGCAAAACTCTGAAACCTTTATATTTACCCTATAAATGTCACATTCATTTACTGTTGTTGATGGGCTGTATGTTATGTCTTTTCTGACTTTAGCATTTCTTTCAGCTTTCAGAAAGAAGGCACACAGAAAGAGAAAAGCAGAAAGAGGATAACAATAGCACCGAATGCAGCGAGCCAGGAACCATGGATCTGAATTTCACTTCATCAAGAAAATACATTTCCATCAGTGTACCTTCCAAATCTCAAACTATGTCTCCTCATATCAAATCAGTGGATGATGTTGTAGTTCTTGGCATGAATCTCAGCAAATTTAACAAACCGACTCAATTTTTCATCTGTGTTTCTGGAGTTTTTATGTTTTATCTAATCTATGGATATTTACAGGTAAATGCTGTGTACTCATGTCTTAGGCAAATTCCACCTACTCCTTTTTTTTTTCAATACCATAGTAATATAGTATGTATTTTAATATGTATAGATGTTTAAACTAGATATTATTGCCAAGTCAAGCTTTCAGTATTGAAGAGCATCAAGTAATTGTATAATGTGGGTTTCCTTATCGTTCATGTGCCTACAAGTTTTAGATCGCTTGGACTTTCTTAACTTGATCTTTTACTCCCATGTGAAGATAGACCTAAGTCTTCATTGGTCTCGAAACCTTTAGAGCTCTCAAAGTTCCATGAGTGCTGTAGAGTTGTAGTTCTCTTATTTTTCTCTCTAGTCTCAGAGGAGAGCTGAAATGTACTGTGGTAGTTTCTTTAGCGGAAGCATAATGTTTATGCAATTTTAGTTAAACATTTAACTTTGTGTTAACATTTTCTCTTTTATCTTGAACAGCTACATTTCTGTTCCCTTTTTTTAGTTATTTTTTAGCTTATCAAGCATTCTCAGTATAAAACAGTGATTTTAAAGGTTGATAACTAAAAATCACCCTATTTCCAATGCAGTTTTCAAAAGCAGCTAAATATAAATATTTAAATATATAATATATAAATATATAATATATATAAAATATATATAAATAAATATAATAAAGTTTATATATTTTAATATAAAGTTACTTTGAAAGAGTTAGACAACATTATCAGTAATTGAAAGCAGAATCTCAAAAAGGAAAATACTAGGTAGCCTTTTGTTTCTGTAGCTGACACATTTACAAAAATCTTTATGCAGTGCATGTATTTTTCCATTACAAATTGCTCTGGTTTAAAATATTCCTACAGCCTGCGAATTGATACTCTCCCAAGTGCTATTTAATGTAGGCACTCAAAATATTAGGTGTGCATTCCTAGGAGCTGAAAATTACATCAGTATGTTTGTTAGAGAAAGTTTGTGTTTAACTTATTACAAGATATTTATAAATAAGATAAAAAAGATAAAGATAAAAACAAGTAAGATCTTCTACTGATGAAAATGAATTGAAAAAAAAGCGAGAGAAAAGCAGACAGGGAGCCCTCTGTAATTTGATATAAATATGAATGGATCAGATGTATTCCCCCAATGAATTGATCCATTAATTTCAGTATATTTATACCAGCAGTAAATTTTCTTCTTGCATTTTGGAAAACTAAATTGTCTTTTTCACTGCTTGCAAGTTATGTGTGGCAGGTGAATTTGGGTTAATAACCAGTAGCGGCAAAGGCTAGATTTGCATGTATGTGAAGGAAAAAGCTCTGTTGATTTTTTGTCAATTCAATATTTTGGTGTATATACATGACCTTGGCGGGTTTTTGTTTTTATAGGAATTGATATTTTCAGTGGAAGGTTTTAAACCTTTTGGTTGGTACCTCACTTTAGTGCAATTTGGATTTTATTCCATTTTTGGACTAATAGAATTGCAGTTGATTCAGGACAAAAGGAGAAGGTATGTGTTTTTCCACTCATTTTACCCACTGTCCATCAAGTTAAGAATCATTTTACATTTATAGTAAATTTAACTTCTGTTGTTTGAACATGAGTACTGTGAGGCATCGGTAGCAGTTCCATAAAAGTGAATTTGCTGGACAATGATAAAAAATGTTTTATAAGCACCCACTTAGATTTCAGACCTGCAAGTAGTTTTGTTGACTCTCCTGTCACTCTGTCCCACCTACAGAGCATATTGAATCCTTAAGGTAGCTGATAGAGACTGACTCATGTATTTGTTGCTTGGGATCATCACGTGTAGAATAGAGCCAATGCACTTGAAGCCATCTGTCATTGAATATGTTTTCCTCAAATATTGGCACCTCCTCACCAAAAGGTTCCTCCAGCATGCTGTGCATCTTGGAGAGTAACAGAGCTCTGCTGTCTGTTTACCATGTGGCTGGGTAGGTTTGCATCAAAGGATATGCTGAGGTTTTGTGGTTTTCATTTAAGATAGCACTCATAACACCCTGCCACAAAACTCTTCTGTGTTTGCACTGCAGTCGACCAAGAAAATTTTTGTTGATTTGAATCCTATGGATATGGGATAGTTTGTTCTGCCTCAGTGTGGCCATTCTGTGGCTTCCTACCCACTACAGCCTCTGAAAACTGTATATTGAGGCCCTCTAGAGGGTTGAACAGAGGCTGTTCAACCTGGTGTACATGAATTTTAAAATTGCCTTATATCCTAGCTGAGCATAACTAGTTTTGCTTACCCATAGTCAACCTTGGATTATTTTGCAAAAACTGATTTTAGCTTGTAGAATTCCATTGTATCCAAACAGCATAACTTTGATAAACTATAGCTTTTATTTTAAACACTGACAGCTTGTATTTCTGGTTATCTGACTTTCTGAGATGCATCAGATAATATTGCATAGTTCCCTTTTGGGTGTTCTGTTACTATTATTTAGATTTTTTTATTACCAAGTAATTGATAATGCTTAGAGAGCGTGACCCTTTAAGTAAGTTGTGTTGGAAATATAGATCTTAAATATATTTTAAATTTTATTTTCTATCACCTAGCCATCTTCTTGTAGACATGCAGAAATCTGTTAAATTTTAAATTTTTCTTGCATGCCTCAGAGTATGTCTGCATCACCTAATGAGTTATGGATAAAACAGGATTACAGCAATACAGCTCCTTATGTTGCTTAACGTGTCTCTGAGTATGTATGAAAAGAAGCTGAACATATGTACATCAATAATTTTAAAAAATCACAAAGTGAGCACAGTGATTGCTAAAAATTACTGTTGGATCATCTGCTGTCAGGTGATAATTTCATAAAATTGTGAACAAAACATCTGGAAATGTTCAGCAAGCCCCTCTGTTCACAGTAACTAAATCACTGCTCTCTTAGTTTTACTGAGTTTCATAAAACAATGGTACTTTTTTCAACTTTCTTCATTTTAAAAGTGTCAAGGTTCATGTGAAAACGTCACCAGGAAAATTGGCACAGTGACCTGACAGGACTAAGATTCAGGGTATTTTGGTATACCAGTCTTCTGTGTTCCCCTTGACAAATAACCTGAAGACTTTGTCTTGATTCATGTGTAAACAATATACCTTCTCTAAAGGAGGTTAAAGAATTACTGCTTGAATACTTCATGAGCCATGAAGTTTTTATTGTCTTGTATTTGATTGCTGTTTATTCACAGTAATTGTAAGAAATTAAATATGAAATCAGACGTTTATGTACATCTTAAAATTTCTGTTATGAATTGAAATTCAGCGAGAAAGATGTTGAAGCTGTATTACAAACGTATTTCTTTATCTAAATTTTCCAAGCTAAATCTCCTCTAGATGAGTCTGCAACACCAAGATTCCTGTGTTTATATTTTGTAGAATTCCTGGCAAAACCTACATGATAATAGCATTTTTGACAGTGGGAACTATGGGTTTGTCAAATACCTCTTTAGGATACCTGAATTACCCTACTCAAGTCATCTTCAAGTGCTGTAAGCTCATTCCAGTTATGATAGGCGGGGTTTTTATACAAGGTAAGTGTTGGTCTTGCTTTTAAATGAATTTTTTATTGTTTCTTTGGGAGGCAATTATATATGGAAACCTGTACTTCGTTAAATTCCACTGGTACTGTTTTTTCTATAGAGGGAAAAAAAATGAGAATTTCTGTAGCATCTTCTCAGAAAATACAATTGGATGAACAGAAAATGTGGGGGAAAACTGTTCTACAGGTCACTTGCAAAACGTCACTTTTATACAAGCTTTCTTAATTTTTAAGAAATGTAACTTGGTTTTATAAACCAAATCACATCATATGTGAAACACCTTCAATACTGAAATGGAAAACTTGAAATGGAAAAAAAATCCAACCATGATTTGTGAAGAAATCCCTTACTCTTCTTGTTTACGGATCTTAATCCCTAAATTCCTGATAAAAATTCCTAAATTTTGATTGAATGTTTATTCAGAAATACAAGTGGTTTTGTCTGTCTTTGGCTAGTCCTTAAGTCATGGTTCATATTCCAAGAAGAGAAAAGGGGTCTGGAGAAAAACAGATAAAGGTTATAGTTATGTGAAAAAAATATACTTCAGTATTTCTGGATTTAGAAGACAAATATAAAAGTTTGTTTGTTCAGTGCACAAAGATTCAGTGAGTAAAGCTCCAAATGGGCAAGTATTATGGAAAAAAAATCTAGAATGCTGTATTTCTGTTTCTGTCGTTAATTCTGGCCTTCTGGCTGCGAAAGAAAGCTAAATTTTCAGAGAAGGTTAGAACTTTACATATGCATATGCTCACACAGTAGTTACTTTTTATTAGGAGGAATTTTGTATCATTTTAATGCAAAATGACTAATATTCCCTTAAAGCTTCTTTAAACTTTATATTGTGTTGTAGTAGTATTGTATTCTCAGAAGCTGTGATTTTATTTTTTTTATATTATTGTAAACAAAGAAATCAGTTCAAAAAAATTCCCTTGGAAGCTCATACTGAAAGTACAGCTTCTGTGAAAGGAATATATTATTTCAAACAAGATATACTAAGTCCTGCTTCTTATTTCCTTACTCTCTTTTTCCATCCCCCTCCACATCTCATCTTGCCCAAACTAAAAGACAGTGTAGGGTTCTAGAAGTACCAGTCATCTGTTGGTGTTTGGATTTGGCTTCTTTCTGATCAGTAAAGGCAGATAAAATGTCTTGCATGAGGGGAAAGTATGAAGAAAACATCTAAGCTGTCCTGAAGTTGCTAATGATGAATGCTTTTTTTGGGGGGGACGTGGGTTATGTCGTTAGGAGTCAAACCAAAACTGACCAAAAGCATCAGATGCTACCCGTTAGGATCATCCTCCATGTTAGGAACTGCTGTTGCAGAAGAAACTAATTCCATTCATGAAAGACCAGAGCATTAAGTCCTCTGTTCAAGTAAAAGAGTTGGAACAGTGTTTCCTTTGCATTCTAGTCTGTTAAACAGGATAAACATGAAATTCTGAGACTGCTAACAGTCCGTTCATGCTGTTTGTATTGCTTTTGTAGGAAAACGTTATAACATTGTAGATGTGTCTGCTGCCCTATGTATGAGTCTTGGATTAATATGGTTTACTTTAGCTGACAGCACAGTTGCACCAAACTTCAACTTGACAGGTAAAGATATATTATATTTTAGAGTTTAGGAAAGTGCTTGTTTTTTTTCCTACAATAAACATACCATAGAAGTTCTGTGAGTTCTTGGTGGAGCGCCTTTGGATATTGTACAGAAATTGCAAGTTTCATTGTAACTTTGCACTAGCAGATCTCCTATCTGTGGCAGAAGAGACCTTTATTCCAAGCGTTTTTAGGTTCCTAAAATTTCTGGAAATCCCACGCTTTTGTTTGAAATGTCTCTTGTGTGTTCTCAAGAAATGATTACCCCAGTAAATATGTTAAAATGAATATGATAAAATTCAGTTGGACTATTTTAATAATTAGTTGTCTTTTCTAGTTAAACTTTTAAGTCTTTTTCCATTTCAGAACCATTTACTTTATATTAATTGATGATCTCGCTCAGTTTTGCTGTAGTTTTTAGGTGGAATGCCCACATTCTGAGTTTTTTATACTGCCTAAAAGAGGCAAAGTGAAGATTTTAACCTGCTTGGGTTTAAAAGCTTAGCTGAATTTCTTTCTCAAATGGCAATTCCTAAGTTCACTCCAGTGATTTATTTCGAACTGTTTCCATGTGAGTTTCTTTCAGAACTGATTTAGGACCAGGTTTTCCAATTATCTTTACTCATGCTTTACATACAGTATAACATTGCTGGTCTTGTTCGTGGTTTTGCTGCTGCTGCTTGGCAGGTGCAGTGCTACCACAGTGAATGGAACAGTTCCCCTTACACTCCAGCCTGTGTAAGGACATAAGACTAACATTTGTCTTGTCCCCACATTTTTCCTCCCTGTGCACACCTGTGCTTCAGATTCCAGGTAACCTTTTCATCTTGGTCCAGTACTGAACCCATGCACTTGTCCAGTGGTGTGCCTGGGCCCTTAAGCACTGCTGGAACAAGCATGATGGAGAACACAGATGAGACATGCTCTGTCACTTTACAGAAGTGATCTGCAGCAAGGCTGTTGCTGAGCTGGAGGTGTTGTTATATCTTTGGACCATAGGTGAATCCATGCAGATGAGATACCTGTATCTTTAGCATAACCGATATTATTCATGCTGTTGTGGGTTTTCCATTGAGTCACACCTTTTTTAAGGCCCGATGACTTTGAGTGATGAAGAGACCTAGAAAGTCTAGCATGGAGAGGAAATGGTTCCCAAAACAAAAATGCTGGGTCTAGGAGTTCTCATATATTCAGAAGTTCACCAAGGAAATGCCACCTTAAACTTCACGTGTCTTAAAAATGTTAAATCTTCCAATTCTGAAAATCCTAGGAACTAGGATTTTTTTTTTTTTTCTCTGTCAGGATTTTATACTTCATCTGAATGCCTCTTTTGAGACCTCTGATTGTAAGAACATCACATTTAGAAAATGTAACACTGCCTGTGTCTAGTCTTCCACTCCTGATTCATGCCTGACATGATCTTTTAAGGAACCAAGACTAGAGCAGACAGTAAATATAATTTTGATGATTAATATCTTTTGTAATGTATACTTAGGAAAAGTGGTATTTCAACGTGTGTGAATCAGTAAATACAACAGTCATGAAAGAATCAGAGTTTGGAGGTTGGGAAATGAATTGTGATTGACATGGATAAAGGATTATTTTTGTTATTGAAAAGCTGATTACATTATTGACTGTGTAGTGACTTTGTTTTGAGCAAAAAACAAATGGTAACCTAAAACCATGGGGTTTGTACCCAAAGAGTGGGTTTTTTAAATTAATATTTCAGTAATTCGAGATTTCCACTATGAATCCTCTTGTATTTGTTTTACCATTACATCTAAAGTTTCTATTTGCCTTTGTCAGGAACAAAAATAATATGGGATTAACAACTGAAAAAGAGTATGTTCTCTGGTTATTTATCTTCATTAAAAATACCAAACTAAATGCAACTGACACTTTCACTCTTGTTACTACAAAAACTACAACTGGCTTCCTTATAGCAGTGTCCAGATGTTCCCATGAAGCTTAGAGACACACAGTGCTCAGGAGTTAACTAGTGGAGGGAGTGAAGGTGGGCACTGCTTTGTACTGGTGTAATGAAATATTTTTGCTGGCATTTAGAATAAGTTATAGAGGGGGGGTATTATTATTTTTCAATTCCTGAGATATTTTTTTTCAGGATGAGTACAGAGTGGTTTTTGTCGCTACTCTGATGATAAATATTCTGAACAGGTTTTTGTTTGTTTGTTTGTTTCCTTATATTAGGTGTGGTCCTAATATCCCTTGCCCTCTGCGCAGATGCAGTTATAGGAAATGTACAGGAAAAAGCTATGAAGTTGCACAATGGTTCTAACTCAGAAATGGTAAATACCAGATTTGCAATTTTAAAAGAATATGATCTATCATAGACAAGGCCTACAATGACAAAATATGAAAGTTAATATGCTTTTCTCTTGCTTATGAAAGAAAAAGCTCTTGGTGTACTATTCTTGGGGTTCTCTACTTGTTTCTTTGGGGACTTTTGCTGGGGTTTTTTTTGTTTTTCAACCTTTCAAGAGTGCTGCTTTCTGTGTGCAACTTCAAATGTATCTTGCAGCTACAGAAACGCTCATTTCTGGCAACAATTCCTTTGTCTACCCTGCAGGCCTAAAATCAACGGAGTGTTTTCTCCATGATCGTGTGCTTAATCTCTGAAAAATATATACTGTACTTCTGGTATAGTTGAGCATGTGTTATATGGAACATGTCACTTTTCTCACTTACTAGACTTCCAATTCTAGAGTGTGCTAGCCTTTTTTGAATTTTTTGAAATCTGTAAAACTCTGACTTTTAGAATGGGTGAGTATGTGTGTTCTTGATTCAGTGAAATACATTATTTTGCAAAAGTCTTGCACAGCGTTTTTTATATGCTTACTTGGAATATGGATTTCATATGATCTGAGGTTATTTTTCTTTTTAGACAAAACTTATGTTTGAATTTGGCATATTTTTCTCTGAAGTCCAGTAAATACAAGTAAATCTTTTATTATAATAGGCATGATTTGAATATGCCACAAATAAGAAGTTACTGGAATTTATTTTCCATCTTTGGCACATTATTTGGCATTTAACTAGAAGATCTAGTTTCTCATTATGAACATAACTTCATAAATGGAGAAAAAGTTAGATAGAAGGAATCTTCGTTTAGGGCTGAAGGTGATTTAGGATGGCTCAAGACGTTTGAGCTACAAGTGTCTGAAAAGTGGAAGAATATATACCTAAAAGTTCACTTTATTCTTGTTTTTATTTTTGTACTTTTTCTTAGTATTCACTGTTGACTGCTGCTGAAGGCAGAGATTTTGGCTACATGGACCTCACCTGCCCAGTGCAGCTTCCTGTAGCTCTCATCTCCAAAATCCAAACTAAAGTACAATCTGCCCATTTTTGTCACCCACTTTGCATCTTCCCAGCAGTCGTCTGACAGTTGTTGGTGCCTTACCTATGAAGCTCCTGTTATCTCCAGGACTTTGCTTGTATTCTGCATTAGTCTGACAAATGTTGATCCTGGTATTTTATACTCATACTACTTGTAGAGAATGAGTGTAATTATTAGGGATGTAAAGGTTTTGTTTGTTTGAGGCTTAGAGATTACACTACAGGATTTTGTTTAGAGAATTCAGTGCAGAAGTACAAGCAGAATTTTAGATGTTCTGTACTTTAGACTAGGGGTAAAAATTGCATCTGAATCAGAGATCATGTTTAATGGATGGTGATCTGGAAATACAATTGAATAGTAAAGAAACCTGTCATTCACAGGATCTCTGTTTCATTGTCAAATTTGGAAATTGCCCTGGATTTAAGCAGTTATGAAAAAAGATATCTTGTGGCTGAAATAGTAACTGCTGTTCTTGAAGATTATACCTGATTTTTGTCTTGTGTGTTTTATATCACACTGTCTGACAAGGAGATAGCAATGTGGTGCTCATTCCTGGTTGTGAAAAGCGAGGTCTTACAGCAGTTTGGGAGAAAAGTTGAATGCAGAGGCAAGTGAAGAACTAGGGACTGACTTTTGTGTGTATAAACAGTGTCAAATAAAAGCAGGTCTGCTCTTTAGACATACATTCATCCTCCTTTTTTGTAAAGCAGTGATAAGTGTTCTGTTGTCTCGTGGCATTGCTAACAATTGTTAATAGATTTATTTTCCAAATAATTGAGAATACTGTAACAAGAAAACAACTGATGAAACCTATGTCAAAAGAAGTACACCTGTTCTTGACAATGAGTTTTGAAAGCACAATCACCATGTTCTAGGCAGTACTGTGTAGAACAGTTCTGTTTGCTGTCTTCCTTTTTCATAAGAAAAGGCTACTAAATGTTGCACAAACAGCTGAATGTCTCCCGCTGCATGGGAGGATGTGTGGATGAGCAGTTCCAGCTTCTAATTCTGTTGACTCAATGTGGGAAAGGATAGGGTGAAGATTCTTTTGTTGATCTGTGAAACTATGAATTAAATAAGGATGCAGACAAAATATAGAGCCTACCTGTTTGCTGAGTATTCCAAGTGCTGAACTGGGCCAGAGCTGGTCATATTTGAAAATCTTATGCCCTATAACCATGAGACATGTGTGCTATGTATGTGAACAGAAGTGACACAGCTGAAACTAATGTGACACTTCTGGCAGTTCATGGTGATTCTGTGCTACCCTTTGCACTTTTAAGGTAATACATATCTTTACTGTGCCGGATAAGTAGTGGAAAATGAAATGTTTAACGTGTTATTCAGACTATTAAACTAAATAGTTGTGTGAAGTTTTATTTAGGCTGTGAAATCCTGAACTTGAAGGATTTACCATAGTTGACACTGACCTCAGGATATTATTAACTGACTAGCTTTCCAAACTTCTTTTATGTTGTTGTGGGTAGGAAGAATGTGTCTAACACTTATTATTGACTTTTCACTGTACATCAACTATTATAGAAATCCTAGTAAAAATATCTTCAAAGGCTGCAAATTCAGCTCTGAGAAGCTGAGCATATTAGCAGGACCAAGCATTTGAAAGCATTTAATTTTATCCTTTTGTATAGTATCACCTGGTAATTATTTTCTCTTAAACTGTTCTAGGTTTTGTATTCCTATTCAATAGGTTTTGTGTATATTTTATTTGGATTAACATGCACTAGTGGATTAAGCCCTGCAGTAACATTTTGCTCAAAGGTAGGTGTAAAGATTTCTTTTTCTCTATGAAAACCTTTTTCTGTATGTTTGGAAAATCCCACCACTTCTCTCTCTAACGTCCTATTTTCATCATGTAAACTGGTTAACTTGTACAATTCATATATTAAGGAAGTTTTTCCAGTCTTTGATGTATAAGATAGGGTAATGTTTTAAAAAGCTACAAAATCACAGGACCAGACTTATGAGCTTATAATTTCGTTATTATTTTTCCATTATTTAACTAAAACTGAATAAGGATTTTTGCATGAATGCATTGTTAAACAGCTTATTATTGCTCAAGCAATTGATTAAAGTCTGTAGTTTTATGTCATTTTGCAATACCTCAGGGTTTGTTTTACATTTTCCTAACCGGCTTTTTTCATTGTTGCAGCATCTAGTTCAGACTTACGGTTATGCATTCCTTTTCTCCCTGACTGGGTATTTTGGCATATCCTTTGTTCTAGCTTTGATTAAAATCTTTGGTGCCCTTCTCGCTGTAACAGGTATGAACAAATGATATCTTTTCTGCTTTTGTATAAAAACAGAGTAATCCTATTCTATTATTTAGGACAGAGCTTTTGAGAATTGTTATTTCTCTGGCTTTTTGTCTGTTCTTTGTGCTGTATGATTTTCTTCACTAGTAGAATGTGTTTGAGAGCTCCCTGGTTCTTTTTGTGCCACAGTCTCAACCTTGAGGAGCCTCTTAAGTAAACTTGTGCTTATAGCCTGTGCTATGTTTTAGTGCAGAAATAAACAACACTGTTCTAAACCAAAAAATTGAAATAGAATCACAGAATGGCTTACACTGGAAGGAACTTCAAAGGACATCTAGGTCCAAAACTTCTGCCATGGGCAAGGATACCTTCTACTAGACCAGTTTGCTCAAAAGGCCCATCCAACCTGGCCTTTAGCACTTTCAGGGATGAGGCAGACACAGTTTCTGTGGGCAACCTGTGTCTCACATCCTGACAGTAAAGTATTTTTCCTGTTATCTGATCCAAACCTACTCTCTTTTGCTTTAACGCCATTCCCCCTTGTCATATCACTACATGCCCTTTTAAATCTCCTCCTCCAGCTCTCCTTCAAGCCTCCTTTAGGTATTGGAAGGCTACTATAAGGTCTTCCCAGAGCCTTCTCTTCTCCAGGCTGAACAACCCCAGCTCTCTCAGCCTGCCTTCATGGGAAAATGTAGCAAAGTGTAAGGAAAAGACATGTATCATTTGAAACCTGGAATGAAAAGTAAGGATGTTCCAGAAAGACATAGTAGGCAGTGCCATTGTTTCTAAGTGCATGAAACTACAAACATTAGTCACTAGTAGGGGTAAGGTGTAGCAAGATACCGTGTAGCTACTTTCTTCCTCCTACGCTTAAAAGAAACCCCTGGTTTCTGTCAGGTGATGCTCTAATTCGCTCACAGTAGTGGAGTTGAAAACATTGTTTTCTGACCTGAGGATTGCATGCTCTGATTTCCTATCAGTTATTTCCTCTGCAGCACGCCTGTTTCACATTTGTTTTTAACAATGTTCAGTAGTTCTCCTGACTGGAAATTGACCTAGATGAGAGTTGGTTCATGTATTAAAATAGCTCTTAAAAAAAAAAAAAATTGGTCTCACTGTACTAAAAAAATGTTAAAAAATGCTGTGGAATAGCAAACCTTTCCCAGGTTTTCCTATGCCTGACCTTGACAATTCTAACACTTGAGCCCTTTCTGTCTTGCCTGTAGCAATGTGAAAATGTTTATTGTGCCACAATGAACACTACATTCATTACTGTCCCTCCCACCTCCCCCATCCACTCTCCCCCTTCTTGGGGGGAGTGGGGTGAAAGAGTTTAATGAAAATTGTATTTCTATTAGCAGAATGAGAAATTATCAGACTTAATTGGGAAAAAGAAGAAAAGGCACTTAAATTAGAAGGAAATGGTTACATAAATATTTTAATTAATAACTGATTTGAAAGAACAGAAATAATTGTAATTAGAAAAACTGAAGTAATTTAACCATTTTTTAAATTATTCATCTGTAAACTGTTTTCTAATTAAAACTCAATTTTCTTTTTCATTCTCCTTTAATATTTCATGTAATAGGAAATCATTTTATTTGATGTGCATAAATTTCTTAAAATGTAAAGAAAATTACTAAAAATTACTAAAATTACCAAGAAGTTGAGGTTGGAGCAGATGAAGCAGTAGTGAAGTCTGTTTTTTCCCCTACAAAACATACTATTAAGTAAATATTTGTTTGTGGGGGAGAGTTGGGAAGAATGAAACTTGCTTTACCAACCATAGCTGCATGAAATATACCTGAGTAGTCACTGGTACCTTTGGCCACTATGTTGCAGTATGACTAATTTGGATGTTATACAAGTCTTACTTATACAGGTAAGACATTCCAGTGTGTTATAGTAAAAAGTATCTCATGGTAAGCAAAATATTTTCTGTTAATAAAAATCATACACTTTAGGTGCAGGCCTACTGCACCCTGTATTGGGGTCTTTCTCACGTGAGAATCCTGTGCTATCTTATAAAATAACACCTTCTCAGGCCCTTTAGCTCCACAGCTAAACTTGTGTGCCTGGCTGCATTGTTACTTTGTTTTAAAACATTTTCTACAACTTTTTTGATAAACTGTATATGCTACCCTGTACTCAGTTTGGTGTATCCTTTTTCGTAGCAGATAGCATTGAAATTGTTCAAATAATTGTTGGAACTGTCATTAATTTGAGAGTAACCAAAGAGTTTTACTGCCATTTGGAAACAGGATTATTCTTACTACTTTGGTTTTTTTTCTAGTGATCAGATTACATGTAGAAGAGGATCTTTTAAAAGTTTTGAGGAAAACTTCCTAATGCAGTCATTGAAGTCAGAAATCCTTTTCTTTTTGGGTTTCTAACTAAAATTGTATTTCCCTGCACTGTTAGGTAAATTTATAGTAATTTCAAAAGAACGATTAGATGATAATCTCATTCCACTTAAAAACAGGCCCCAAAACACCGCTGAACTCTAATAACATGAGGTGGAAATGGCAAGAGATTTGTTGTATCTAAGCTTTAACATACTCATTTATACCATCAGATAATTGCAAGGGTTGTTTGTTGCTTTGAGAGACTGTGAATTGATTAGCATGAAATTATTAAACAGCAGATCTTGTTCTGGAAGGTTTTTTTGCTGCAGACAGTGTGACTGGGGTGATACTACTGTCACAGTGTCCTTGTTTTCAAACAGTGTAGGGTTCTAGCACTGCGTTTGTAGTGTGTGCACCAAGGGTGATCGTTGTTTTAGCCAGACACTTAATTATGTAACGAAGTTACCTGCTAATACTGAAGTCTATATTGTGTTCCTTTGCTGCAACTGAATTCTTAAAGAGGTAAATATGATTTCCTTTACAGTAACAACAGGAAGAAAAGCAATGACAATTGTGCTTTCTTTTTTGTTCTTTGCAAAGCCATTTACATTACAGTAAGTATTTATAGTTTTAAATGTTTTATGAAATGTTTTATAAGAAATCGTGTCTTGATCATGGAAATATAACAACAGTAATTAATCAGGGCTTAATGCTTGTCATTTCATATCTTCTAAAAATGTTGGCAATTTACTGTAAATATTGATGGGCTTGTTGATACTAATCATACTAGAGAAAATAGTTTCCATTTTTCTAAAAGTCTATTTTCTAAAAAGCTATTCCATGTGTTGGCATTTTTTGTTGTGTTTCTTTTTTTAAAGAAAAACCTTACATAATTTTTAATGCTTATGATACTCAATAAATTGTTTGGGTACTTTCTCTATGGAGGAAGATTTGGCTAAAGAAAGGGATTTTCTCCATTACAGTATTGTTTCTACTTTTATACGCTCGGATTTGAGTTCTTAGCTAGCCTTTTTAAATAACTGCAAGCTTCTATTATCTTGAGATCTTAAGTGACATGATTTTTGAGCTTGGGTTTATTCTCTTTTTTTAATTTCAAGGAAGAGCTTAAATTGAAAAATGCAGCTAACTTGCTACTTTGATCCTAATTGCTTCTGGTTTGAAACAAAATAATATTCCATTTTATTTCTATATATATATTTATTTAAGATTTAAGAACGAAGTTTACACCCAAATGCACCAAGTGGAATTTACTCCAGCTAAAAACCATGAGGCTTAAAATAATGGAAAGCTGAAACAAAATGTGCCTACATTGGGAAGCAGGGATAAAAGGCACTGAGTGAGAACACATTTTGGAGCAGTAATAGAGACTATAGCTCTCATAACCATAGGAAGGAAAAACATACTAAAATCCTCAGCATTATTTTATTCATGTGAGAAATAACAGATACTCTTTAGTTATTATTTAACTATAAATGCACCTTAATAAGCTCTCCAGCCAGGACAGGAAAAAAGAAGGGTGGAAGAATAGTAATAATAAAGATTCAAGGATATTCACAGCCCACTGATTTGTAGGGCTTTTTTTCTTCAACTCTCCTCTCCCTAATGTAGGGGCTTTATTTAATCCACATATATTGATATGCAATTGCTAGAGATAAGCGCTAATGGTAACTTTTTTCCCTCCTCTCCCTCTCCTTTAGGTACGTGTGGTCAGGCTTACTTGTTGTCCTTGGTATATTTCTTAATGTTTACAGTAAGAATATGGATAAAATCAAACTGCCTTCACTGCATGGTCTTTGGAAAAAAACTGTGGAAGAGAGGAAAACAAGGACGTTGTCACAAACTGTATAAACGGTGGTTTATGCCTTGTCTAGACTTTGACTTCCTGTTTTATTGGAACAGTCTTCAACTGATTCACTTTCCAAAGGGAACACTATTAAAACCAAAGGAGCTGAAGGCATATTGTCTCCTTGCAGATTGCTGTAAATGCACACTTTTGTGAGCCCTTTCTTCAGAGCACTTGAATTCATCATAAAAGGTGTTGTAGGCCATGGTCAGATGGCTTTATCAGGCAATGAAGGACAGCAGCTCCTGGCAAACTGCTGAGAAGCTGCACTCAAGTGGGACACTGTAGAAGACTAGTTTGGGCATTTTAATAATATTGGCCATGTGGCTGATCTGAGATTAGTGGTTCTTTGTTAATTGTCTAGGTGGAGTAATTTAAATGTAATACTGTGTTAACTTTTAATGGAACCTAATCACCAACTGGTCAACCGAATTGCGATTTTAAAGGTGGAAGGTTTAGAATATGGTATGTTGTCACTCTTCTACATTTTAAATAAAAATGTTGGAGTTTTTTTAATTTATTGTTTAGATCATCACAGAACTTGGTATTTATTGTAATTGAAATTTTTATGGAAATCTTAGTGTCACTCTTTTTGACTATTGCTTGCAAGTAACAAAACCGAGACTGAGTTTGTTTAGTCAACATCCACACTTTGGTAAGGGGGGAAAGGGCTTTTAGGCCTGAACAGAGTGAGAACACAGAATGAAAAAAAGTGTAATTGAAACAGTGGTGTAAGAAACTGTTATTTGCTTATTCTGTGGTGAAATACAAAAATTTTTGTGGCCTATGGCCCTCTGTATCATAGTGGTGTAAAGAGACATGGAAGTTCTCTTTAAATTAGTATAATCAAATTGAAATACTTCAATTTCAATATTGGAGTAAAAAGTAACAGCATCTGCTAATGTGTTTTTGGAATATGTATTGTGTTTGTGTGGTCTTCTGATGAAGTTAAGAGGATTAAGGTACAGATTACGGTTTTCTTTCTTTAATGACAGGAGGAGACAATGGACTACCAGTCTGTCTTTTTCATCATGAATTTAGGAAGGCTAAGTCCATTTATCTCTCTTACTTTCATATTCAACTCGCTTTAGAATCATTTGCCATCTCTTTCTTTTTATATATTTAACAAAGCACTTTAAAAATACTAATCACCTTACAAATCATTGTTCTTATGTGGTCATGGGTTTTTTTATTGTAATGTCCCTTAGATGCATCTTGGTGTGTGTTCTTTCAACTTGGACAAAAGGAAATTGGATAATAGAACCATTATAGTCAGAAAGAACGTACAAAGAATTGAAATATCTCACAGGATTGCCTTCTGTCAAACTACTAGCTGATGAAAGTATTCAAAATGTGCAAAATGTTCTTCAGACACTTAGGAGGAATTTCTATTCCAAGGAGCTTGGAATCAAAGCACAGACACAAAATGTGCCTTAAATTTTGCTTATTAAGTTGGTAGCTAGCATGTGCCATATTATGTTATGGAATAGAACACGGAATAACATAGCCATCTTAGCACATGGAATGAATAAGTGAAGAGCTGTGCTAACATCACTGCACTGTCTCCAGCACTCAAGCTACTCCGTTGTGTCAGCAAAGCCTTTCAGTGCATACAAACCCACTGTTGCCAAGTTGGGAGAATTTATTGCATGAGGCAATTTTGTTTCTTAAAATCCCAGCTGCTGCATGATTGATTGTGTCCTGGATAAGGTAGAGAGGTGTGAATTTGATGAACAAATACACCTTGAAAGACAAGGATGGCCTGCCATGACCTTCCATTTTCATGTTACAGCCAAAGTTTTATGGTAAGGTATGATAAAGTGTTAAAATTTCAGATTTGGTGTAAGAGTGCATTTGACCATGTGGATTGATACACTTCTTTCTGCATAATATTTAGGAACTCTTACATTCCCTTGTCTTCTTTTCACTATATGAAGTTGCTCTTTCCAGTGAGGGTAAGATAATTTTACAGTCTCAGTTCTGCCATCTGTAAACTCTGTCTGTTGCTAAACTTTATTGAATTTCAAGAAAACAGACTATGTGAAAACTACCATGCATGCAGAAAGTCATAGTAAATATAATTCATTTGGCCTCTGTTCTATTTAAATAGGTGAGAAGTCACAAAGTTTCTGACCAGAAATCAAATGTCGTATGTAGGTTTCCAAGCTGTTTATGTAATCCAGTTTTGTCTCCATTTTCTCTCTCTGGAGAACATAGCATTCACAATAATTCACCTTTTAACTTGTTCTCCATTGTATACAAGACTGAGTTAATGAAGCTCACGTTAGGGGAAGTTTTGATTTATATTTTTATTAATTTTCCTGACTGCAGAAATGTATGTTTTGTTTTACAGGTGCACTTTGAAAATTATTTTTATACACGAATATTGTAGGTTTACTGTTAATAGCATAAATTTAAGAGTCAGCTCTTTATTTTCATAGTCGTGAGGCTAGTACTTGCAAATCAACAATTTGTGCGATAAAGAAAATGCACATGCAAGTGAGAGTAGTTCATAATTTGCCACCCATCATGGTCTGTGCAGTTTCATGCTTTCATTAGGAAAACATTCATTTCAGTGAAATGCTGTTTGTGGGGTTGTGGGTTTTTTTTAGTAGGCTTCATAGTGCATGCAAGGAAGAGAACCTTGTAAAACTACAAGTGTTCTTATTACAAAATTTTGTTTTAGAGTCTTCTGTACTGTATATGTATTTTGGTTTTGTGTCTATGAAATATAAGGGCTTGTCCACAAAATAACTGCAAATTCTTTATTTTTTGTGTAAGAGCACTTATATTGAGGTGTTGTTTAACCCTTCCTGGTCACAATAACTATTGCATTTTATACTCATTGGCTCCTGGACTCTTTACAGTAGGCATAATGAAACCACAGAAAAATACAATCAATTCTCTTACCAGAAGATTTATTATCTAAATATAATGTGATATAGTTGCTTCTTATTCTTACGCTACACAACTTTTCCTCTCTACAAAAAATGTACGATGTAAAAATTAGTTTTAATGGCATTGAAGTTCACAGTAAAATTTAAGTCTGACCAGGGTCTCCACTGAGGTCAGCAATCTGCCTCTGTGATGCCCTCTACTTCTGCCTCCTTCGGAAAACTGAGTGAGCTCCGTTTTCCTAAATTAGCATGCATTTGCAGTTGCTTTCACATTACATTTTTGCATTTATTTAGCACACTTCAGTAACAAAGTAATTGACTGTGCAGTGGATTTCTTCATTATTTCTTCATTCAGTACGTCAGGATCACCAGAACTGCTAATTATTCAGGTACCTGTATGTGAATACAAGTGTGAGAGGACTAATGCCCTGAACCTGCACCCCTGCCCCCCAAACCTACACCGTTTTCTGATACTGCATTAAACTGGTTTTTGTAATCATGTTTTACCACTCCTGTGCTTTGAACTTACCAAACATTTGAAGTTAAACTTAGGCATACATCATTCCTACTTGTCTTCCTTACTTCTTTACTTGTCTTTCTTACTTTAACTCCCTTTTTAGCATGCTGTGTTTATGCACTGTGCATTGTTTCAGGTTTATATTCCTGCATTTAAGGGCTTGCATCATACTGTTGCAGGTTGGTCACATTCCATGTTTTCTGTTTCATATCAGTCATAACCATCTGGATGATTCTTTTAAATCCTCTTTTCTCCATGAAAAAAATCTTTCCTTTAATACATTCCGTTATTTTTGGAAAGGTCTTGATGAGTACATGTATGAGTTAACTTCTTGACCTCATTCCATCTTCCAAGAAAATCTCTCTTCTCCCTTGCTTGCCTTTGAGAACTAAGGGAAGAGGAAATAAATTATTGCAAGTGCTCTTTTTTTCTTTAATAAGTGCCTTCCATACTAACCTGGTGTGTCTTAATTGTTTCTTTTTTTTTTCTGCCTCCTATGCTCCCGGGCAGAAACAAGCCCTTGTCTCATGTTTGACCGCTGCTTGTTCAGTCATGGAAACTTTTTGAGTTGTTTACTGTTCTGAAAAGAGGTATAAAATTGCATGTATACTCTGGAGGGCAGGAAATAATAAGTAAACTTCACAAGTTAAGGAAGTAATTAAATGGATTAATACTTTTTTCTGGAGGGATTTTATATATGGTTTAGGTAATAGCTCGAAATCTGTTAGTGGAAGGGGTTTTTTTTTTCTTTTACATTTTACCTGCTTAAAAATCTTTGTATTAATTTTAATATTTAATATAAAACTCCTGACTGTTCAGGCAGTTTATAGAGATTAATTTCAGTCTTGCCTATAAGGCAGAGAAGTCCTATCTCCATTTCACTGATGTAGAAATGGTAACTTGCCCAAAGTTGGCTTAGTAAGTCTGCAGTGAGCTAAGGTTAATACCCTCAGTTCTTCTATGCCCCAAGTCCAACAGAGCTCTTCTGTACCTTAAACAAAGCAGTACCAATGTAAGCTCAGTTTTCTTTCACCCCAGTTTTAGAGATGTTAAATTGTTTCTGTTCCTTGTTCTGTACTAGCATAAATTAAGACAGCCATAAAATAGATTCCCTGCATTTTGTTTGAAGCTTCTTTGCATTGTTATGTCTTCTTGATTTGTTCTATTTTCTGTGAACACTACTGTGGAAGCAAATCAGAGAGATTAGCAGTTGTAGGAGAAGCATAATGTCCTTCACTTTAAGGTGACTGGTGCATCTTGCTGCTGGTCGAAAGCTGCTGCCGTTGGAGAACTGTGAGGAACTGTCATCACATGAGGAACTGAGCGTAATGGTGTCATGCCAGGTCTGTATCTTTTCACCATTCACTTGTAGAGAAGCAAAGACTTCGCAAATACTCAGCTTATAGAATATAAGCTTAGAATGTAATTGGAATATAAACTTAGAATATAATGCTGACTTAACACTTTTCTACACCTGGATTCTGCTGGTTTGCTGGGGGTTTGAGGTTTGATAGCAATGTATTGCTTCTCTACACTTTCGGTTATTTAGATGTTTTCTTTCCTAGATTTCTCAGTTTTGTGCTTCCTCGGGGTTTTTTTTCCCTTACTTGCATTTTAAGTGTAAAGTTTCACCTTGTAATTTGAATTACACCAGTAGTATTGTGACCACTTCTGGGCTCCCTGCCACAAGTGAGAGATGGGGCTACAGGAGAGAGTCCAGCAAAGGGACATGAAGATGATGAACTGGAGCATCTCTCCTATGAGGAAACACTGAGAGAGCTGGGTCTGTTCATCCTGGAGAAGAGGCGGCTCAGGGGAGTCTCATCAATGTGTATAAACACTGAAGGGAGCAAAGATGGAGCCAGGCTCTTTTCAGTGATGCCCAGTGACAGGACGAAGGCAGTGGGTACAAACAGAAACACAGGAGCTTTCCTCTGAACATCAGGAACCACTGTCTTACTCTCAGGATGACTGAACACTGGCAGAGGTTGGCCAGAGAGGTTGTGGAATCTCCACCATTGGATATATTCAAAAACTCTGGGCATGGTCCTGGGCAACAGGCTGTAGGTGTCTTTGCTTGAGCAGGGGAGGTTGTACCATACTGCCTCCAGAGGTGCCTTCCAGCCTAAGTCATTCTGTGATCATAAATCTTAATATCTCTGTGTAATCTTCCACTTTTTCTCCTGTTTACAAAGTGTTAATAAATGTACCTAAATCATAAACCAAGCATCTCTGGTGTTGCTTAAAAATTGAGAACAAAAAACTCACTGGGTTAATTTAGTAGAGATAAGAAAGAGAACAGGTCTTTAACGAAGGCCTTCTGATGCAAGGAGTACGAAAGGGTGCGTCCCCTTGTGTCCAGGGCTTCCACAATTTATGGTCTGATCCGAGAACTACCCATCCTCGGATCTGCCCCCCAACATGCCTCCCTGGAAATTGAATCGGAGATCCCAAGACCCCTTTCGTCCTCATCTTCCTCTTCTTCACAGCACATACTGTCTTTGGAGCTTCTCCAAGATTCCGGGCTTGAAGGTTGCTTTGACTATGATGGTGTCTTGTTGTTCAGGCCTGGGGTGCATATGTTCTTAAACAGAATCTATTTACTGTAGTCCTGCCTTGAAAATCTTTAGTCTTCAGCCTAAACAAACCTAAAGAATTTAGAAAATTCTATATGAAATAGGGGAATAGGGTTTAGTAAGTGTTAACTAGTACTCTAAAGTGTGAGAGACTATACAGCTACATTAAAATCTACGAAAAGCTAAAAATCTTAAGGCATCACTGTGTTGGCTACAGTAACTCTGCTGTAGCTGGCAAAGCCATGCTGACACCACCTCATGGTGTGATTCTGGCTGAACTATGACTATCAGAGCACATTCCCTTGGAGAGAGACCTTCGTTTGGTAACTGCTGCTCAGTGCAAGACAAAAGTATGTGAACTAAGAGCAAATGCAAGAAACTTGTAGATGAAATTGATACTGTCAATACAGAACTATTTGAAGGTATTCATGATGGAGTTCAAAGTTGCTTTTTATTTTCTGCATTTAGATCTTGCAATGCTGCTTGGTCTTTTAGTGCACCATCTGCAGATATCTGCTAGAAGTGTTGCTGCACTTCTTTCTGCCTGTTAGTGGTCAGCACTTTGCACAAAGGTGGACAACTGTGGTAGATGCCTTCCTACTTGTTCAGAACCCCAGTATAAATTACAATTAAGTACGGTTCTGTAGTAAGAGCCATTAATATGAGCATATCTATGCAAAAATCTCTTACAATGGAAAACTGAAGCAAAGTTGCTGTGTCAAGTTGAACATTTGAATCCCAACAGCACTGAAACTCAGGTATGTACACATGCATACAAAATAAATAGCACTGTTATCCATGGATAACAGCCAGCCTCATGGTAACCTGAGGTTTACCTGTAACTGCAGGGGAAGTTCATTAAATAGATCTGTTTTGAACACAGAACGCTGTAAGTTTGGCTTCTGCTGGAAATTGTTCTGAAATAGACTTGGTGATGACATGTTCTGGGTGATACCCAGTCAGACATGGGAGAGGGCTGCATTACAGCAGGCTTTGGACATGCACTGTCTGGTTGATGCCATGCTGACAGTATGTCTGCTTTGCTCTGTGTTAATAGAGCAAGTCTCTCTGTCCTCAGCTTATAATTGAATTTTCTAGGTAGCACTAGCACTAAGCTGGATTTACCAAGCCAAGCCTTGCATATGTTTTATGAAGAGCATCTGTGTTTAAGTTCCTGTGCAATCTACATCTTGAGGAAACATAGACATCCCAGAAGTCTCTAGTATTCATAAGAAAGTGGAAGGTGTATTTTTGATCTAGTTGGAAGAGAGTGTTCTCCCTATGAAGGACAAACACAGTGCTGTTACATGAGAAAGGTTCTAGCTTCAGTTACAGCCTATGAAACAACTGGTGAGTGGATCAGTAGGCCACTAGGATCATCTTTGGGAATTTAAACACATTTATAGGTTCCATTTACTGCTACCATATGTAGAATAATAAATCTTTCCTGATAGGCTACAGTTCCTGTTTTTTCATTTTTGCCTCATTCTCAGTTCCTGAACTCTTTTAGGTTTCCATAGCTCTACAGTGACTACTGGTACTCAGTGCTAGCATAAATATGGATATAATCAAACCTCTGAAAAGTATTGTCCACAGCAGGGGAACAGGAATGGTGCAGCAGTGGTATCTCAGTGATGAAGCATTGTGAAAGCTCCACAGCCCCATTTCACACATAATGTGGTGTCACTTACTGCCTTCCACAGAGGTTCTTCCTCCTAGTATGCTTCTCTGTGACTTCAAAAACTCCAAGCCCTTGTGGTAGCTCCATTATGTGAGACCTATCATAGTCTTTTGCAGGACTATGCATACCAGGTAAAGAGCCCTCTGCATAGAAAATTAAGGGCGCCACAGGCTATGCTTATTAAGTGGGTTACTTTATAGGCTGTTTATAGAAAATATAGGCACTCAAATTTGTAGGTAGGTGAATTATTCAAACCCATCTGAGCCTTACTTTGAATGTCAGGGTCCAGCTTAATGTCCCTCGTGAGAAGAACAGTGATAGCAATAGGAGCTGGAAGTGCCCCACTCAGCTTTGAGAATGACCTGTGTTTTAAAACTAGCCCTTCAGAAGAGAGCTGAGGGGGAAAGGGGTCTCTGACATCTGTGGTTGAGGAGAGAAAAGCCACATTACCCAGTGATGAATGGTGCTGTTTAAAGATCAGTATGGCTTCTCTGCTCATCGTGTCTTTAGATGTAGCCTCTATATTAAATATTCCCTTTCTTAATCCAGTAATGCATATTCTTACAAATTGGTAAAGGTACACCAATTTATTTTGAACTTGATAGATGTTTCATTTTGAGATAGACATTGCAGCCACAGGATTTGGACAGTGGTGGACGTGGAGTACTGCATCCAGCTCAGGATGCTCCCAGCACATGAAGGACATGGACTTGCTGGAGCAAGTCCAGAGGAGGGCCACAAAGAGCATCAGAGAGCTGGAGCACCTCTCCTACATGGGAAAGCTGAGTGAGTTGGGATTGTTGAACTTGGAGAAGAGAAGGCTCCTGATTACAGCCTGTCAGTACCTAAAGAGTCCACAGGAAACATGGGGAAAAACTGTTTACTGCGGACTGTTGAGGTAGGAAAAGGGGTAGTGGTTTCAGAGTAAAAGAGGGTAGATTTAGATTAGGTATAAGGAAGAAATCTTTTACAATGAGAGTGGCAAAACACTGGAACAAGTTGCTCAATGAGGTGGTAGATGTCCCATCTCTAGAAACTTTCAAGGTCATGTTTGACTGGGATCTGAGCAATCTGATCTAACTGAAGATGTTCCTGCTCATTGGAGGGGGTGTTAGTGTAGGTGACCTTTAAAGGTCCCTTCTAAACCAAACTGTTCTATGATTCCATGTTCTCAAAGAGGATTTGAGGCCCCTGGAAGGCTTTAATGCATAAAGAGGAGTTCATATAGGCTTCAGGCTGTGACAAGCAGAATTTAAGCTCCTTAGGCTTTAACATGTCTTTAATCTTTTGTTGATGTAGCCTAAAGTTAGGATTATTTATTTTATGTACTATCTAAATTTTGGTACTGGAAAATCATTTTAGTGAGATATATGCTAAAAATTGCCCTTAATAAGCAGTTCAAGTTAACAGCTGATAGTATTGTATACCTAGTGTACACTATCCTGTGCAGTGCAGCTAATATACAAAATCTGAGTGTGAATGCTTGGCCTCTTCAAATGAAGACTGTGTTCTTGCTGTTAGGAAATATATAAAAGAAAACAAATTCTGTGTAACTGTGTAGATAAGAACTGATTTAAAAGTAGCTCATCCTTACTATGAGGCACACCTGATTTCCCTGGACTCCTTATCCTTAATAAATAAGTCATGCCTGTCTCTGCAAGCTTGGTTTGCAGACTTCATCTTTCCTGGGATTAAAGCAGCCTGAGATTAAGCAATCATGCTTGCTTGCACGCTTGCCAGGGATGAGACCAGTCATTGCCTAAAGCTTTAGGATCCCTAGGCACATAGGTAAAGGCTGTTTGAATAGACCATCTTAGACTTGGTAAATTTTGCGTTACAACACAGCTTGAATATAATCTATTCTTTCGCAGTTTGTTCTTTTTTTTCATGAAGCTGAAGCATAGATTGTGTACAAATGATATATGGTTTGACTTCTAAATAGAAATGTTAAGAGAGCTAGCTTTCTTCCTACTGAGAGCTAAATTTGTATGAAGAACAGGTGTAGCTGTGTATCAGAAAGGTACAATGTGATATGATTCACCAGATTTTATTTCTGCACTGTGCACTGTGGTAGGATAAGGAAAGAAATGAAAACCAAGATGTGTTGGAGAGCAATAGCCTTAGTTCTGGGCTGTCATATTTTTTCATTACAGAGTGTTGGATGCAACAGATAAAAATCAGGTTTCAGTAATCAGACTAAGGCTTGGAGATTTTTCAAAGGAACTGAAGACAACTGAAATTCTTTACAGAGAGGGTGATCAGGCATTGGAACGGCCTGCCCAGAGAGGTGGTGGATTCACCATCCCTGGAGGTTTTTAAAAGGAGATTGGACGTGGCCCTTAGTGCCATGATACAGTAATTGGAGTTGGATCAGGGGTTGGACTCAATGATCTTGGAGGTCTTTTCCAACCCAATCTATTCTATGATTCTA
>JAYRBT010000082.1:65151495-65217302 GCA_036023395.1 Myiotriccus ornatus
TAGAATAGAATAGAATAGAATAGAATAGAATAGAATAGAATAGAATAGAATAGAATAGAATAGAATAGAATAGAATACTTTCATTTGAAAAGGACCCACAACAATCTTGAATTCCAACTGCCTGCTGTAATAACACTGCAGTCTTCTCTCTTCCTCTGCATATACATGCAGGTCATTTATATGGTGTCTGCATTCTCTAAATAAGCATAAAGATGTACAGAATTTGAGAGTATAGAATTAAATTATAGATTTAAAAATACTAACTTTCAGACAGAGATGGATTATCAGTTAGATCAGCTAAGAAACCTTTTGATGTAGTAATACCGATCTACTCATTGGCAAATATTCTTCAGCATAAAACTTGCAGCCTTTCTTTCATTTAAATAAATCCGATTGTGCACAGCTTCAGGGCATTTATTCATAAGTATTCTAGAAAATCTTTCTGAGATTCAGTAAAGAAAACTCAAAATCTTGTTTATCAGAATAAAGTAGCATGTGTCTGGTTAGAGTATTTTGGGTGTTCTGCAATAAACATGATGCTGTATTTAGGGGAAAAAATACCCCCATTTTTGCTTGTTGGGACAGATCCAAAACACATCCGTGCAAGATGTCTGTTAACTTCATCGAGGTCTGGATGAAGATTTCAGTTTAGGAAAAAGGATGCTGCTGTGCACTGCAACAGTAGCAGTAACCCTAGCAGTTATCTTCCCCCCTAAACATACCCAAAAAGCAATTTAACGCACCAGCAGCAGTTGCCTATTAATCGGGCTAGAAAAAAGGTAGCCTGGGAGGGTGGGTTTAAAAAGAGAAATGTGGCACTATTATGTATTGCTTGCAAAGTAAACAAGCAACATCAGTAGAGTCATTTCCTAATTACGAGCTGTTTCATAAACTGTAAATGCTAACATGGGAGAGGTAAATCATAGCAATTTAATTAATAAAACACTTTAGACAATTAAATCCATATGTGCATGTCCTGGGGCACAACATCAATAATAGAAGCTTGCAGGCATATTTTGGAAATTTTATGCAATCATTTGCAGATCTTGTAGTCAATAATTGGTACAAACTGTTTTAACTCTTCCTTGCCCGGTCTGAAAAATGGAAAGAAATTGCTGGTTTCTATTACTATTATTGATTTCATTACTGTTATTATGTTGCCTATTTTTCCAGTCTATGTGTATATTTTACAATTATTTCTGTGCAGGCTACAAAATGAATCTGATTTCCTTCTTACATATATGTGACCTGTCTACACAGTATAATGAATTAACTTCATCCTAGGAAGGTAATAGACTTGTTTTTGTGGTCCACAGAGCTAGACTAAAATTTGCACATATACTACAACTTTGGGCTCTGAAGTCTGAGTACAATTTCTGAACAATGTTATGTGAGCTCTGGAGTTCAAGGATCTATCCATGAGCAAAAATATCTTTAAAGGTTTTGGAGACTCTAAGAACAGAGCTGAATGGTGACTTTGACAACTAATAGATGTGCAGAGAGGCTACCTTATGTGTGCAATAAGGCAGAGTCATTCACAGGTTGTAATCCTGATAATTTGCAAACCAGGCTGACAGCAATCCAGAAAAGCCACACATAATCATAACCAAAACACTGCAAGACCTATGTCCCATACAGTACTCCTGTGGGACACAAAGCTTCACAGTATAATATAAACCTCTGTAACTTGGAGTATCTAGCAGTGCCTGTGAAGTTTGGGAGCCCGTTTGACCACAGGAGCAGCGACATGCTCTGGTAAAAGGGCCTCATGCTACTTTTCCACAGACTGCTAGTAATACCCAAGCCCAATATTTATAACATGTCTGAACATCTCCAAGCACTTCCCAAAAAGAGCAAAAGGTGAGATTTAATCCCAAAAAGGAGAGACTTGCTAAAGACTTAATAAAATCCACCAGAGGTTTCACCATTTCTATTGCTGTCATATAAAAAACAATGGAAGATGATTTTACATTGTTGAACAGATAAGTAGAGAGATGAATTAGCTCATAAAGCGATTTTGCTCTTTACTTATAAAATAGTATGGAGAAAAAACCCTTCTCTGAGAGCACACTACCAATTCCCATGAATTCCATCTTCCCTTGCATTTTTGTTGTCTCAAGTTGTGTGAGGTATTGCTATTACCTTTCTTGCAGTAAAAAATCAAGAGTTAAAACATATGTCCCTCTTCATGATCTTTATGGATGGTGTTTCCACTGTCTGTTGTTTATCTTCAGAATAAGAATTTCATAGACATTAATCTGCAGATCATTTAAATCTTTCTGAGAGTAAAGTGAGTATGGATCACTGGTGCTGTTACTGATAATGATGCAAAAATATTTCTCTGTTTATATGGAGAGAAAAAAACAGGAACCTTCTGGAAATGTGGGTTAAAGAGTCCAAGAGATTTAAAAATTTCAGTGTTCAATTGCAAATCATTGTAAATTAAAGCTTAGATTTTTCAAATTCCATTTTAATTATTATTGTTCAGTTATTTTGTAATTCAACAGAGTACACCACAGCAGTTCTATATTAAACTGTGAGGGCACTTGTAGCATGAAATTCTAACATAAAGAATGATGGTTGTAACTATGTGGGCCTTTATCAAGTAAATTGTCAATATATAATGAGTATTTCCTTTTTGGTTTTTATTTGTAATTTTTTTTCTACCCTGTAGAACACAGTGAAAGTCTTCTGGTTCACTCATGTTTTCACAGCATGGAATGATATCAAAATGAATAATGCTGAGATGGTGACTGGCAAAGCATTATAAGGAATATACTTGTTTGACTTTGTTTATATGTAAATCCTACTCAAGTTCATTGGATGTTAGAGAATTTCAGAGCCATACTGCATTATCTTGCTACCCATTTGGAGGAGTTTCTTCTATTATACTGCTTTGATTGCTGATAAGGGCTGGCCTCCTTCCTCTGATAAGAAGTGAGCACTAGATTTCAAGTCCCATCACACAGCCATGCCTCTGATAACACACTGTTGCCTCTGATAACACTGCTGTTAACTCCTGCTGCCCCTACTCCAAGACTGTCTTGACGTCTGAGACCAATTTTCCCACATGTTTTTTGGTGGCTCAGTACTTCTTTACTGCAGAAAAGCTTGACTGAAAGGGGAGAACAGGCTTCCAGTGTTCCTGTCACCCCTGTGGGCTGGCTTCTTTCTCCAGTTTGGAGCTGGCAGAGAGCTGAGACATCACCTTGTGTATCATGGTCACTCATGGAGCTCTGCAGGGCTCCATCTTCACCCCAGTTCTCTTCAACAGCTTCATAAACAGCTTGGACGCAGGACTTGAAGGTATACTGAGAGAGTTTGCAGATAACAATAAGTTGGGAGGAGGTGTTGTCTCCCTCAAAGGCAGAGAGGGGCTGCAAAGAGACCTTTAAAAATTGGAGGACTGGGCAATCACCAACCACGTGAAGTTAGACAAGTATTGGATTCTTCATCCTGGGACAGAACAACCCCAGATGTATGTACAGACTGGGGATGAGAGGCTGGAGACTTGCCGAAAGGGACCTGGGGGTCCTGGTCGATGGCAAGTGGAATGAGTCAGCAGTGCCCTGGCAGCCAGGAGGGCCAACCGTGTCCTGGGGGGCATCAGGCAAAGCATCTCCAGCCAGTCAATGGCAGGGGATTGTCGTACTCTGCTCTGTACTGGGGCGGCCTCACCTTGAATATTGTGGCAGTTTTGGGCACCACAATATAAGAAAGATATAAAGTTTTGGGAGGGTCCAAAGGAATTCTATGAAGATAGTGAAGGGTCTAGAGAGGAAGCCATACAAGGAGCGACTGAGGTCACTTGTTCTGTTCAGCCTGAAGGAGACTGAGGGGAGACCTCATTGCAGTTACAACTTCCTCATAAGAGGAAGAGGAGAAGAAGGCCCTGATCTCTTCTCTGTAGTGACCAGTGACAGCACCTGAGGAAATGGCCTGAAGCTGTGTAAGTGGAGGTTTAGGTTGGATATTAGAAAAAGGTTCTTCACCCAGAGGTGGGTTGGGCACTGGAAGAGTTTCATCAGTTCCACTGTACTCTTTCAGAAGACAAGTCTCATGTGTGGAGAGAATGCACTCATTTGAATGTAAAAGCAGGTATATCCTGAGTGAAAAAGCAATTTCAGTTTGAAATTTAGTTGTTCTTACATTTCCAGTTAAAAAAGATGAGTATTTTATTACTTTTGCTGAGCAATACATGTATATCCAGGATAGCTGCATTTTTTTATTTCTTAATTGTTCCTCCTAATTTATGATTATCTATGCTGTATACTGACTTTACATGTGGGCTTCAATATATAAGTGCCACCAAGTTTATTAGAAGGATAGAACACCTCTCCTATGATGAAAGGCAAAGAGAATTGAGATTGTTCAGTCTGGAAAAGAAAACGCTTCAGGTTAGTCTAATTGTGGCCTTCCAGTACCTGAAGGGACCCTACAAGAAAGATGGAGAGAGGCTATTTACAAGTGCATGTAGTGACAGCTCAAGGGAGAATGGCTTTAAACTGAAAGAAAGTAGATTTAGATTAGATATTTTTTAAAAATCTTTACTGTGATGGTGGTGAGGCACTGGAACAATTGCTCAGAGAAGCTGTGGATGCCTCATTCCTTAAAGTGTTCATGGCCAGCTTGGAGGGAGCACTGAGCAACCTAGTCAAGTGGAAAATGACCCTGTCAACTGCAGCAGTGTTGGAACTAGATGATCTTTACGGCCCCTTCCAACACAGGCCATTCTATGATTCTATAATCTCTGAGAGTACATAGTCTTGTGCAGTTGTATTTAACTGCTGTAATGATACCAAAATCAATTCATAGGAGGTTATTAATAAGAGACTATTATGTTCAATCGGCTTCATTAATGGATTTGGATTTTTTAATCATCAGTATGTTTGGGGCTTCAATTTTTATTGAGCCTGATGTGTAGCAGAAAACCATCCAATGCAATTTAAATTCATGATAGGCAGACCCTGTGAAACACAGGCCTTAAAATGAGACGCAGACTACAGAATTCTGCTGCCAAGGTGGCACATTGCTATGTACCTAAAAAAAAGAGTGAGCACCTCTTAAACAGGAATGATGTTGGTCTTTTTACACTGCATGATCCTGCCTTCACGCTACCTAGGAAAGATATCCATAAACAGCATTTGCTACTGGTAGCCATATATACCCACTGATAAAGAGCCAAAGCATGACGGCCTTGGGTGAATGTGGGAGGAAGCACCGGGCACCTTAGACAGCCTTCCCTCAGGCCCCTGAGAAGCTGAAGGGAGACCACTTGCAAAGGAGGTGGTTAGAGATTACCTCAGGTGTGGAATATTGTCCTTCTAGACTGGATCTCCTCCTGTCATCACCAGACTAATGTAGGATTTTACAAGTATTACAGATGCTGAGTATTTCTCTGGGCTCTGTCAGGAAACGGAGACACCTACTGGTGGTATATAATAATAATGATAATGATAATCATGATCATGATCTTAAAATATTATTATCATAGTAATCATTATTATAACAGTGACAATAACAACCACAAAAACAACAAAAAGCCCTCACTGATGCTTTAAAACAAAGTTTTCTGGCCAGATAATTGAGATTTAGAAAACACTGGAAGTGTTTACCACATATACTTAATTTTGAGAAACATTTTTTTTAAAAGGAAGGAATCATACTGTCATTACTAGACAAAGAAAGTGGTGCGAATCCAAACAGCTGTCTGATATATTCAAAAGTGATTGCAGTCAAAAATTAAACATGAGCCATTTCTCACTGCAATAAGAGGGGGGTTATTAAAAAATATTATTTCAATCCATAAGAGTCTTCTCACTGTCAAAATTCAATGCTTTTTCTCTCTTCAGTTCATTTGGTAATAATAAAAATATATTTTCAGGACATTGTATGAGATCATGGTCTTTTTTTTTTTTTTGGTAATAATAGCTACATGGGTTTAGATATCTCCTCGGTAAATTATAATTTAATTTTCAGCTATTTAAAGGTCACTCTGAATAATATATATGCTGCTTAATAATCAGTTAAAATAATGGCACCTTTCAGGAGTGTAGGCTGGTAGCAGTATTGCCTTTGCACAGGCCTTTGCTGTTTTCATTTGTTGTGTGATCAGTGAAGCAAGAGAGAAGTTCCCCTCATACACCCGAGCCAGATCTTCAGTCTCTCTTTCTTTCTCTTTTTAATGGGAGGAAGAAAAACCTTTTCGCAATCATCAGTAATCTCTCCAAAGGTCTTTTAATTTAAAAAGTCATAAGTGTTAATTAGCTATTATTAAGTGCCCCCTGTATAAATTAACGTGATTGATGAAAAAATTAAGGGTAATGAAAAATGTAGCAATGCATGTATTTTTAAGAGACTATATTAAAGATGAAAGTCCCCAAAGACAGAAACTAAGGCCTGCTGCACCCGTGCCCTGCCTTTATTAGTATTAATAATAAAAAATATATAGCTATATATCTCAGGAATGCACACGGACATGTTGGGTATACCAGTTTTAACATCCTTCTCGTTTCATTGAGCTTTGAATACCTCTTAGTCACAAAGACTTATTACAATGTGGTATAATGTCCAAATTGTTTTTGGTTTGTGGACCAAAAATTGGGTTCTTTGAAAATGGACACTGGGATCTGGAGTTAGAAAGAAAAGAGAACCGAACTAATTGAATGACTGTTTTTCCCATTGAATTTCCCATTTTCCCAATAACGTGTTTTATCTGCTATTAGAATCAAACCCCCAAATTTGAGATAAGAGAAATTATTCTTTTCTCCACAAGGCTGACTTTTTTTTTCTGTTATAAACAATTCGTTTTCACATGTGTTGGGTTCTTCAATCCATTTGCCTACATAAACCTGATTGAAATACCATTTCTTTTAACAGCATTTCACAAGAAATAGGCTAGATCAGGCCACAGTGACTGCACATCAAGAGATATTTCCCAGTGGAAAATGTTTGAATAAATAATATCAGATTTGGATATTTTATTTGCTTTCTTCTCACTTACCCAGAAAATATTACTTACATCATGTAGTCACCAGATTACTTTTATTTCTGAGATATATATACAGGCCTCACATGAAATCATAATCATAATGTGATCTACACTACATTAATATCCATTAAGAAATAGTTCCCACCAAAAACTAGGTTCGCAATGCAAAGAGAAGGTCTAGGAGAAATTTACTATTAGCATTTTTACATGCTATATATGCAGAATACCTCCTAACAAGACAGGAATTTAAACATAGACTACAGGACTCCACTGAGGTGTGTGAGCAGCAAGAAGTTTCACAGTTTGCAGCTGTAATGAAGCCTGATTTCCTATGACACCGTGCCATGCTGTGTGGCTGCCATCCCTTTGTCTGTTGCTCTACCTCCTGTTGCATGGTTAGTAGGCTGGGGGAGTGTGATCCTGTGGGTTGCGGGCTGTCTGCTCAGACCTGGTACGCTGCACGGCAAAGTTGGTTCTATATTTATTTGCTGGTTATATATATTTGTTATATATATATATTTGCTGGCTCTGGGCTAGCCTAAAAAGCGTTCAATCTCTCAATAGCATGTATAAGCCATCCCAAAAAATGGCTTCAGATGGTTCGTGAAGTCTCCTCTCCTTCTCTCAACCCAACTCCAAGAAATTACTATGTAGAGCTAACATAGGAGTTTATCTGTGTGTACCTCTATCTGATATATCTGAACCCGGTCATGATTCAAGTTATTGGATAGTCATGAACAGCATAAGATTATAAGCCTCTTTTCCTTATTTTCTTTCTTTCTCCCTCTGTATCTTCTTCAGTGCCTCAGTGCAGTTCTGCATCTTGCTTACTAAACGTAATGGGATTTAAATTGCCCTATTCTACACACTGTGAGCACTGGAAGTTCACGCTAACTTGTCTGGCTTAGAAGCCAGCATAACTTAAAGTGATGGTATATGTGAGTGACACATAATATTAAACCTATCCAACACCTTCCAGTATGAGACCTTATTTTTCATTTGCTCATTGCCTTTTTCAATTAATTAATTAAATAATTATAGTGAAATATTTTTTCAGAGCAAGCATCTGTGTCTCAGTAATTGTTATAAAGTAAAAAGAGCTAAATGTTTTTGAAAGCAAATGTGATTTTCTGGTTCTAATAAAAGAATCTTGCAGTTGATTATATGCCCCACATTTTATGCTCTAGTGCAAAAGTTTGAAAGTGGGAAGAAAATAGTAGATATATGCCTTTAGCACAAATTTGATCAAATCTCAAATCTCTGTAAACCCTCAGTAAAGTCTGCTGTCAAGAACTGGAAAGATTTTGACAGCTGAAGTCTCTGAAGAGCCTGACTGCATTAAGGAGCCCTATGCAATGAGCAAGGTGCACGTGTACTGCTCCCAGAGGGCTGGGCATTCTTTAGCCAAGAGCTCCGGGGGAGAAGAAAAAAATTATCTCAACATACCAGAAAAGGAGAAAAGACCAAAAGAACAACTATATTAAGTCAGATCAAAAGATGATCTAATCCAATACCTTTTTACTGATGGTGATAAATAGTAGACGCATAAGGAGAAGTATAAGAATAAAGTATAAAACAATAGTAGCCTTGAACATCCTTCAGTATTCTGAAAATGTGCAACCCTAGGAATTCCAGAGTTAGGGTTAGTTTCTGTTTATGAAATCATTACCAGATTTCTCCTCCATGAGCTTGTCCAGTCCTGCACTCCATGTAAACCTCAAGCTTCCATTCTATGGCAAGAATTATGATGAAAACATCTCTTTCCTTTTTTTTTTAATTTGTTCTAATTCCTTCAATACCCCAGTAGTTGTTGTATTGGAAGATGAAGTGAACAAACCTGGCTGTGGTTTCAATTTTCATTCCACACAAGCCATATCCGTAGCCTTAACATCAACATCGCTTTGTTTTGTATAATACAGAGCATAACCTTGTATGTATGCTACATTTTGCTTAAATTACTTTTGTTCAACACAATAAAAATACAGAACAGTTAGCAAACCACAACTTACACTCTCAATAATTTATTCTTTGAAAACTTTATTGCTTATGGCACAGCACAAAATGTATAGCAACACTGAATTACAACGTCAACTACTGTTGAGAGGCAAATCCAGTAAAGAGTAGTTAAACAGAACTTGAATCTAATGAAAAGCCACCAGATGAACATATGTTTTTATTTCAATGCATGACATTATATGGAAGTGGCATGAAAATTCGAGTTGTAACAAATCTCTGCTTCTGATATTAAAAAGACTTGCACAGAACCATACAACAATACATTAGAAATTACCTTTGTGGTAAAATGGTTTAACCCCAGCACAAAGCAGGTCCAGCTAGCTACTCAGAGCCTTGGCCAGCCTGGGGAGTTTGGAATATCATCAAAGATGGAGAGTGTCCAGCCTCTCTGGCAATGTGTTCCAATATTTGACTGTTCTCACTGTGAAAACTTGTTTCCTAATATTTAATCAGAGTCTTTCTTATTGTAGCTTGGGCCCACTGCCCACCATCCTTTCATTATGAACCATCTTTATGTTTTCTTGAGTGGTAGAAGACAATAAAATCTTCCCTGAAACTGCCTCTTTTCAAGGGAAGTGACCTACATTCCTCAGCTGCTCCTCGTATATCCTATGTTTCCACCTCCAGCCATCACACTGGCCCTCCATTGGACTCATGTCAGCGTAACCATGTCCTTTATGTAGTGGAAAGACCAACACTGGACACAGTGCTCAAGATACAGTCTCATGGATAATTATAGGGCTATATATATACATGCATTATTTTTATATTATTATTATTACTATTATTACTACTACCATTATTACTATTAAATATAAATAATGTTCATTGTTTGTACTTCAAAGCAGTGTCCAAAGGCCTCTAGACCCCCATGATAAAAATTTCATACTTCTTGTTAGCAAACAGTCATGGAATAAGAGCACTGGGAAAAAGTTAGTTGCTTATTGGAAGAAGTAAGTGGAGGCTAGTTTCCAAGAATACAGCAGACCCTGAGCCTCATCTGCTAGTAATCATCACAACTGCATTCAAGTGTATGGAAGCACACAAATTTTTGTTAGCTGAGAAGATGACATGCTGCACAAGCCACAAGAGCACAGTATAGCCAGTCACAGAAGGCTTGTAGTGTAGCTCTACTGCTTATTGTCAGTACTCCCAGAACAGAGTAAATACTTATTAATTCCTTTGAAATGCAGAAGAAAAGTATTCTGTGAAGATCTAAGAAACCTATTGACTTGGAGAAAAGTCTACCACATCAGCAGAAAGATTTCCAGTGATTTAAGTGGACTATATTTTCTATTTAATGAAATGTACACTAAATTAACAGGCGCTATTATTCTTTAGAATCTAAATAACTAGGAATAACTCTGACACAGATCTTATGCCACCTATATACATGGAGTCTCTATTATTCAAGAGCAAGTTCTTTTGTTCTTTGTTTAATATGTAAAATAAATCGACTAAACCACCAACCCAACATTTGCAAATTAAAGAAGTATTTTTTGACTAAAAACCAGTAGAAATATCTATTCACTTTAGTAAAATCAATGAATGCTTTTAATGCACAGGGCCTTAATCTGTGAAAAAAATGCCCTCGGATTCTGTTTGAACAGGTACAAAAAAATCTGCAAATTTTGTGCCTCTCTATACCATAAATCACTCCTCCATAATAATGCCTTCCTGTTCAAGCACACTAATCAAATCTCTTCCCTGTCACTGGAATTATTACATTTTAACAAGCACAGGATTTAATCATCAGTGCAGGCTTTTCACGCGTTTATTTCATTCCGGTCTTGACAGCAAACCTTTACTCATGAGTTGTCCTTACAGTGGTGGTTTGATTACCATTTTGACTGCTCATGTGAGTAATACTTTCCTGTTTCAGGCCTTTAATTAGCTGAATGCTTTCAGAGATATTTCTATATACTGCATTTTCTCTGTGCATTAACCATGGTATCCTTTCTCCCTCCCTCATGTTAATGACTTGGGCAGGTATGTATTTGTCTAATGTATCAATCACTTTCTCCTCACTTTCTACACATACAAAGTCTTTCTGATTACTTCACATGAATTTTAAGAAGCCTCATCGACAGAAAAGACCTTGGCACCTCTAATGCATGTCACATAGGACATAATCTTTTGTGATTGAAATATAGGGCATTGCCCAGCTAAAACAGTAGCCCGCGTTGTTCTCCAACTTGCCAGCTGCTTTGCTTCTTTGTCTTTCTGATGCCCTCTCAAGGCTTCTGCAGCCTGAAGGTCATCATGGCACGTTCACAGGTCTCCATCAGCATCCAGGAGTGACTCCAGATGTTACTGAGGTGATTTCTTTAATTAGATATGTAGCTGTTCATTGGCAGAATATTCTGCACCTGGGACTAACACTGGCTTTATGTAATATATTAAACTATGCCTATTAGAGACTCAAGGAGAGAAAGGAGAAGTAATTTATGAAACTTGACAAATTATCTAAATTGACTTATTATTCAAAATGTTCAATTTTCTATATGAACTCTGATGGATAATCAAGTTAAAACTCACCTGCAATACCAAGGCTGTCCTGCAGTCAAATGTTTGTTTACAGTCTTCTTCTCCTGTGTCTTATATTGAAGAAAGTCCAAACTTGCCAAATTTTACAGGGAAGCTATGTAAGGATTTAAAATCCATGCAGTGAGTAAAAATTTAATCTCTGCAAGGCTACTTCGGATTTGGTTTTGTTTTCTTTTCGTATTATGTTCTAAAACTCATATGTGGTTCTGTGTGGGCTGTTCTTTACATGGGTTTCAAGAGAATTCTGTCCAAATATTGTGGTCCACCTAAGTGATGGGACTTAGGCTAATCTTGCTTGAGATTTACTAGACAGGGTTTTATATAGCTTCATTTAGCAGACAACTAGAAGGACTTAAGATGCTGCTATGCCCAGGTGGTTATTGCACCAGAGATGACACATCCCACAGCTAAGCCAGAAGAGTGGTCACCCTAGAGCTGCCTTCCCACAAAGACCAGTAATTTAGTTCAGTGGATATTGCAGGAAAGCAGCAGAGTGAGACACATACAAGTTAAATCCTACTTTGTCATTTTGATAACAGTAATTTCTATAGAAGGTTTAAATGAAGCATGGTAGGTAAGTTATTAGTCTCAGTTAGATTAGTTAGGGCTTACCTATTATCATGGTTGAGTTAGAGGCTGGAATGGCAACTAAAAGAAAGTTTGACAAAGAAATTCCTGTTATGCTCTGCTCCATTTCTCATTGATGCCCTGTGTTATGTCATTTTACAACAAATTCTGACATGTGATGAAGATTCTGAGTTCTCAAGTCCATCCAGGGACCATTCTCCCCCCTTCACCTTCAGGAAAAATTAATGATTGCTTAGAAAATATTTATTTTATATTCCAGTGTTATTCACAGTTTCAAATACATTCAAATCTTATTCAGTATGGAGGGAGGGAAATGTAATTCAGTTTTTCACATCCAGATATGACCCTGTGGGTTTTTTCTCTTGGATCAAGTTTCAAAAAAGGCAGGTTTTCCATCTCCTTGAACTTCTTTTTTTTTTCAATGAGATTATGGGCAAAAAAAGCAGAAATTTTAAAAAAAAACCAGTACTTAAGATCACATTACTCAAAATTGTTCTTGGCTCATTTCTATAATGCCTGCTAGATTTCATTTGCTTGATTGAGAAAAAGCTACTAAATTTTTTTTAAATCCCAAAAACAGTAAAGGCAATCTGGACTCTTTTTCTGACATGAAAAAGGCAAAAGAAAACAAGTGAAAAAGGATTGCAAATGAGAATTTTCAGAATTGTCCTCAAACTCTAGACAATGCAAAGACAGTATCTAAGTAAAGAAATTAATTTTCCAATGCAACTATTTCTATTTTACTACTACCACTGTTCCTAGTGAGGATTTGAGGTCATCTCAAGCAGACTGGTCAGTCTATACCCTCAGATCAGAAACAACTTCATCAAATTCCAAATCCACCCTTGGGTATTGCAGATCATATGGGAAACAAGATAATTGAATGTTCTGAGAACCCTAGAAGCTGATTCGAGCAACTGCCCTAGATAAGACTGATAGGTGAAACAAGGAGAGAGTTTTAGCCTTAACTCTGAATATACTGGCACTCATCATTTACACAGGCAATACTGCACTAGGTGACTGCAGTCTTGAGAATGCAGGGGGCAGTCACAACATATATTATGTGATATTAAGAAATCTCCACTGGCTCGATGAAACAAGGTGTGCCACTTCATAAGCACTCTCAGTAGCACTAGGGATTTGTTCTCCCTCTGTAAATACAAGCAATCATGACACAGGAAAAAATTCCAAAATTTTACTCTGGCTGTTACGTCTGTTTTGCATGTGCACATCCTTCTACTACTAATTGATAACGTACCAACCAATGGCACAGAGTTACATACCTAAAACACAAAATGTACGAGAGTGATGTCTGCACCCAACAATGAAGGGTCCCTAGAGCTGACTTCTACTCATGTCAAGTTCAATTTCAAACAGCTCCCCAAAGTTCTTGAGACAGAGATACTTTCTCCCACTCTAGAGCTTTTAAAAAAAGCATTGGAAAGGACAGCTATGTGAGGGAAAAATGTTGACAACTGCCTTGCTAAAGGAGAAAAACAGGGCCTACCACACTGCAACTGAAAGCCTCTCCCTGACAATAAAGCAATTTTACAGCAAAAACATTTAATTTTATTTTGGTTTTCATTGATTGCTATCAAATTCTAGCTGTCTTCAGGAAAAGAATGAATTTGACAGTGTCGTGTTGACTCGTACATTTCCCATTACTGACTCTTTTCATCTCTGTCCTAGAGCAAAAATACATTTCCCTTTTTAAGCTTTTGATGATAAAAATCTCATCTGTAACCTCATAAATGATCCTTTATTATCTATATTAATAATGAATAAATGTCTGTTGAATACCCCTGATCCTTTGCATTAATATTGCCAGATGTATTATAGATAACCTTTTGATTTAACAGCACAAACTGTGAAACAATATTAAACCAGTAAAGGACTGATCTTACTGGAGTCACTAAGGTCAAAATTATAAACATTTCCTTCATTTCTATTTGTAAATTGTCCCATTATGCAGCATCAGTCTCCATCATTATTTTTGAGAGAGGTACCACACTAGCTTCAGTTCTAGAAATAGAGCTCATAAATAATATCTTGAATAATTTTTTTAAACATTTCCGTCTCTTCCACTTCTTCCTAATGCCTCCTGATGATCTTAATTAATAGAGCATTACCACATGAGCAGATCCACTTCCGCTTACTGTACTGTCATTTAAAAATATGTTGCTTGCCTCCTTTCCCATTAGTCCTGTCAGAATCAGGCACAAACTTCACTCAGTCATTTTTCGAGATGCCACTGAGAGAACTGTAACTATTTCTGAACAAAGGGATGAAGCTCCCATTAGTTTAGCACAACTGCATCTCATAAGTTTGACTGCTTTCCTCTTACATACCCTTACATACTCTTTCTTTATGATCATTTTCAAGTGGGCTGCTGCTTTACACTGATGGTCATAATATCTGAGAATCCATTTGCCTGTAAATCCAGATCACACCTTCATAAATGTTCCCTTCCACCTGCTGTCCTGTCACTTCTATTCCAACTTTCAATGCCTCTGAGTGAAGAGGAAGAAGTGAAGTGTCTTTTTCAATATTAGGCAACAAAATACAGTGTGTCATTTTTGGGGGGGAAAAAGAGATTCCCACTGCAGTCAAATGAGAAATATCCTAGTTTTGTGCTTTGTTTAATATGGCTTCTGAAACGGGTTGCTTAAAGCTGCTGAGGCTAAAGCACAGCAGTTCTGCCCATCCACTTACCTGTAGCAATAACTGTAGCTATACTTTATCAGCCCAATTCCAAAAAAGACTGAAAGGCTCCAATTGCCCATGCAGCACTCTATTTCTAGGACAGGTGCCCTAACAAAGTCACCTGACAAATATTAGTTGAAATATAAGGTGACAGATGGAATTAGTCAGCCGTAGTGCTGCCCAACTTTTATTCCCAGCTACGTGCTACCAAGTTTGCTCAAGGACCATTTTAGGAATTAGTTTCAATCCATTCCACCCCCCTTTCAGTGATCACGCAATCATTAAGGTTGGAAAAGACCTCCCAGATCATCAAGTTCAACCGCCGACCAAACCCCAACGTGACAATTAAACAACATGGCCAAGGTGCCACGTCTGCTCAGTTTTTGAACACTTCCAGGGATGGAAGTTTCCCCACTTTCCCTGGGGAAAATACTTTTGTATCTAGACAGATGGGACACAGTTTATCTCCAAATATCTGTGGTTTTTGTAGAAGCATTAAAATAACATTCTTAGTAGTAAACTGCCTACCAATATGGTTCAACATCTACTAGTTCAATGTATGAACATAAGTAGTAGTGCAGTGACCCCTTTGGTTCTGTTCAGGACTCTGCAGTAGCTGCATTTTGCTGCCAATTTAACTATCAGGAAAATATTTCAAGGCTTGGACATGTAAAATGTAAAATTAGGCTCAGAGTCAATATTAAAACAAGTTGCAAGAGTTCACTTGGAATTTAAGAGAGAAAACTCAATTGGTTTTGATACAGAAAAAGTGTGTCAGGTATCAGTGATCAAATATGGTGGTAAACATCAGAGGAAAAACATTCATTTCACAATTATTGAGTTGTACCATTGGGCAAGTTTTGACAGCCCACCAAAACATCTTTCAAGGCTGTGATTTTTCAATTACATGTATTGTAACAAACACTTTCTGCAAGGACTAGTCTCAGATTCTATCGCTGGTGGAATTACCCAGGCACAATGAAGGGTTCTCAAACCTTTCTACAGATATGTTGTATGTAAGAAAGTAGCTTGCTTGGGGCAGTTTAGCAATCTGTGGACTGAAAAAAAATCCTTTTTCTGTCATCTTATAGCTGAATTTGGATTTGCATGTCAGTCCAAACCATTCTGGAAGCTGTGAGTGAAAACCTGATATCACTGAAGTCAACAGCAGTTTTGCTGCAGTTTCACACAAGCCAGCTGACAGCTTATCAGATTGGGCTGTTCAAAAGAAAGGCAAAGGTGGCTTTTGACAAATAACAAAAAGAAGATGAAAATATTTAAATAAAATTAAATTGCTGAGATAATAGCAAAAGTTGACATTAAAATTTATGGTGTTTGTTATCACTTCAAAGGCAAAAATAAGTACCTCTCTTCTCGCAGTGATGTAACATTATCATACATCAACTAATTCCATTTGATTCATGACTTACATCCATAACAGTTACGGCTGTTAGGCAAGATCCACTTTAAAGGCCTAATCTAACAAACACCTGCATACTTAATCACTTCAGTCACAACCACAAATGTTTTCTATCTTGCAGACTCTTTTTCAATACTTTTTCAATGCATACATCTGTCAGGAAAGGCATGTAAAACACATTTGGCCAAGCTCCTAGCTAATCTGGTCTGGAAAAGGGCATGGCAATACTGTGATTCTCCATATCATCCTCTGACATCACTGGGTGGATTCTCTTTTAGTTGTTTTGAAGAACGTCCAAGAGCAACAGAATTAAATGGACTCAGTTACAAATACCAAAATGAATCTGACTATAAAATCTTGGCTCGGTGGGTCCAATAGCAGTTTTTTGCTGACTTGGAGTTGACTTGGAGGGTTTCATTCAATCACTCCAGCTATTAGTATTTGTTACACATAATGTATGCATCTTAGTAGTACCTAGCTTAAACCTCCCTGTAATCTCAAACCAGAGAAAGAGATTTTCCAGTCTACACTGGTAATTAAAGAAGCATTCAAAATATATCCAATTTATTTAGGCTAAGCTCTGACAGGCAGATTTGTAACAAAATGAATATTTTTGCTACATTCTTTCTTAACTGCACAACAAAACACTGCAGAGTTCATGATTTGCTTTCTTGTTGAATGATAAATAGTGCCTCAAATTAAACATGATTGTTCCCTGTGAAACTAAACTACAGCTTCTTAAAGGCAGTAATGGCATTTCCTCTTTGTGTTGCTTTTCTCTCCATTTCCTGATGATGAAAGCCACTGTCTGGATTGCCAGGTTTTAGTATTTCATCTGGACTGATAGCATCAAAGATATTTCATACCTTGAATCTTTCCTTTGTCTTGACTGTTCTACATAATAAATACTCCTATGTCTGATTCTCTGACTTTCTCTTTTATTCTCTGTATCTCTGACTTTATTCTATTTCTCTAAATTAACGTTTTTCTATTTAATGGCCCAAACATCTAGGTGGTTAAAATACCTTCAGATCTGCTACCCTTTTCCTACCTTCTTGACACATTTATACTGTTACAAATATTAGCAAGTGTTGGTCTTAGTCTATAGCTTGTTTTATGACTTTTCCTCATACTGATTAGCACCAGATCTTCAAGGACTCTTGCTGAACTCACCTGCTGACATTCTCCAGACATTTCATAACAAATTTGTTAGCCACTTCAGAACTGTTATTAGCAGTTATCGGAAACCTCATCGTGTCCTTTGACTCTACAAAACAGAAGAAAAGCTGTAGTCTGAAACCTTTCTATCTTATTCATGTACAGCTCTGTACTCTGGTTTCAGTTATAAACAGAAAATATAAACAACTAAAATATGTTGTGAAAAAAGTGTTTCTGCTTCCAGAATCCAGACTAACTGTGAGATGTTGAACAGAGAATATTTCCTGCAGAGATACACAGTGTGAAATACTGTAATAAAATAATAACATAAAAAAAGTTAAATAGCTTTTGAGAGAGGTAGAGTTCTAGCTCAGATGTTCGGAATGTTGGACAAACTTTAATTCTCAGTGTGGAACCCAATAAAATGGTTCTGCATTAGTGATATACAAGAGATGATTAAACACGAAAAACCAATATACTAAAATCCATGGGCTTGCAGCTAATTTATGAGAACAACAATAACTTCCTTCATGCAAAAATTTAAGCAACTGGATGCCGAATTCCCTGACTTATTTTCTACCCATAAACTTCTTCCCATGTTGAAACACTGCCAGTGAAGTGACAGTAAAACGTATTTAATCCATTCTTCCTCTAATTCATTACATTGTTTCCTACCCATAAGAACAGAATTCTACTGGTATTTAGCATCTTTTTGCACCTTTGAACAGGTGAATGTAACATTTGCTTCTGGATACAGAAAAATCAACCTGTAAAATCTACATATGTTACCCATCAGAATTTAATAGATTTTTTTAGTATTGCAAAATATTTTTTGAGGCTCTATCTAAACGAAAATGCCCCACACTGTCCTTAGTGGCACTTTATATTAGAATAAAATCCCATAATTGGCATTAAGTATATCAGAAAAGTAGTATTTTACTGTTCTACTGATATATAATGTTGCCACACAAATGAAAACACACAATGTTTTTACCAGAGTAAGTAGAAGCAACATGACATTCTCTTCCAGCTCTGGGACAATTTAAGACAGCATGCCATTAGTGGTGACTGATAATAAAATGCTCTGGGTCCTTTTCCTTCTTGTTTTGGGGGAACTTAATACTTTTTCTGCAATGAACAAGTACATTTTCTGTAAAATTGAGGGGTATCTTTTTTAGCCTCCACAGTCCTCACCCTTTCCAGTTCTGTCAGCCTGCAATATTATTTTAACCATCTTCAAAGAGGTCATCAGGGCAGAAGGAGTAAGGAGAAAAATGTGGGGGAGGGAGGAGAAGCAGTGAAATAAGTGAGTGCAATAATTGTTCTTCAATGAAGAAAAAGGTAGAAGAAAAAATACCCAGCTTCATCAGTAATGCAGGCCCTGCCATCCCCAGATGTTACAGAAGCATTAGAATTGCTCCCTGCAAGAAAAATTGGATTAGTCACAATCTTGTCGACTAATGGGCACACTCTGTGATCTTTAGAGCTTCATTTACTGGGTTAATAGTGCTTTGCCTGAGTTCCTTTGCAATAGGGAAAAAAAAAAAACTGTAAGAAGAAATATTCTGGGTGCAGTCCACAGCCACTGACACGAGTAATATCATATTCATCACAGACAGACCTCGTATCTCATTACTACTGAAGAGTTTGCCCCCAAGGCATTTGAGCTCAGTCAGGCCAGGCCCCTCATGTGGAACCGTTCAGGTATATTGTGAAATGATTTAATGCGATAATAATGTCCACTTTGTGAGATAGATTATGTTTTTTATAGTGGCTGATGGTTAATGAATGATACATTAGCAAACATCACTAAAACATTATTGAGAAAATGCAGATATGAGATAGTAACTCCCTCATTCCCCACCCCTACTCTCTCCCAGATGCATAATAATGGAAAGCAGAACTTACAGAAAGCAGAAAACTTGACATTTTTGTGATGCTACCAGCTTGCATAGTCTTTCTGTTGCTTGCTTGTTCTCTAGAGAAGGGACAAAAGAGGTATTTTAAAATGTTGTAAACACAAACTGAAATATCTCTTCTTAAATCAAATGAGAATCAATGAAAGTGCAAACCTGAAAAATACATTATATGTTGACCCAGTTTATTAGATGAAACCGTTTACCCTGATTTGATTTATCTGGCAATACACTGCTCAGCTGTGAAATGAGATAAGAAGAGCCTATTCACCTTATTTACAATATTATAGTGACTCCCGCTAGCACCACTATGGTTAAGGATCTGTCAGCAATTCCATTACAAATACCATTTTTTTAGGTTTTGTAACATGGCTGTAGACTCATGCTTAGTTTGAACATGGCAATCCAAAACCTATGGATTCAATTAAAATCTCCTATTGAGTTCAGTGGATTTTGGATTAATGAAGCACAATATTAAAAATGTGAAAATCTCTAGGTAATTTTCAACATTTTTAGTCATCCCTGTTGTGCCTTGGGAAAGAAATACTAAGAGGGTCCTATCCCCTGGTAGAACAACTTTACTGAGGTCAATGGAGTGACAATGATTTACACCACCTGAAAAGCTGCCCCTTCTGTCAAGGTTATATACTTGGCAAAGGTGAATCATGCCAAGGAGTTTTTTTCTCTTTCTCTTTTTGTATTACTTCCATTTTCTGTGTTATTTGGCTCACATACATTTCTAAAACCTCTTTGTCTCCTTAACAAGAGAGGAATTTGTCCCTCACCCTTTCAATGGGAGTTAAACTACTGAACCCACAGTCTAGAATTCATATTGCTGTGTTTTCCCATAAACCTTCTGAAATGGCTTCTGACCTAGTGTTTTCTCTCCAAAAAAAAAGATGCTTTCTGTTCCAGGCCTTTACTCTTTGGGGGGTTTTTTATTGGGTTATTGGTTGTTTGTTTTTTTTTAATTAAAGCCTCCAAAGAAGAGTGCTGTTCTGGTTTCCTTCATTTAAATTTCTGAATGTCCTAACATCTCATAAACCATAAATGTGACTGAGAAGAAAGAGAAGTAGGGAAGGCTATAGAGGGAGCATCTCCTGAGGTCAAACACTACACGAGGAATGCAGTTATATGGACGCAAAATGGATTTTATCCCTTTCACAGACAGTGTAGGTAAACACTTACCAGCAGCATCACCCAGCAATACCCAATTAGACAAAGCAAAGGCCTTTGCTGCTCTGGATTTCATTTGATTTTCACCTGTGTGACTGAATAGGCTGGATCAGACCATTTAGAACACTTCCTCTGTATTTTGTAAAAACCAAGCAATCCGTTTTAAAACAAAGGTGTAGTTCTTTAATAATGTTCTTTTTACTCATGGGTACTGCAGAAAAATTTGAGAGGAAAAAAAGAAAAAAAGGCAGAAATCTGAATAAACTAAGACTGTAAAAAAGGGACAGTAAGTCCATTCATGGCCTCACAGCCACTCTCACAAATTCTTCCCAAGTTCACAGGGAAATGTATAACAACAGGCACTTGTGGCTGTGTTGGTGAGAGTGGCGAGGCAGCGAGTCAGGGAGTGAAGAAGTGCCCTCCCATCAGAGAGCTGTAGCCTGCCCAGACTCCTGCAGATATTTGTGAGGGGGAAAGTATAGTGGCAGCTGTGAGAAACAGCCCTGTCCCAGCACCTAAGCCAGCCAAAAGCCTGGCTGCTGCCACGAACCTTGTCCACAGCCACCACTGCCAGGGGTGGAGGTCTGTGAAGAGCCAGCAGCAGGGAGAGGTGGCTCTCTGAGGAGTAAGGAAAGAGGCAGAGATGACAGTAGCTGGAAACTCGGGGCTTGAAACCCCCCTGCTTAAATTGTTTCTTAAGAAAAAAGGCAAAGAACATTATGGTAGGGTGACTGGGGAGTGGTGCAGTTCCCTGGATTTGGCACTAGTGCCGTCAGGACTCTGTCCCTATAACAGCCCCCTTAGAACTGTGAGGGCACCGCATGGTTGGAGCCTGGGGCCAGCCCTGGCATGCGGGTTACTGCCATGGGTGCTTAGGCTGCCTTGGGGAAATAAACCTGTAAGAAGAAATATTCTGTGTGCATCACATCTCCTTGAGCCATGCTCCTGTTCCCTGCCTGGGGGAAGGGGTGTCTCCCAGGGGTCTGTGAGGAATGTAGCAGCCCCCTTTGGGGAATCTCCATCTTGGCAATGTCTCTAAGAGTCACAGCGGGGGCACAGCCCCAGGCCTGGAGGTCAGTGGGAAACACAAGTACTGGGCCTTTTCTCCCCTCCAAGGGGTATCTGGATTTAGACTCGCAAAATGAGACAGTTTAAGGGTACATGGTAGAGTTTTTAACAGTGGGCTCTGGCAGGAAAAAGTTCAGTATCTGCCAGGGCATGGCCCTGTGCTGAGATGCACCCTGCTGTTCTCACTGGCATCTGTCTCAGCGGGAATGGTGGCAAGAATCAGCCCCGACCCTGGTCAGGATCTGTAATCAGCCATCAAGCTCCATTTTTCTAGTGTTGGTAATAATTTTACATTGTTTGCTTGCCTAATCAAAGGCTTAGTTGGTTTTATTTTTCGATTGCCTGCATTTGTAATGGTCTGAAACTTAGTATGTGGATTATCTATTCTATTTAAATACATCCCTTCTGCTATGTGGGCTTAAGCACACGTGAACTTTGTGCACTGCTGAAAAAAATTTGCAGAATAACGTGATTGTATGCTTAGGCAGGAAATAATATTTTCTACTTGCACTTAGCATCTCATTAATCATTGCTGCACTGACAATGTCTCATTTGTGGTGGGTTGGTTGCCTCAATCTTTTATGAAACATTCAGAAATAACATGTAGAATGTTTTTATATATTCTGTTCTTTTTTTACACTGTCTCCTATGGTCAGTATCAGAGGGGAGGGAAACACAGTGACTGTATATAAAACCCTCCTTTGGTCCTACCAGTATGACTAAAGTTGTACTCTGTCTTCATGAATTACGGATTAAAGCTATAAAGCATAGAAATATTTGAGGCAAATGCGACCCATCTATGTTACCTTATTTTAATGGAGAGAGACTAACTGATTGACAAGCTAAAAAAACCAAAATAGCTTGCATTCCTTGCATTTTATCAGAGGAATGGAATTCCCATAAAACTGGGTTTCTAAGATTATATTTTTGTACATATGAAAAATATGCCATATTAAAACTCACTAATGTGTGGGCTTTTCCACTGTGGCAGGCAGCTCAAACTACCCTCTTCAAATGAAGCCAGTGATGACTGGAAAAAATATTCAGAATATCTGGAAATTAGAATATATCTGAAATTAATCTTCTGAAATTATAGATAACCAGAAAACATGGGAAAATAATTATTTATTTTCTCACTATATGGCACTACCAAAAATGAGGAATTTTTTTTCTCTTTCTGCAGACATCATGGGGAGAGCTTTGAAAAGAGACAAAGGATCACTGTTAGTGACAGGACATAGCAGGCAGATAGTAGAGGCCAGGGATTCATGAACAGAGAAGTTTTTTAATTGTCAAGTTTTAAAGAAATATCATTCTTCCTTGTCTAATAGGTACTAATTTTTGTCAACCTGTTCTCTGACTCTGTGTATCATTAATCATTTGATTTGGGCATTTCCTTATTTTTAGGTTGAGTTGCAGATTTGTCTTAGCTAATGATGTAGGAAACTAGTTTTTAAGTCTCATAATAATATTTGCCTTGTTCTTCAAGTGAAACTATATGATAAATGAGTTGTATACCTATCCTTTGAATCCAAATGCTTTCATAAACGTCCCAGAGTATTTCTGGCACTTACTTGTCTGTGACTGTTGTTCTGGTAAATACATTTTGTGAAGCATGACTATTCTTTTTCTTTATTTCCACAAAGATATTGATATGTATGTATAGAGAAGTGGAATCCAACTTGGTGCCACCAGGGGGAACAGCAACATATTAAAAACCTGTCTGAGCACGTAGAGAACTTTCTCAGCTCAAGAGGTTGGAGTTACTGTGAAAATCTCCGTGATATAGCTGTATTCTGTAATTCCTTGAAGTCCTACTCATGGATTAATACCATACTGCATTAGAGACCAAACACTCATGAAACAGAAAAACCTCTGCCTCAATTTGTAAAATTAATATAAAGCAAGAATTAAAACTGATAAACACACAGGGAATAGAAGAAAATGTTGGACAGCATAATAGGATTTATCTGAGAAATATTTCTATTCACAGCTGGTACAAGCACAAGAATGGCATTCTGATACCTATAAATTCAGGATCACTCAACAGGAAGTAGCAAAATAAATCTGCACACTTTGCCATCTGGACAAAACTTTGGGATGAATTTACAACCATACATACATGATGTTTGCATTGGACGGAGGCCAAGTTAAGTTTGCCTATTTTCCAAAATTTGCTATTACATAATTAATCCTTAGAAATCCTCTGCCTATTTAGAATAAACAAGGAGAAATGGGAGAATGCTTTATTCTCAGGATACTAAGTAATGATGTGAGGAGGTCAGTGAAGGATTATTCCTTTTATGAAGCTATAGGTGCTTTTCCTGTCTTTCATTTGCTTGTTTGTCCATTTTAGTTGTCTCCGGGTGTTTGGTGTTATCCTGTGCTTTTCTAGAGGACAGGAAGGGGAGGATGCTTCTAAATATGTTGCCCTGACTTCATAAGGCTTGTTTTGTCTGGCAAATGAATTATGTAAACCTTCTCCACCCGAAACTGTTTCAAGTCAATTAATTGTTGTAATTACTTAAGATTTCTTTTTAATGAATATGTCTCTCCAGGGATTTGATGATATCCTGTCATCTGTAGGCCTGATAAATGAAATGTGATTTGTGGCTTGCTGCAAACTGAACCCTTGTATTTGAACAATGTCTCTCTTTCCTATGAGCTCATTAAACAGAAGAAATGCCCTTGATGGAATTAGGTACATTCGCTTTAGTTGGTCCCTAGTAAGAATGGATAGTACAGGCAGAAATTTTGGCTTTTGTTCTCTCTTCCTTTAAATGCAGGCCTTGTTAAGGCACTGACAATTACTCAGACCAAACACATGACCCCAGTGAGGTTACCCATTGTAATTGAGACTAGCTTACCTGCTCCATCTCTCGTCTCCATTAGGTGCACTGAAATGTGAAAGATTAGCACTCAGTCAGTGCTGAAGGAGACCAATGCAGTATGATAGTTTTTATCTTATCTTTTGTTCAGCCAGCACTTTGCAATCAGAACAGCCAAATCTGACTGGCTAGGCACCTTCCTTTTGTTTCTGTTCAATGCCTAGTTTCCAGTGCTTCTCAAGAAAATCAGACCTTCACAGTGCTGCAGATAAAAACAAGCAATCAGAGGCAGCATGGCAAAGAACCATGAAGTCTGCATTGAGTTCCTACAGTGAAACTGCTTATATATCAATTTCAACTAACCTATTTTCCCCTATACTTCCATGTACATAATATAATTTAATCACCAATACTAAATAAGTACAAAGCAGGTGGGTTTTCCTGATTTAAATTTCATTGGTAAAATGGGGATTACTGATTTTTTTGCAAGATCTTTCCTGAATATCACGAGTACATCATATTAATACATAGCAAAACACAGTGTCTTGATCAATTTGGAATGTAAGGACAATGAATTGTTGTGCATTACGAGCAAAGATCACTTTGACACTTATACAATCAAGAGAGAATGCCTCAGACAAGTGTAGCTGTCTAAATCTGGAAGTCATGGGTAGTGTACAAAAGAGACAGCATCCCTGATAATGAAAGAAAATTAGCAAACAGAATAAACTGCCTCATACACCAGTTCCTTATGAAAAAATAAGTGGCCGTGAAGGATAGGAAGGTGAAAATTGTGAGGAAAGACTGACAAGGAAGCACAAGACAAGTGTCTGACTGGAAGATACCATGGAAAAGAAGAAAACATGGAATTTCCATGGAAAGGGTTTATGCACTTTGCAGTTCAAAATCCAGGAATGGTTGTAGTGATTTAAACAAAATGACATCAAACCCTGAACCTTTCCTAAACTCTTAAACCCACTTCGTACTAGTGCAATGGGTACTGTTCTACTCTTCCTCTTCCCCACCATCGGGCACTTTTTCTCTCTGGGTTGGCAGGAGTTATAGGCAAGGATGCAGACGTATAACAAAGTGCAAGGAACAGGTTTTCCTGGCTTGATGGGCCCAGCTGAAAAAGAAGTATCTGGAAGTATTATGAAACTGATTGTCTTTGGCACAGTAATTGGATGGAAGACATTCAGATCATCTTTGATTAGATGAACTTTCAAAACTACTGAGATTTATCAGTGCACGGATCTTATTCTCAGAGGACTCAAGAGAAAGTGTCCCATTAACTTAATGAATCAGGCCGCAAGAGAACAACTGCTCTTGAAGTCAGAATGAGAGATTTCCCATCAGTGGCACAAATTCTGCCAATAAAGGCAACAGGATTTCTCAAGTGAAATGAGATTAGAATATGTCTCCCCTGATTTTCAGTAGTTAAATGATTGACTATCCTGTAATAGGCTAATTATTAGATTTCCCTTCAATTTTTGTGTTGCAGGAAGGAATGAAAGCTTTCTTTCTCTACCTAGATTGTGTGGCATCTGTGGCAGTGTTTCTTTAATGCCGTTGCAAAGTCTTGACCTTTCAAAGGTGGCATGGTACATTCATCTTTCCCAACCTCATCTGCCTTCAGCAAGGTGTCCCTAGCTCTGGAACTTCTGGCAATTTGACAAAGGCATCTTCTCACATGTCAGTTCTTGTTATTCACTCTGTCTTCTTCACATATGATGCAGATGTCAGCTCTCATTTTTTCTGTGCTTGCTTTGTTTGTCCCTTCACAAGTGGGAGATTCCACATCCTCTTTTTTGAACCATTTCCAGTATGGTTCCTATTTTCCTGCAATACTTTTCCAGCCTTTCTTGTCAGCTTAAAAGATCCTTTTTGTTACTGATGGTTTGCCATTCTTCACAAAGAAAAACAGGTTTTAAGGCCTCTATTAGCTAGCCATAGTAAGTATTTCCATGCCTTCTTAGCAAACTATACTCTTCCAGTTACCCAAGATAAGCTGTTGCTAAATGTTTTTGACATAACGCATATGCAAGTTGCTCACCTCAGAGTGCTTATTCAGTAACAGCAATGAATACTTTTATAGCCTCTTTGTCTCTTTTAAAAACATTTCAAATACTGTTTGTTTCGTCATTGTGAAACTGTGTTATTGATAAATATTAACATCCTCATTTTACAGATGGCAAAACTAGCACCTACCTCCCACACACTGTAGCTTAGGCTGTTTGACTACAGGATTCTGAGTAAGTAGTGTTATTTGTGATGGGGCATGGACAAAAAGACTATTCAAATCATTTTTCACTACCTCTCCTCTCATGTGGAAGTGAAACAGCAGGAAACAGATTATAGAAATATATTCTTGTCAGTCTGTCCTTCATAAAGGCAAGCAGCTGGCTGTGCCCCTTGTAGCTGCTCAGTGGTATTGAAAGTTGGTGGTTCTAGTGAAAACAATCGAAAGTGTTAACTTAGAAAGAATAAGTGTTGCTTGCCAAGTGCTTGTAAAGGCAGAAAACAAAAAAAAAAAAATTTCCCTGTCCTGTAACTCACATTTTTGGTCATCTGCAGTAGAGAGTTCAATAAGAGCTGAACCAATGTGCAAGTACTGTTCAAATTGCATATCATGTCTGCACATGCTTGACTACTTACCAGGGGTGATGAAATTAAGAGGAGCATATTCATTTAAGTGACTGTTAAGCTTTGTTTCTCCTTTTATATGTGACTTTTTACACTGTGTTGCATTTTTAAATATAGTTTACAATAAATTGATATCAAAATAATGTCATAAAAGAGAAGCAGATAATAAAGGCTTCCCATTGCTGAGGTGTTTTCTCATGTAAGACTAGATTGCTTTGGAACATGTAGTAATAAAATTGTCTTTTCTAGACAGTTTGGTATTTTTATCACAACTTTAATAATTGTTTGTTTGTTTGTTTGTTCCTGGTCCACTTGAGAAGTTGAAAGCACAAAGCAGTCCACAGAGATTGTTCAGTCAATGACTTCTGTCAAATCAAATCCATTACCTTGTTTTTATGAAAAGCTTATAGGAACATTACGTATTCCTAAAGTTTTTCAATAACTGGCTAAATGACAGCAAGAGATAGCTGAAATTGTAGCATTAATTTATATCACAATATTCTTACTGTTTTCTTACACAAAATGAAGTTGCCAAACAGGCAATCTGTCATGCTAAATTAGAACATGATTCAAATGAAAAATTCAGAAGAATATACGACCTAAACTTAAAAGAAAGTTAACTGACATTATCAAAAAAGAGGTATTAGAAGTCTTTAAAATGTTCTTCTCCATATCAGTTTCCAGTTACAAAATAAAGGTTGTAATACTTTATTATTGTAAGTAGAATTCATGCTTTCAAAAACTGCCTATGGGCACATACTTTCGTGCTACACAGTAAACATTTTAAACTGTGTGTCTCAATAATAAAAACATTAAGAACCACCCATTTACATTTGATAAGCTCTTCCCTGTTATTTATGAGTGTAGTAACAATGCCTACTTCAGAGTCATGATGTAGACATTTATTAATTGATGTTTTATCAAGTTTTCACAGTTCCAAAATGCATTTATGTATGTACTTGTCTACATATATATATTATATATCTGCACATATATATATGCAAATCATTCTGTGAATGTATTATCCTTGCTGTTCTAAATCTTTCTTCATTCTTTGCTCCCTGCATCAAAATCTTATTTTAAAAATCATTGGTACTGAAAGTATGAAATACAGTCAGCTATTTGAATTTCTATAAATCAGCCATCTGTGATACACAGAGTAACAAGGAAAAAGGAATCAAGTTTGCCAGTAAATGGTACTCTGACATCCAATTATAAATATAATGTATTGTGAAGGGTGTGTTATAACAAGTTTCATGACTCCAGAAGAGCAATTAAGTTATTTCTCTCTTTACTAATTGCACTGTATGTGGTGATTTAGTAAAGCTTGAGTTTATATTTTTTACTTCTGTGGTAATTACATTCATCTCAAGGAAGTTCATTTCGTTCTTTTGGAGATGTTACTTGCATAGCACACTACTGTAATCAACAAACCAAAAAAGCCGCGTTAATTGATATATTCTAAACAACCAGAGTATTTGAGGGTACAAAGGACAATATGTTCTCTCAGCTAATATTGTAACCTTCACACTAGTTTATCTGGAAACAGATTTCAAGGAAAAACCATGGTAGAGATCTTTAGGAGTGGGCATGCTTCTAAACAGGTTTTTTATTGCAATTTTGATCTCACTCTCTTTTTTTTGATATCTTTGTCCCTTGCAAAATCTCAGGATTTTGTCAAGGACAGTCAAGTACAGGTTTTGTGATTATTAAATATACCAGCTTAATAGCTTCTACACTCAAGTTAGTTTGGTTTAAAACTAAAGGCAGTTCTCCATACTGACCAACCCAACTCACTGCACTGAGGGCAGCTTTTCAAATGGTGTGACAGTAAGTACAAGACAGCCAATAGCAATGGAGAAATAATGTCAGGCATAACCATAAAAGTATATGCAAAACAAGTGTAGAGACAGGATGGGATCTAATACACACATAATGCCACCATGCACACACACACTACACCCCCTCCAGTCTGGACTTCCTGAAGCAGGAGGGAAGTAGGGCACTGTAATGCAGTATTGTACATACCTTCATGACGAAAGGTTCTCCCAAAAGATAAGAAAGATGGTGTGATGGTACTTGTCCTAGTACAGTGGATGTCTGCAGCAGTTGCAAAATAGAGTACCTACATGAGCTTTATTTGGTGAAATACAGTTTCCAAGTGATCAGAAAGCACATGATGAAAGATTCCCAATAAACAAGGAAAAAGGAAGTAAAATACTATAATGGCTTTCTACGAATAAATCTCTCTGCATATCTACACATAGCAGTTACATTTCATTTCTGGATATTCCAGGACTGCAAGTCATGTATTTATTTTGAGTACAGGCATAGCTACTGCACAAAATCAGAGTATGTTGATATGCTCAACTATCTAGCTCAACTTAGAACACACTTTCCTACTGGGCCTTTTTTTTTTTTTTCGTAAATGCAATTTCTTCAGGAGTTTCTTTCAATCAACCTTATTTTGTAATAAAGGTATGCACTCAGATGAAAACTAAGAAATAGCGGAGAATCCCAGAATATGCCACGTTGGAAGTGACCTACAAGGATCATCAAGTCCAACTATCAAATACAATGAAAAAAAGTTTTCCTTGGTTTTGCTTTCAATCACTCTGAGTTCATTGTCTCTGTATACAGTTCTTTCTCACCTACACCTAAACCATTTCTTCCCCTGTGAAGGGAAGAGGGAGTAGGATACACAAAAGAAAAGCAGTTTATGTCATTGGACCTTTTCTTAAACTTGATAAAGAATTTAAAGGGCAATGTTACTAAAGTTCTATGAAGTCTTGCTTGGTGTAATTGGATTGGTTAAATAACTGAATAATTATTTATTTAAAGTGTCCTTTACTGTTTTATGATCTGCAACAGTACATCATAGATCATAATCAGATGTAAAATAAATAAAATCCACCAATGGGATTACATAAAGAAATGCTCTTGTCCTGATTTAAAGAACATTTCCCCAGGGAAACCTAGCAAAGGTAAATGTTTGGGAAGGGAAGGTAGAAGGTATTTGTGCCTGGCAAAATAAGTCATCCAGTAAAAAGTGGATATCTGTGAAATATTTGTATGGGGAAATCATGACTGAAAAACTAATTTTAGTCAGTCGAATTTCATAAAGGGCCGATTCCAAAAGACTTGGCAAGGAGCAAGGAGATAGGATAATAACACTACCAACACAATAACTCTTCCAGTGCTGGAAGAGGGTTTCTAAAATAATTAAAATGTCCTAAAAATGACGAAGTTTAAAATAATAACAATTAATTTTTAGGTACTTTTTTAATAACTTTGTAAACTTTTAAGAGAAACTATTGAATAGAAGCTCAGATTTTTACTAAATCTATGTGTCTGTAGGAGTTTGCTCAAGAAGGCTACTAAATACCAGGTTAGCAAGACTGTGTACTCATACACATTTATAAAAAATACCTGACACTCAAACATGTCAACTTCTATCTTTGTGTGGCAAAAAAAGAAAAACAAAGGGCTTTTCAGAAATCTAGTTTTTCTTCATGTAGTAAACACAGGAATTTTTTAGTTCTACCAGGCTTTGGCAGGTAGTAAATTTTCAAACAGAAGTAAATAGTTCCTGTGCTACGGTCTTTGTATGGAATACATGTATAAGAAACAGAAAGGCAGCCTTTTAACTCTACAGTATTAAATCCCTTAATAGAAAAAAATACAGAGAGATGGAGAGAAAGCTGGACAAATGTGATACTTAAGCGCACTCCTTAGGAATTCCTGTGTGCTCCTGACTTCTATTTCATCACCATAAGCTCTCTGCTAGGTGTGAAACCATAAGCATATGAAAGCTTGTCATGCAGGTGTATTTCGTATACCTGCCACACTGTGAACTCACCATGTCTCTGGCCCTGAGGAGAAGTTCTCTTTCCTTACAGCAAGATTATGTTTTTAAAAGCTGACTTTTAAACCTCTTACTGAATTTTTTAATGGATTAAATTCATCATGTCACCAGCTGCTGTGCAGCTAATAGAGCCATAAAACACTGTATTAAAGGATTACCCATGCAAAATTTCCTCTTTTGCTAATGTGAATTTTAATACTTTTAACATTTAGTTGAGATGGGAATGTCCAAGAACAGCTTGTTCAATAGGTTGTTCTATAAAATTAAGTTTCTCAGCTCATCACAAATGCCAGGACTCCATTAAGTTAAAATTCTACAGAGAGGCTGAGATGATTCACTGTATATAGCATTTGCAGAGAGGAAGGCAACATCTGCTTCTCCAATAATACTATAAAACAAGGAAGTGAAACACACATGAGCATTGTAGCTGTAGGGAAACCAGGCTGAACAGCTGAGAGTCCTCACTCCAAATTAGTTGGAGGTCAGTTTATGCCATTATGAACATTGGGTATAAGAACAGAGGGAATATGATATCCCACTGTCTGAAGCATGGTGACAATTGTAGGCCTTGTGTCCAGTCTCATATCAATGTAAAGTCAGGTGGAATTTCATGAAAGCAAATTATTTAACTTGGAAAGGAGGTGTGGGGAAGAGAAGGCAGTGAGACCTTTAGTTTTATTCTTATCTATAAACAGTAATTAACCAGGTATGTTTATGTACCTCAAATTGTGAAGTGACTGCAAATAAGATATAAAAGGTTTCAGTTTGAATTTCTTTCATCTGACTGCAACAAAATGGTCTTCTGGAGGATGTCTCTCTGGAGTTGCTATGTGATTAGGAATCGAATGCCTTTTCTGGCTTTTGATTCCTATTTTCTGCAGAACAGGGTAGTTTAATGGGTTGCTAGTAAGAATTAGAAAGGTCCTCACCAAGCCTCGTCTCTGCTCTCTGACCCATTAGGATCACTCACAAAACCCACAATCATTAAATAGATGCAACCCTAGATTACTGCTGGAATGAATACATACTTAAGCACTTGGACCTTGCTCAGAACACTTTTTTCCTGTCATATGCAATAGGATAAGCTTGAAGGAAAGGCAAAGAGGAGGCAAGCAATGGCACTCCCTGTCCATCAACATCTGCACTGACCATCACTCTTGATAGTCCAGCATTTGGGCAGACAAGACTGTCAAAAATAAGGAAAACTAAGTTTTCTTGTGACTCTAATAACACTTGGACAAGATGAATGATCAGTAATGCAGATTGAAAGCAGTAGTAGTAGTAGTAGTAATAGTGGCAGCTGCAGCAGTAGTAATAATACTGGTAGTAAAGGTTTCTGATACTAACTTTGAAATAAAAAAAGGACAGTTATTTAAAATCCAACACAAGACTGGTGAGGAAGTTTTAATAGGAATATACTTGAGCTGCTGTTCCTTGCCCCAACTGAATTTTCTCCACAGCTCCATATTTTGTTCTCCATGTGTATTACTGTTCTGAGAGCCTGTCATTTCTTATCAGAATGAGAAAGGCTAAAGAGATAATATTTCAATAACATACTGGCCTGATCATAAAATAACTCAATGGAAATGTGTAACTGCCTCAGGCAGCACAGCAGGATAGTCAGCAGTCAGATGATTTCTATTCTGGGTTTCTTTTTTTATGGTTACATTTTCTGTTATATCAGACATACCCTCAAGTCTTAGTTATGCTTTTATTCAAAAGGAGAACCACAGTATAAAGACCTACAAAACTTATTATGATATATTACTGTAAAGAAATAAAAGTTGGTGCCACAGTAGCATATTGATAAGGACAGGCCTGCCACATTAATTGACCTTTTTTCCTCTCAGCCACCAGGGCTGAGGCCCAAGCATCTCAGTTGCTTAGCAACAGGGTCACTGCTTTCAGGCCTTAAATGCACCAAAAAAAAAAAAAAAACCACACACACACAACCAAAAAAAATCAGAAGATGTGATCTTATGAAGGCAGTAGATATTTGGCAGAAGAAAGTACTTTTTTTCTATTGTTTTCTTACCCTGTGCTGCTGCTGTAATGCATAGAAGGCAAAAGGGAAGCAGGGGTCTGAAATTTTACTGATGTAAAAATCCAGCAAAACAGTACTGAAACCACAGGCACATGTTCCTTCTTAGTACTAGTCCTTTTGATTTTTAGAACATACATAGATGTTTATATATAATTCATATGATTCTTTTATGTGCATAAAATATATGCATATATACAAAATACTAAGTGACCCTGGATAACACACATATGTTTTTAGGACAGCAGGGTGCAGCAGAAAAGTAAAGAGGGGCTCCTATTGTCTAGATTCTTTTTTAGCATTCTATCATAAACATCAGTGCTCACTGCTATGTTTAATGACAGGGCTTGAGGCAACAAAACATCTCCTAAAGGTCAGCTCAGAGAGAAGTTTGTTTCTTCCCTCCTCAGCATGAAATAGAGGAAAAAGTCAACACTTCTTTCAAACTTTAATAAAGGCCATGGAACAAGAATGCCTCTCTGCCAGAAAGCAAAATCTTTGTACATGAGAGTAGCAAAATGTTCACTGCAGCTTTCTCCTGGAGAGGAATGAAGTCTGTGTTTTACGCCCAAGCAATCATCATCAAAAGTGACAAATGGCTCCATGAATTCCACTGTGTCTTAATATTAATCCTTTCCTAGCTTAAACTTGAGTTGTGAGGCTTCTGTTTAATCAGCACCAATGTAAATAACTGCATGGCTGCCAGTGAACGAAGTATTTAACATAAAATAAAAGCCAATACTCTCCTCTTACAAAAATCATTTATGGTTAAACTTAATGTTAAATATGGGCCAATAAGGAGACTTTTTGAATTTTCTTCATTTACAGTTTTACTTCAAATAGTTGTCTAGACCTTCCCTAGTACGTATTAATCTTTTCTCACTGTTGCTAGATGGAACCACAAGTGTTTGTATTGAAGCTTTTCACAGAATCACTGAGGTTAGAAGGGGCCTCTAGAGATCAGCTAGTCGAATTTCCCTGGATAATACTCCCTTGCATCTTCTCCTCTTGAATGTGAACAGTTCCAACCCTCCCAGCCCCTCCTCATACAATGCTCTAATCCCGTACCCATCCTGGTGGTCCCGTGCTGGACTTGCTCCAGTTTGTCTTGTACTGAGAAGCCCCATTCTGCATCCAGCACTCCAAATGTGTGGAATCAGGACTGAGCAGAGGGAAAGAATCACATCCCACCCACTATTCATTCATCTAAGTTATACCTCAGCAATTTGTCTAGGAAGGTGTTATAGGAGACAGTGTCAAAAGCCTTACTAGAGCCAATATAAACAGCAACCTCTGCTTTCCCTTCATCCACCAAGCTGGTCTTCCCATCACAAAAAGCTATCAGGTTGGTGAAGTATGATTTCTGCTTTGTAAATGCAGAGTCAACCATCTTTCTGAAAAGAAATTGTTTGTAGGAGGATTCACTACTTGACCTTCCCAGGGACTGAGGTGAAGCTGACCTCAATGCACTTTGTGGGTACATCCCAACAGTCCCATGGACTCACGTGTGTTCATTTATTTAAGTAATCCCGGACCCAGCCCTCTTTTACTGAGGGTAGGTCATCCTTGCTCTGGAACTTTCATGCTAGTCTGACAAAGCTGGGGTTCCTTAAGGTCAGTCTTGTCTGTAAAGACAAGGGTGAAGAAGGCAACAAGTGCCTTGGCTTATTTGCCATTCTTTGACATCAGATCTACTGTCCCATTCATCAGAAGGTTTGCATATTCCCTATAGTCTTTCTTTTGCTGGTGATATACTAGCAGAAGGTCTTCTTGTTGCCTTCACATCCCTCATGAGATTCGATTGGCCTTGCTTTTTCTTACCCAGTCTTTGCATACCCAGACAGTGTCCATATATTCCTCCTAGGTCACCTGCTCCTGCTTCTACCTCCTATATACTTCCTTTTTACATTTGAATTTTGTCAGGAGCTCCTTGGTCACCTGTACAGACCTCTTGCTACCTTTGCTTCATTTCCTGTTCATGGAGATAAATCACTGGAGAATGTGATCCCTCAAAATCAACCAGGTTTCTTGGACTACTCTTCTCTCCAGGGCCATTTCATATGCAATTTTTTCAAGCAGATCCCTGAAAAGGCCAAAGTCTGCTCTCCTGAAAACCTGGGTTGTAATCCTGCCTTTAGGCTTTGCGGTGCTTACCTTTTACCCTTGTTATTTGCTTTTCCCAAGTAATGTTGTTTCAAGGTCAGGAAAAAAGGATAATGCTTTACAACTACAAAATGGCAGAAAAATTGCTGTGATTGCAAATTGTCCACAATATAGGATTTTAAGAACACATTCTAGACCAGTAATGACTCAGCAACCTTTCACTGCATTAATACACATAAAATGCCCTCTCTTTCATTTCAGTTATGTTTCTAATACAATGACCAAAAAATCTACACTCTCTTCTTATCTGGAGCAGTAGATAAAATGGGCACCTCTGTATTGCTTTCTAATCTTAGTACCCAAAAGGGGGACTAGAACGCCTTATTTTGGTGGTCTCACTTGCATACTAACTTCCAAAATAGACTTATCACTAGAGTTACAGACACTGGAGAAAACTGTGCATCATGTGAGAACTGTACAGGATATAGGGATGAAGCATTAGTCTTTGACTATGACATGAAGCTGGAATATTTTGTCTACACATGCATTTCAGGAGGAAAATACATTTAACCACAAAAATCCATTTAGAAACCGTGATAACAGATGTCATAGACATGACTGGTAATGTCCTGAAACAAGATCCACTTGTATAAAAATTTAAATGCCTACACATACTGTGTCTAGCTATGCCTTTAGTTGATAATATTTAATAATTGTATGCAGGGAACCCAGGGATTTGCACGGTTATTGTTTGATCTTACTGTTGATTTTAAATATCATCAGCAGGAAGTTTGCCATGAACAAAAGATCAGCCTTAGTACAATATCTTTTGGCTAGTTGAGTTTAGCCTTCTGATATCTTCCTGAACATCAAAATGTTAACTATTTGTAACAGGTAAATCAGTATTTCAGGCTCTCTCTCTACACCAAGAGAGGGTATTGAATATCTATTAGCCTTTAAAGTTTGGCATTCATTTCCTGCTTTGCTTTGCACTGGGGCAGCCTCACCGTGAATATTATGTGCAGTTTTGGGTGCCACAATATAACAAAGATATTCTGCTATTAGAGAGAATCCAAAGAGGGCAAACGGGATGGTGAAGAGCCTTGAGGGGAAGCTGTATGAGGAGCAGCTGGGTCTGTGCAACCTAGAAAAGAGGAGACAGGGGAAACCTCATTGCAGTTACAACTTCCTCATGAGGGGAAGAGGAGAGGCAGACACTTATCTCTTCTCTGTGGTGACCAGTGACAGGATTCAAGGGAATGACCTGAAGTTGTGTCAGGGGAGGTTTAGGTTGGATATTAGAGAAATGTTCTTCACCCAGAGGGTGGCTGGGCACTGAAATAGGCTCCCCAGTGAAGTGGTCACAGCACCAAGCCTGACAGAGTTCAAGAAGCGTTTGGACAATGTTCTTAGGCACATGATGTGGCCCTTGGGGATGGTCCTGTGCAGGGCCAGCAGTTGGACTCGATGATCCTTGAGGGTCCCTCCCAACCCAGCATGTTCTGTGTTTCTGTGTAAACTGGCCTACACGTAAAAGTTCTGTGGAAGTGTGACTCTCAGTGGTGACAGTATGGAAGTGACACAGCCAGGTGGGTAGAAGTACTAGCGTAAATGTAGTTATACAACAGACATAGCCTTCCTGCTGCTTCTTTCATCTAGGTGTCCTGCGTAAAGCTTCTCAGCAGAACCACTCTTTTACTAGTGCAGGTAGATCAAGTGTACACCACTCAACAAAATGTGGCTTCTATTATAAAGCCCAAGTACGTTTCTGGCTTGGACAGAGAAGGACCATTGGAAATCTATGGCATAAATATGTCAAAACATAGATGGTTATACCTTTAAATGGTGATTAATAATACCACAAACTATGCTAATCCCAGATTTCAGTTTCAGCAGCCTCCAGTTGTATGCTCCCTTTTTAGTCTCAGTGGTGAACTTCTTTAAGGTTCTGTAGGTTATTTGGCTCTGCAGATGTTAGTTTATCATGATGATGAAAGTCTGAAAAGTCAGCGAGTATCACAGGTGAGCATCCTTCCATTTTCCTTCTGAGTTAAACCAATTTTGTGTCTTGACAGGTGCTGACTAATCTTTACAAAGCAGGTTTGAGGTGATCTCTCAGAGAAGAGAGATCTTCCCTCATCCTGAAGAAGGAGGACAAAATATTTTGCCAGTCTTGGTACTGAAACACAGCAGCAGAGTATTGCTATTAATAACACGTTAGAAATTCATAAGATTTTATAAGAGGGATAGGCACCTCTTGTTTTCCCCTGTTCAGAAGGGGGAATTCCATCATGCCTACTGCATACCATCTCTTGCAAAAAATCTCACAGAAAACATTTAAAAGAATTTATTTCTCTTATATCAGTCTTTGGGTTGATTCTTCCAGGAATCTGCACCACCACTGATGGATTTCTGTTTGCTAGAAGAACTAAATTTGAGAATTAATTCTAAATATTTATTTAAGCCAATATTTTTTTTATCCTTTTTATGCTTTCATTTTTTCATAGGTTCAGTTTCTTAGGACTGTTGTAGAAATGGCTTTCGTGGGCATATCCAGTGTAGTGCAGAGCATAAGGAGATTCTACAAACATCTTTGTAAAGTTGTAGCAATAACATATCAGGCTACAGGTATTTGCAATATAATATGCAATTAAAGAACTCAAAAAATTATTGAATGTGCAAGCTAAAATTCAATAATAACTAATGGTAAAGCTTTTAATTATAGAATTTGATCGTGCTGTTTCTGTCATTGCACTTACTATTATTCCTCTGTGATTTTCTGCTTTAAGAAAAGGCATGGTGGGAAGAAAAAGGAAAATAGCTTACAAATTTCAGAGTTCTTTGACTTCTCTATATGGGAGACCTTATGCAGATATTATTTAATCAGGCATAGCCAGGAATATGGCCACCCCAAACAAGGCCACAGAACACAAACTGTGAAACTACTATTGATAGGAACACTGGGCATTTAATGAACATGGAACTACTAAGGTATAAAAGAAAAGTGAATCTTTCCTCCAGGAGTTAAAAAAAAAAAAAAAAAAAAATTGCACAAGCTCTGTCGTACAAAAACTAATTTTCTCAAATATTCACTCACTAGTTAAATGAAAGCTATTTGCTATAGAGCAATAAAATCTAGTACTTCTCCATACCAGGCCAAATACCGATGTTTTAAAATCTAACCATTTGGCAATGCACTTTTTTAGCCCAACAAAATTACTATTTTGTAAGAAACACAAATCAAAGGGAAAAAAAAGTATAGGAGTACCAAACCTAGCTGCTTCATACCTCTGTGAAAAGCTTGTTAGTTTTCAAGTTTGTCAGGAAGAGACAAGCGCTGGAAGATTCTTTGTGACAGAATCTAGATTTTCTCTATAATTTGGAAAACTGGTGAGCTGAATTCAGAGAGGTGCTAGCCATTCTCCCTCTTGATTTCTGGAATGCAAGGAATAACTGGTATCTACTGGAATGTTCTTAGACCTGGAGGACTGGAAAATAAATTCTTGAAAAGATAATCAGTGAGAGTCAGTGATCAGTAGGACTCTACAAGTGGAGCAGTTGAACTGAGTTATGCTGTTATTGTCACAAGCAAACAGTAACTATTTTTAACACACAGGGGACACACGGGGGTCTTAGTTTCATTTGAAACAGCAGCTTAGCAAAATCAACAAGTGCCAAAATTGCCAAAAAGAGATCTGAAAAAAAGGTGAATTTCCTGATAAGAACCACACTGAGTAAAGAAATGTTTGACTCCCAGTTTAGTCAAAAGGATGATCTGCACCTGCAGAGGTACATTTAGTTATATTTTATATAGCAGCATATAACATTTTCCCTGCATTAATTTGAGGTCAAAACTGCTTAAGATAAATATTTTCTTCTCCCCAATCCCTTTGAGCCACTTTTCCTCTGGTAATCCTGCAAAAGAACTCAATGGAAAGTTGCTGTGGTCATTCTTATTGCTCACAGAAAAAGCTGATTGAACTTTTTACCTTTTGGTGATGCTTTTGATCTGTAGTCCACATGATCTCATTAAGATCATATTATTTAGCTTAAACTTCACATACTTGACCATTTCTCACAGTAGCCCCAGGCTGGGTGCAGTGTAATATTGTTCGTGCTGGCTTCCTGGCATGGCAACATGTCATAAAGTATCTGCTGGGATATGACAGAAGAGGTAGTTTGGGGGATGGAAGATGGAATAAAGAGGCTCAGACACTTAAGAGAGATTGCAAGGAGAGGTCAGTGCCCATCAGATGGTGGGATACTGAATACCAATTACTCAGGAATGCTCAGTGGGGGCTGCCTGATGCAGATTGCAATAAATCTTATGGCAGGCATTAGGAACACCTGGTTTCAGATGAGAACGCTTTTCTTAGGTCCATCTAAATCAATCCTCTTTCTTCCCCTTGCCTGCACTGATCCCTATCTAGTGGGGGGAGGAAGGGGAAAAACAACAGGCAGGTGATCTTATTATGGGTCTTGTCAGCCTCACTAATGCAAAACATGTAAGAGGTAGAAGACACAAAATGAGAGGGTTTAACCAGTGCAATAGCTCCTGTCATCTACCTTGCAATCTGAGAGGAGCTTCTTTAACAACTGCCTTCAAATTGGCACATGTCACAACACTGGATTTTGTCCAGCCCACACTCAGATGTCAGATGAGCTTGATGGTCATGAGTCCATCCATTAAAAGCTTTTAACATTGCTGACCTCCTGGCTAGCTTGGGTCCATTGTTCTACCTGGAGAAGAAGCAGGGAGGTAAACATAATTCAGCCGCTGTCAGCTCTACTGATCTAAATCAAAACAGTGATTTCAGGGAACTGACTTCAGCCACACTCACCATGGTTCTACCCTGCTTCTAAAAGACAAAAGGATAGCTCCCAAATTATCTATATTTTTTAACAAGTTCATGAGCATTGCAATTGACTGTTAATAGACTTGTATCTTTCAATTTTGGTGTCTGAGAAGGTGTTAGGTCTGATTTAAGCATTTTGTCTGGACTGAAATATCAGTAGGATCTTTCTTCTGCCACCTGCTCTCATAAAAGTTGCTTAATCTCTCAGATATCTCTACTGTTGCATGAAATTCTGCTGATATTGGTTAATAGACTCAAAATTTACCAAAGCAGGAGAGATATACACACTTGCACATGAAGAGATAGAAAATTATTCCATGAACTTGTTCCTTGGAAAGTAGCCTGAAAATCAGTCATTGGCAGATGGGGTCTTCCCTTTTGAAGAACTCCCATGAGTTCCCCTGAGAGAATTTCTCATGCAACAGATAAACATACAACCCAGTTACAAATGGAGAATGTATTCATGGATTCACAGTGGCCTAGAGGTATGTGGCTGTCCCAGCATTGTTGTGTATCAGCATCCATTGCAAACAGACATCCAGTTCTCACCCTGGCAAACACAGTCATAAATTTCCAGCATCAGAAAGGCCAATTTAGGGCCTTAAGCAAGGAAATAAACAGAATACAGTCTTCACATTTGCACTAAATGGCAGTTTGGAGCTTCCCCCTTGCACCTCATGAGTATCTGCTGTATTCCCAAGAGCTCCAAGCAGAGCACCCACTTCATGTGCCAGCCTGAGGCAGTGTAACTACCCACACTAGTGGCTGTGTGTAATAAAAGCACTGGAGACTCTGCCACATAGGATCATTTCAGTAATGGTTCTCACTGGGCTACCTCACTGATAATCTTCTCCCCCTGGTTTATACAGCAGCACCACAACTCAGGGCACTCAAAGCTACAGGAGCCACTGAACAACTTCACACTAAATTAAGTACAATTAGCAGAGAAAACATCACTACTGCTAGCATCATAGTCCTGTAATTATTCTGACAGCACTTATTATTTGGGCCATTTCTCAAATCAGTGGTCTTTGCAAATGAATATCATCATAATTAAGTCATTTTTCAAATAGAGTATCCCAGGGTACAGTGGAGATTGGGGAAGAAAGGGTTAGATCTTCTAATTCAAATAAATATTGCAGTCCCACTCATCGGACTCGGTCAGGTGAATGCCAGAAGGACAGTTACAAAAAGAACTCACAACCTGGTTCTTCCTGAATAAATCAGTGTTACTGAATTTTTGAGTCGTATCCAAATCGCACTGTTACACAGACTGCAGGAGAGAATCTGGCTAGTGATGTAAATGGGCATGTGTCAGCCTGCCCCTATCCAGCAGTAGATCTCTCATATATGTTGGTCCTCAGTGGGTTTGTGAAACTCAGTGTCATTATGGGATGATGTAACTGAAGTGCACAACCTTTCAAGCACAGCTTAAGGCAGATTTTCTCACTGCTTGGCAGCCCCTGTTTCATGCCCATTGCTGCCTATGAAAGTACTCTGCACTTAGCCTCAGGCTTATATTTAACATCCCTCACCTAAAGAGTTTGCTGGAATAGGACCCAGCCTGGCTAGCCTGAATACTGGGTTTTAGTGTCTGAAGTGCGTCAGTGGAACCACAGGGATACAATGCATTCTTAGGACCACAATTATCTTCAGATCAGATGTGGGATGGGCTAGCACTGCCAGCATCTCAAATTCCTTCTGAAGCCAATTGGGTCTGTCCATCTTTGCAGGCTCTGGGAACTTGTTAGCTCTACTGCTGTTGTAATGCCCAAATACAGATGGAGGTGACTGACTTCAAGCAACAAGGGTCAAAAAACTGCAGCTAGTACAGCTAACAGTATAACTATTTGAAAAGGTTCATCACCTTTCCTACTATACACTGACTTAGCTCTGCTGAGTGACAAAGTGGTGGCAATTTGTTCCATTTTCAACAACCCCAAGAATAAGGGTGAATTGAGGACTCACCTGTTGAGAGCATCAAAATACCTAAGTGTAAAGTGATTGGAAATGACAAGATCTCATCTCAGAAATAAACTCCAACAATAAAAGGATTCACATTCGTGGTAATTCTGAGGCCAGGCATTGATAAGTGCCTGCAGTGATGAGGGGTAAATGGTCAAATAAAAACTGCAAGAAAATATATCAGAGGATAATCTTCATAGTTAAAGTGTGTAGTTTTGACTCCTTAGTTCACAATTTATTGCTACTGAAGGTTTTTTACATACTTAAAGACCGGAGGCATACAGTTTTAGACAAGGGAACATCAGACGCATTTCTCAGAGAGGAGGGGCCACTAGGTGGCACAAAAGTTGCCTAATTTAAGCAAATTCTCTGGTTTTGAGATGGGAAAAAGACACTTTGAAGGGGTGAACTACAGCTTTACAGATACAACATTTTAATGCAAAGAGCAAAGGAAACTTTCTAAACTGATAATTGATTCAACCTCGTGAAAAGAAAAACAATTCTGTAAAATAAGAAGTGAAGAAAAAAATAAAACCAAAACAATACCTTTTGTATGACAAACAAAAAAAAAAAAGCATAGTCAGAAAGACATGACAGATTAATGGCACTAAAATGTGTAAGCAGATATGATGTGCTAAAAAAATAGTATTGTGCATTGCTGTGTGGTACAGTCTTCAGAAACTGGCACTGGCAATTCATACTGACCTCAAGGATGCAGGCTTATTTTTGAAAGAGGTGAGAATGACATCAGGAAAAAAAGAAAAAAGAAAAATATACATAGTGGTAGAGGTTGTAGCAGTGAGAATTTATAATCTGAGAGGCATTCAGCTATTGCAGAAGTCATCCTTATCAATTATATCTCTGAGGCACTTAAATATCACCCTCATTAATAAAACAGAAACAACTGAAGTCCAAACACTTTGGTCTCAGAGGACAAGCAAGGAACATCCCAGAATTTATCTGACCCTCTGGACATATAGAATGTTGCACAATTTGCTGCTGGGGCTACCAACTGTCTGAGCAATGCTTTATACACTACATGAACATCCACAGAGCCATTCTGGTCAAGGAGAGTCAACTTACAATCTGAAATCAGTTTTAATGAGAAGACTTTGATGGGCATTATGTCAGCTTCTTTCAACCTTGAGGTTTTGATTGACTGCTGAGGACTGTCCTTTAGATGATAACAAGGATGTTGTCAGTCCTGCACAGCTATCTGGCACCAGGCTTGAATGCAAAAGCAAGTAGTGTGCACATTATACATGAGCTTTCTACATAAGAGTGAATTCCAGCTAGAACTAATTTCACTGTAGTACTATTTACAAAACAATTATGGATGACACTTTAAAGATTAGTTGCTCCTTCTGAGATGAGCTATGGGTCTAATAACACAAGTGTAGCTCTTGAGATCAGCAGTGTGGTAGGCAGAGCCTAGCATGATACTATTGCAGTCACTAGCACTGATTACAGTAGCTTGTGAGCTGATAATATGAAGTAAAGAAGAGAAGGTTGATTTCCTGCATTGGTGATGCAATTTCTGGAAGGACTTTCAGAAGCACTTCAGTGCTCTGTCTTTGTTTCTTGAAATTCTATTTAAAGGGGAACTACACTGAACGAGGAGTTGTGTGTTTAAAACCAGAGGATGGGAGGGAAGGGGAGGGGAAGGAAGGAAAACCTTTGTCAATGACAGCTTTTTCAGAGAAAACAGAGCTTTTATACTGATTTTGTGTTGAATATTCAGAGTCCTAGAAACATGATAACATGTCGGAAAAGACATATTGTTTTTATAAAAGGTCTTATATGAATAAGATTTTGAATTCTACAGCAGCACATCTAAGTACATAATTGCTACACTCACTGAGCCATACCTTTAAATGAAGCTATGACTGGAATGTACAAAAATACATGGCTTCTCTATACCTTTCTTCATGACATAAAGAGTTTTCACATGATCAGTCTGAAAATACCATTTATCTGCTGGGAAAAATTATCCCCAGTTCCCACTAGATTGCACTTGATATTAGCATTTCACTTTTAAGCAGTTTATAAAGGTTAATAAATAATTAATGGATGTTATAAGCTCATTTCAGATACGATCAGTGTATGCAATAGATGCATATCAGAATGTGCAATTGTAGTTGGTTATGTGCTGTTGGGCTGGTGTAGTCCATTTATTAAAACAGCTGCAAATAATTTAGTAACCCTTTCTACACTTTTTATATCTGGAAGAATAACATGAAGTGTGACCAAAAAAGGAAGAAAATTATTTCACTTCCTCAGGACTACAAACCAGTTTAATCTGACTTTGCGTTGGTCCTAACTAATCATTCAACCTTATCATTATTTTAATTCTAGAATCTATTAAATGAGATACTAACCTGTAAGATTTAAAATCTTTTATGTGGGAGAGAAATCCTCTGAAACAACAGGACAGATTATCATTTGACAACAAATCTTAAGGAATTAAACTTAAAAATTGCAAATGCAGACATATGTAAAAGAGATTTGTGGTACAATGCATCTTGTCCTTTTCCCGCTGTATCGCTCACTAGGAAACTGGAAAATATAGGAATTATTGGGAGTTGTTGAGCATGACATAGGGTCAGGTTCAGAGTTTTCTGCCCATTTTTGATATGACCAAACCTGAGATGGTTTTTTGTTTGTTTTAAGAAAATATATTCTGATCAAAGATTCTAAGTAGTTAGAGGCAAATAAAAGGGGATATACCTGCCTATACGAGCCAAAATCATCAACTCTGTCTTATCCAAGCTAGAAGTGAAAAAAATCTTTCTCCTTGAACTGGCTGTTGACTCAATGTCACTCTACCTAGCAACTCTGACAGACCAGGATGGTGAGATTTGCAAACTCTTTCTTGTTAATCTCCCTGAGGAAAACAAAAAGTGTCTAATATCATGTCCCTCATATTTTCCTTTTAACCTAATACTTATCTTTGTCTTATTCTTTAGTCTGTCACAGTATTTAGTCCCACAAAGAGCAATATCTAAGCTTCTTCTCAATTAAATCCTTCCTGGAAGATCAGGAACTTGTTCCAAAGAATTTCTCTGAAACAGGGATACTTTTGCCAAAACACTAGTCAAAGTGGATTATTGCTTTCAGAAATATGTATTCATTTAATGATTAACAGCAACAACAGTAATAGTAGAAGTAGCAGCAGCAGTAGCAGTAGCAACAACAGCAGTAGTAGTAGTAAAATAAATACACCTCATCCATGCCTGAAGGTTAAATTTTTGGGGTTTTGAGAAAATGATAAAAACTGGTTAGTTGAATAGTAACCAGGAAGATGGCAACAGTGAAGGAGAAAAATGAAATAAGGGCCACTTGAAAATCGTTACTGATTTTAGCTTAGAGCAGGATCCAGACTTAAGTCTGAACTGACCAAGTAGTCTGCTTACTTAATATTGCCCACTTAACAGCCGCCAGTAATTGGAAATTTGTCACACTGCTCGTTAGGGGCTCATTAAGATTTTATTTTGACCAATACAGCCCACATTGCTTGCACGTGCAATTTCTCCAGTTTGAGTTGTTGGAAACCTCAAGTCCCAGCATTTCCACAGGGATTTCTGAGATCCTGTAACACTTTTTTTCTGCCATGAGGACTAAGGGGAAAACTCTGGCCCCTGAAGCCAATGACAAAACTGATATTAGCACAGTGAAACCAGAACTTGAGTTGCACACTATATCTTTCAGATTCTTATCTCTATTTCTTCCTGGTTCCCCAGTTTTATTGCACTTCCAAAGGATGCTGTGTTAATTAACTAATCAGTGTGTAGCATTTTCTTTGTAACATAAAAAGCTATTGTTTTTACTTAATCATTCACCATGCCAAGGAGCTAAAAAAAAAATATGTTGAGGCTCTTGTCCTTGATTAAAACATAAAATGTGGCAATAAATATGTTTTTATTGGTTATAATACCTTTATTAGGAATACAGCAGACTGCTGCTTAACTTATCATTAAATATTCATTTAAAAGAAAAATATATGATAGGGAGTTATTTCTGTTGTGTCTGCCTTTTTTTTATGACTTCTTGTCTTCCTTTAAAAATCTGAGTTTTTCTAGTTTGTTTCATATTAACTATTTGATATGGTATTACCGAAGTCAGTGCAGAGAAACAGCAGATTTTGAACTGATGTTAGCACTTGTTTTACTTGCTTGTCAGTGCTATACCACCATCATCTCTCTGGTATATAGATTTGTTAAGAAGAATGAAAAAAAACCCCAAACTTTCAGCACTGATTTCAGAAAAATCCTTAAAGTATCTGATATAAAGTATATATACCCTATATTTTATATATGCTCCATCTACTTAATATTTGATGTAAAGTATTTGAAACATGCATGTGTACATGAGCTTAGTGCTTCTAAGGATGAATTGAGACGTACCAAAATACTTTACTGAACTGGGGGGGACAACACACATCTCATTTCAAAAATCAGCTACAAATATGTTGTAATTATTTTGATAAAAATCCATCTAAAACTTTATAGCAAGTTCTACATTTTGAGAAAAACCTTAGTGCTCTAAGAGGTTTACTGTATATTAACAGCACATTACAATATTTATAAAATCAAACAAAAGCTTATTTTTCAAGTATGTTTTACAGGATCTTTATTTTTAACTCCGCTAACGCTACATAGTTGGGTCCCTTACATTCCTACTTCTCATTTAATAAAAAAAATCTTATTACTGTAAAATTCCATTACTCTCATGCCTCCCTATGTAGTACAATGTTAAGTACACTACAATACCGAGTCCCAGATGGAATACAATGCTGTAATTCAATCGAGGGATCCTGCTAATGTCCCACACTGAAGAATATAGCTTAAGGGTTTGGGTATGGTAGCAAACCTCTCAGCCTGGAGACTGAATTACAACCTGACTATTCAATCTGGGCCGGTGTGCCATTGTTTGTAATGTACAGGACCCTGACTATTTGTAATACATATGTAAAACAATTATTACAATAAAAAGGAGAAAGTAAGAGCAGAGTAAATCAAAGTTTGTCCATAAGAATTATGGTATTATACGACAGTTGGAATTACGGTGAGCATAGAACAGAAAGAGAATGCTTGCAAAATGTGTTAAAAATTGCATGGATGGTCTACCAAACAAGGTAGATTGAACAATCCAGCCTTCCCCATTCCTATTAGAAAGAATCACCAGTTAACTTCTCAAAGAAGACAAATTAATTGCTGTGGGTAGGTTTGGGTCTTGGTTTAGTTGTGGACATAGTCATGAGTATTATAATTTTATTTCTTTAGATATCTAATATCATATTTGACCCTGAAGCCACCTGCCAAACTTTCAGCTGACCCTTGTAACACCCAGAAGCTCCAGTCCCACAGTAAAGCTTAATCACCACCAACAGCTCTGCATCCTGGCAACACCAGAAGTGCATGAGTCATGACAGAGCCCCACAGCTCATGTTGAAGGCCTTTCTGGATCTGCAAAGGCCAAATTCCTCCTCACCACCTCTAAGGGTGTCTTTCTCTTCACCCTGCCATCCACATGTTCCTGCCTTCTCTCTTGTACTGGTCCTGGCACAGATCCTGCAAAGCCAATGCAAAGAGCTACATTGATCAAAAATCAGTCATACAAAACCAAAGTAAAGAGTTTTGGGCTGGTTTAGTTCCTTGAAGCCCTTCATGGATTTATCAAACACACAATAGTACCAATTCGAGGGTGGCAGTGGGGGTGTGCATCTCAGTATACAAGAAGAGGTAGTCAAAGAACCGATCTGGTTCAGCATACGGTGTCACTGTGCTGCAGTTTCAGTTGCTTTTGTTGTTCTGCTCTGTTTTTAGTGGAATATTGAGAGATCAGTGGAGCCGGGCATAGATAAAGTAAGCATAGCTCTCTAGCTCAGCAATTACATCACTGGCCAAGGTTTATTTTAAATTGGAGAAGTTTAAACTGGAAAAAACAAAAAAGAGAGTAGTACTGTTTCACAGCATTTTAACAGCTCTGTGACAGAGTTAGCCAAAACCCTCTCCATCTCTCAAACAGTATTTGGCTGAACACAGGAGCTGTTTTTAAAACTATGCCATTCTCTCAACCTTTCAGTGCAGAATACGCTCTTACTAGATCAATACATTCAAGTTATGCAGACACCAAGGAAAAAATGTAATTGGTTAAACGAATGGCCTTCACTGTCACAACAGAGGGGAATGAGACCTGAAAGGAGGCTTGTTATGGTGCACCCCCTTGAGCCAAGGTGTGCTAAATGTGCTGGACTGCTGGGTCATTGAGGTGTCACAAAGTTGTGGATTACCAAGCACCTCTCTTATGTCCTCCTTGTTGTCAAGAACTCTGTACCTTCACAGAATTACCAATAAAACAGTCGTAGCAGCAGATTAGGTTTAAAAATCTACCTAATGTAGCGTGAAATTTAGAGTGTATGCTCCAGCGATCAGAGCTGCAGTGCTGACCCATTATGCTCTGCAGTCACATTCTTCCATTTTCACCCTTTGAAGCCGCAAAGGGAGGGGGAACAAATAACACAAGCTTGCAACCCTTTTCTCTTGTATTTTTTTGGTTGTGTTGTTTCTGTGGGATTTTTTTTTTTTTAAGTTATAGCTTGTACTGCCTGTGAGGGTTTGCTTAGGGCTTTGCTTAACTTTGCTTAATAGGATGCATCATGGCTGTTTGTTGTGCTTTGTGGAAAAGCAGCCTTGGCTTTTCACACTCATGGAAAGGAAGAACCCTCTTAATTTTTCAGGCACCAGGGCTTAGCAAAACTGGGCTGTCATCCTATGTGAGTTAAGAACAATCAAAGCCTTATCCTTTAGCATACAGTGAAATGTACTTCACTGAAAGTCAGGGAGGCAGAAGGTGCATGGTAGCTTGTGTTGCAAGTCAGAAAGCTGCAGCTGTAATAAAAAAGGGTATTGTAAGATATTCTTCCCTGCTTTAGCAATTATGCTGTATTATTAAATGTGAATTGTTTTTTACATATTCATCCCCTTCTCTGGGTTGATAAGAAATAAATAATACATATTCAGTAGTCAAAAAAGTTCATCGGGACTATTTATGTATGTGAAATCTATTTTTAATCTCTGATCGGATCTGCCTCATGACATTTGCAGCCAGTTTAACTTTGCCTCTGTGAGCCTAGACTGAGTTGTTTTTCCAGAGACCTGCAGCAGATCTTAGCTGCAGTAATATTAGGTGAACAGGAGAAGAGATCAAGTTATGTCCATGTTACAAAATTACTAGATACACCATCCTATTCGCAAAATCTGAAGCTACATCCTAATCTGACTCACTGAGACTTGGATCTTGTAATATGATAGAATCGGATTTGAATTGAACTGTTTCAAAATAAGATCCCTGATTTTCATTCTGCCATATCTTGTCAAAGAGTTTTTGAAGAGTTCTGTCCTATTGCGTCAAGCTGTGTTGCAACATCCAGGAAGTATCCCCAGTGTGCAGACGGAGCACTGGTTTCCCCATAGCACTTGCAGAAATTGAATGGTTATCACAATTGCGATGAGAAAAGACCAAAGGTGTGCAAACGTAACTAAAGGAATCTCACTTACACAGCAAAATAAAGAATTCTGAAGGAGGGAGCAGTCTTCAGTCTTTGTCTGGCTAGTATTTTTCTTTTCAAGACTAGTATTTTTCATTTTTTGGTTACATATTCTAGAGAAAACAGAAACCTTCTGTTCCTTTGTACTTTTTGCAAGAATAGAGACCATAAACATGCATATCATAAAACTCTTTTTCCTACACCGAAATACCTTGAAAAATCAAGTATATTCTTCTCATGTTACTGTTGAGCACAGCAACTTGTGCTGTTTGAGACCTACTGTCATGTATTGAAGCCTTCACAAAAGACAAAATTTCACTAATTTCAAAACCACTAACTTCAAAAATTGGGGCTCAGAAGTGATTGCATCCTGTACTTATATTTCTACTGCACGTTTTTATTCCCTATCGCAGAAATTATAGAGAATGTTGCAAAAGAAGGGCATTACTAGTATCTAATTGTTTATACCACATATGGTGATGAAAAGAAGGAATGCCACTGTTAAACTTCCCATGGGATTTTAAGAAATCCGGAACTATGCATATACACATTTAAACTTCTGCCCAACTATTACATTTCTTACATTTGGTAGCCTTCTCTCAGCATGGAATGATTTTCTGCCGTATCTTCAACTGTGAAAATACCATCAGAGGACAGTGATATCATTTCCCAGATTCCACTGCCACCTGTGAAACAGCTCCGGGGGTACAGAGCTGTAACCACAATCAGAATCTGGTCTTGTCTACTGAAGTGAGGACAGCACTCAAATACACGTGCATGACAGTATTTGGTCACAGACTTTGTGACAATAGGCTGGGGAAGAGTTAGAGGAACCACAGTACTTTCATTTGAACCCACTACTATGACACCTACACTTTAGATCAAGGGATGCTGAAATGACCACACAGTAGGGCAGTCCTTCTTTTCACGCCGTAGTGGTTGTGAGCCACTAATGGTCCTGACAGCACTTGAAGTGTCTAATGCTTTTCTTTATACCCCCTCAAGTCATTAACAGGACAACCTTGGCTGTCAGTGCAAAGAAATTTCCATCCCTTCTGATTCAGCAACCAGAAGCAAAAAAACCAAAACATATGGGGTTTTGAATCTCATTATTTTTTAAGACAATTGTATGATTTTGTGGAGCTTGGTTCATGATTTTTCAGTGCTTGGGTGTGTGTTTTCTCATTAAACACTGTCAGTAAAATCACACAATAGAAGCTGGTGGCATCCTTGTTGGGAAACTGCATTTTCCCCTGTGCAACAAGCTCAGGGCACTGTGGGGCCTGGTATATAAGCCAAAAGATTTCTGCATTACAGCGTCAGGTTATCAAAACCTATCTCCCCCTCCTTCCTACCCCCAGAACTCATCTATATGCTAATTTAACATGACTAATGCCGCCCCACAATATAATGGCTCTAATGTTTTCAGGGGAGGAAAGAGTGGAAAGAAGCTGACGCTCCTGTTTGATTAGTGCAGTGTCTTCTGATAAAAATCCCAGATTTTCTGATTATAAGGGCTCATTGCATCAGCACCATGACTACATCTGGTTCAGCACTTAACCAAGCTTGCAGTTAGGTTTGAGTTTACATTCCTGTTAAGTATCAGTGTATTAAGCAAATGTTAAATACAATTTTCTCACCTGCTTTTGCGGAAATGACTAATCAAGCCCAACTGTTTGTTTCAAGGGAAAGACACTGTCACTCTTATTGTCAGGGGCTAGCGACTACAATATCTGCATCTGACAGAGCTCCCCCATGAGTTACAAGATACCTGAACTAGCTGGGATTTGGCTTCTGGGCCTTCCTGGCTCAGTCATACAGCCTGGGGATCTTTCAGTTTCTCCACAAACATGTGCATTGATAGTCCCTCTGCCCCTTTCCCCCTTCCTCCCTCACACTTACTGTAACACTATTAAGATATCAAATGCAGCAATTACAACAAGAAAACCCTAATTAGGCAGCAGCAGCAGCTTCTGTAATAAAGGAATCAAAGAAATCTGGAGAAAGAGCTAAGACAAAAGACAACAGAGCTTTCAAATCACAGACTTCTTGTTCTTAAAGGACTACTCACTGCAGATAGTCCTCCACAAATTTCACTTCACTTGCTTTCTCTGTACTTTTCTAGGACAAAAGAAGTAATACCAACATAGAGTCCTGTGGCCATAATCAAATAATAATTGGCCTTGGAGATCACTTATGACAATCAGGGAAGTAATAAGGTTTCTGAATAATTATGAATAATTAGGCACATTTATGAATAATTACACTGTTAATAACTATCTAATACATCCAGTTTTTAAACTGTAATTCAGTCATTATTGATTGGTTAGCCATCATCTTCACTGCTGTTTCCCTACTCATTAACATCCTGATTCAGCCAGAAGCCCTGCAAGGCTGCATTTATTCTTTTGGCATGTCAGAAAAGAGGAGTTTTATTGCTATGACTTCTGAATCCCAAGAAAGGGGAAAACTTGCTTCACAGAGATCATATTTCACTGACCAAAGGGGAGGGATATTTATGGAAAGAAAATGTCCTGGTACTTCCTAAATGTGATATTAAGGCAGTGCAAAGATACTATGACAATGAGGAGTGCAGAAAACAGGACTGTAGTTGTGTGTCTTCCTGTGTTTGGATTTAACTTTCTGTGTTTGGATTATGAATTTTTTGAGATATGGAGCGTCTTGTATGAAATAAACTTGGCAGAGCTGACTCAAGATGCCTCCAGCAGCAACTGGTAGAAATAAATGGTGTTTCATCAAGACAGAAGGGCCTGGGACATAAAATTTCTGCCTGGAAAGGAAAGGCCCAGGGAGCAAGGCCAAGTCACTGCTACAGTCCCAGCCAGGACCTCAAGCACAGAAGAAGCCTTGCCTGCTGCTCTGGGCAGAGACTACATGCACCTGCCCATCAGCAGTGCAGCTGCCACCACCTCCATCAGCACCTCTCTGTGTTCTGCCAGCTCTCCCGTGGCTCAGCTGGAGCCAAAGACAACAGGATTGCCAGGGCTCTGGCTTTGCCCAGTAACCAGCTTTGCAAAGGGTAAAATACTACTCCTGATATTCTCCCAAGCGCCTCAAATATTTGTTTTGCTTATGTCTAAATCTGCTTCTGATTACATAAATTAGGTAGCTAAATGAATGCCAGAGTTGCTAGGAAAGCCAATAATTAAAGGTAATGCTATGAATACCATCCCGAATAGCTCTGTTTTCAGGGCTATTTTATTAGTTTTACACCAATAGGATAGAGTGAAGCCAATCACTCAGAAAAAGTAAATGGAGCATCCTAGCCTTCAAACAAGGAATACTCTCTGTGCTGTTATTATTCCTCTTCCTCTTATTTACACAGCACATTTCACGCTGAAGGTCTGGGTCTGACATGGAAGAAATGTGAGTCATGATTTTGTATGATTTCGGTACGTTGGACACATGCTACCCGTTTTTGGAAAAGCATTCAGGAGAGTAAAAGATACAGAGCAGGTCCCATGAACTGTAAGTCCCAGTTTGAAAATAAAGTAATGCTGCAGGATGGACATTTCGCACCAGATAAAAACCAAACCAACATTTGGAAATTCCTTTTATTTACAGGACATGTGTAGCATTCTGAGTGGGTTCTGATGAAATGTCTTTATTCATTGGGTGCTTACCAGTCCTGACACGCAGGACAGCAAATTACATGGTGAACATAATGATAAGTGCTTCAATCATTCCAAGTATTGCTTTAAAAAGTATTAACAAAAAATAGATGCCATAGATGACACTCTACCTGTATGATTTTTACATTTCTATCCATTTCCCTGGAGAGAACGCTGATTCATTCTCCCTTTGAAGGAGTTTACTTTTTGCTTTTTCTCCATAGCTTTATATTTCATTTCTGTGCTACAGTGCACTGTTTTTATATTTCAGATAAGAAAAAAAAATAACAAAACCATGTTTGTTTCTGCTAAGGTTGTTAATTTTGCTGAGGTTGTGGCTCAAACCCTCTTTCACCTGCAAAGGTCAAAGAAGCCATGATAAGCTATCCCTTTCATAATCTTCAAGCATAGTCTTTCTAATCTCCTCCTGAAGGCTCAGAAAGGAGAAGAAAACAGGCAAAACACTTAGCAGGAAAAATGAGTGAGTGAATGTTGAATGTTCGTTAAACTGAAAGTGACCATTTCTAAAAAGCAGAAAAAGGTCCCAACATGTAATTCTGAGAAAGAGTCATGAAAGACTGACTCTTCTACTTTGGTTTTTACAGGCATGAAAAATGACTAAGGAAAACCACACTCTTTGCACTTTCCCATGGGCAGAAATAACCAATCTCTATCAAAGATCTAGAAAAGTCCATTATTTTATTTTTATATAATGTCTCATTAATCTGTGAAACTCATTACCATCAGATATTGTGGAGACTAACATGCTAGATGGATTCAAAAAAGATTGAGGAAGTCCACTGGGACTTTCCCAAAAGACTGGGGAAGGTACATTAATGACCTGATGTGACCTCTAGCTCACATACTTCAAATTGGACGAGATTAAGCTATCCCAGGTTATATATGGCCTTATACTTTTCCTCTTAAAAAAAAAAGAAAAAAACAAACAAAAAAAAATCAAGAACATTTAGTTTTCTGTAAAGATATAGATTTAACTGTGATTCCAGTACCAGTAGTTCACCTTCCATTTCTTTCCCTAAAACTGAACAAATGACTTGGGAATTCCCTGGTAGGACACCTGCCTCTATCATGTGGCGTAGTAGATATATTCAAGGACAGAATTTCCTGTTTTAATCAAAGGCCACCACTGATATTGTGTTTCTGATGGAGACCACATTAATTTTCTCTGTAATGTGTTTTCCTGATTATGTCAGCCCCCTCCATTAGGTGCATGGCAAAGAAAGTTATTCATATTTAGGAAAAGGGAGAAGGGTGCACTGAAAGTAAAACAAAGATTTTGCTGGAGCTTGGAAATGTCAGGTAGCTTTCAGAAACCCTGATTTTCCTTTCTGGCATTTGTCATTCTGACAGAATTTTGAGTGTGGCAAATATTAATGATTGAGTAAATTATCAAAGCCCTGCATGGACTCACTGAGAAAAATAAGCAGGTGAATTGTTGTTCATTTCCATCCTGTGGTGTTTGATTCTGTTTCAGGAGGATTTTTTTTTGCTCTGTGTTGGTTTTGTGGTCTACATGAGAATTTTCTATTTCAATTTGTCCCAACTCTGGGCTATCATTTTATCGATCTCATTTTTCTAGAATTCTAACTAGGCCAACCCGCAGTGGTATATACAGCATTTGACCAAACAATGTTGTCTTTTCCCAGTTCTAGCACACATCAGCAACCACCATTTCACTGAGCTCTGAAGCACCCCTAAAAACATTTTCCTGAGCATGAACATCTCTAGGATCTGTCAGCATTAGACTCTGCAAGGTTTTTGTATATCTCTGCTTTCACGTCACAGAGAAATACCATCTTGCAGCTGGTGTCTGTACCAAGGGGGCAGAGAAATGTGAAAGACCAATCTTCTTTGAAAGTGAAAAAGTCACCTTACATGCAGCCACCTGGGGACCCTGCACCCTCCTCGCCTCTCCTCAGTTGTGCATGACACTCTGCCCCAGGCCATGCTAACTTCCCCCAGCCCCCACCCCAGCCCACCCTTTCATCTTCGATTTGTTCATCCCCACTCCATGGATGTCATCGAAAGCAAGGGCCAATTAGCTGAATGTAGTCAGTGTACAGTGATTTGGATCCTAGTTTTTTGAAAAATGGACCCAAAAGGGTACATTCAAAGTGGTTCCTGACTGCAAACATCAGTGGTGGTGAAATGCTGGCAACCTGGGGCAATGAGAGGCAGAGCAGAAAGAGGACACTCGGGGGGGAACCATGTCCTTGGCTTAGCTATGTGGGACACAGTCGTGAGACCACGATGGCTTCCAGTGGGTTCTTTGGCTTCCATTAAACATCATTAATGTTTTCAAAGAAGCATGAAATCCACACTCATGCTTCCTCTGTTCCCCCTCTCCCCCCTCCCTGTCCCTCTTGCATCACAAAGGGGACCTTCTTTTGTTATATTTGGATAATTATTCTGCTGTCTTCTCTCCTGCTACCAACTAAACGTCTGTGATTGATGAAGGGAACACATTGAGAATTTGAGATGAAAAACTGAAGAGAGAGCAAAGCTGGGCAAATGAGCCAGTGGGTTGAAGCACTTGGGACATTAGAGGGTGTCAAGGATGGCAAATGACTTCATTGAAGTAATGATGATAAACATTTTATCCCTGTGCATATATGTGCATTATACCTAACGATCTCAAGCGTAAGTAAGTGAAGAAAGGCACTAAATAAATCATACGAACAGTGCCTAAATGGGAATCCCCAAGGAATGGGATCTGAATTGTAAATGCATGCCTGAATTTCACACATCAAATTACAATAAGGAGATTGATATTTTAAACAGCTCTGTACTTAAAGGGTACTGTATCTCGTCTTGAGGATTTTTCTTTTGCTTAGGTTGGGTTTTTTTCCCAATTACACCGTGTGTATATATCCATATACACATACACATATGTGTGTGTTTAAATTCATTAAATGAGGTACTTTGCATATCAGTGAGTTGTTCTGGGTTTCATTAGCATCTCAGAGACTGTGTAAAAAGTGTTTTATGCTTGACTGAGATTTTTTGAAAGACATAAATGCTCAGGGACAAACTCTTTTCTGTTACACCAAAGAAAATCTAAAACAATTCCTTGCTTTAAATGAACTTATCCTAGACTTGGTCTGATGGAACTGAAAATATAGTCTGACATGATAACACTTCTTTTATCTTTGTCTCTCCCTCCCTCAAATTGTGGAGCCAAATTCTTAGCTGGTGTCAACTGGCAAAGCTTCTTGAGCTGTCAGCAGAGCATGCCTGTTGGCACAAGCTGATTTGGTCCAGTAGCTGCACAAATAGAGAATGGACTTCATTATTAAAGGAAACAGGCCTTATGCAGAACAAATTATGCCAGAAATATCATCTCATTCCGTTTTGGTCTCAGACATCTTAAAATCATCGAAATACAACTGCAGTACTATAAACACACATTAATAAATCTGATAAGGTATGGGAAAGCTTCCAGTCTGGAAGAAATGATAATGTCTAATAAGAGAGAGCAACACTATGTCCTCACAGATAGCCCTGGCTCCCACTACATTCTTCAGTGGAAACACACAAGACAACCACGGAGATTTAAAACCTCCAGGATTTCAGCTGTTTTCCAGGTTTTCTTATTAGAAGAAAATGTTTTTCATCCAGTTAGTAAGAGGATTCTGCCCACAGATATCACAGTCATCCCAGGACCTCCCCGTCTTTCTTCCCAGCAGCTGAAGGAAGGCTGGTTGAAGGAGCAGGGTTTGCATGAAAGCTGAAGGTCTTTTCCCATTACATTCCTTGACAGGCAGGAGCACTCTCAGGCCAGGCTTTTGTAGATGCTGCACCTGAGTTTCTCATTCAGTATTTCCAAAGAAGAAAGAAGCAGTGAATGAACCTTTTAGGTATCAACTCTCCTGGCCTTTTCCCCAGAGGATTGCCAGCCCAGCACACAGACTTCCTTTCCCAAGTCTTGATCTTAACTCAGACATTACATACTTCATTTAATTGCAATATGCACTGATTCTTTGTGTTGCTGCTAAGGATATGCACTTCCATGTGCTTACATATATGTACATTATACCTGCATACTTATTTGCATATCTCTGTGTGTGTGTACACACACATATACACATATAGTTATTTTGCATTTGGGAAATATTTACACATCATACCATGCCAAAAGTAAGAAATTTAACTCATCCCCTGATTAAACTTTACCAATAATGAGGAATCTGGAAAGTGAACACATGAAATACGCATTTTCCATTGAATAAATCCTTTCTGCTACAGATACTTATAAAAAAACAAATCCATGTATTGATATGTAACAATTTCCATGTGCTTGGTGGTGTATAAAGCATAGCAAGATGTCATAGAGTGGCATTAGGTCTAAGGGCTAGATCTGAAGTCCTTCTCTGAAGCCAATTCCAGTCTTCACCCAGAATAGAACAAGCTTTTATACTGGGGATGAACTACTTTAAGGGTTTTTTCCCCCCAAACTATATATTTCAGTGTATTGCTAAATTATATGTACATTTTCCCATCAGCACTGCAACCACTTTCATTTTTTACTGGAAATACAGAGTGGCTTTTTGAAATACAGAAAGTTAAAACCACTTATTCTTTACATCAGCAAGCTATATTTTCTATAAACTGGGGGAAAAAAGTGTATTATATCCTGTAGTCCCTCCTGGAATAGTCAATCCATCACCAGACTTACTTGATTGTTGATTAACTATCAGAAAAAGACTCTTCCCTTTCCTTCCACTCCTTTACTGGCATGTCAGATTTTTGCCTCTTTGCATGATTAATGTTGTTTTGAAAGCTTCAAAAAACAATAAATGTAGTCTCAGATGTATACATCTGTATTTTAAATATGTTCTGTTACCTTAGTTTACTAACCAATCTGCAAAATATGTTTCCTGTTGGACTTAATAGGTGTGAGTGGTGCAGCTAGTGATAATGTAGAAGGTTTTCTGATTTGAATGAGTCCTTGCCATGAAATCAGATCCTCCTTACAGATTCAGGAATGTGGTGTATCTGGTAAGATTTCCCTCCAGATCTCCAGGAACTGTGTTTCTTACTAGATTTTTTTTTTTCCTTTTCTTTTTTTAAAGTGCCACTATTTTGTCTTGCTGTCCTGGAAAGATTTTGCACAACAGTGCACAAGACATAGCTGGTGCAACACATTTCTTCATGTCTGTAGCCGGGAGATACCTTTATGCTCTCAAATTCCTGTCTTCCTTAAATGTTCAGTGTATTCAGTGTATTGCAGGATCAAACCTTCAGTGGGTATCCCTTGGGAAATCAAAAGGAAGATTCCTTGAAGCCAGCTATCACCATATATATTTAAAGAACACAAACGGGATGAGACAGAGCATAATCCAGTATTTCAGGGGTTTTACTGGCATGATATTGCAAAGATCATATTAAGACATGCTGAGAAACACTGCAGGTTTCGTGAGGGCTAAATGTGTGTTCTCTGTCAATGCAGGAATTTGCCCTTCACGTGCTCTCAGTACTCCTGTTTCCTAACAGGAAAACTAATCAGAAATTTTCCTAATCAGAAACCGACTGCCCAACTGAGCCTGGCCTATGCTAATCCTTCAACATGCTGAAGTCTGAAGGAGAGAAAAGAAATATTGTACTGGCAGGATTCTCCTTTCTCCTCAGTATATTTGATATTATGTGCTTGAAAATTTGCAGAAGCACGGAATTTCAGTCCTGGTCCCAGAGAAATAGATCAGTTAATGGGACTACATAATAATCTGTAAAATCTATTTATAAATGTTGCCAGCAACTTCTATTACATCTACGGATTCTCTGCAACCTTTCATACTGTTATTAAAATTCCTGCATATCTGTATGATACTGTGTGTGCCTCTGTGGTCTAAACCATGACTAGAAAATAGTTACACCACCGTAAATTCAGAGTATGAATGTAGAAGAACCAATCCATTCCAGGAGAAAGATGGGCAGAGGAGTAGGAAGGAAACTGGCTGAAAAGCACAGTTGAACCCTTTGTACTGTGGAAATGAATCTCATTTTGGTGCTGGGGGCTGAGTTCATGTTGATGCACAGAAGTAAAACAAGAGTATTCAGACAAGTGGAACATGATCTGATAAGCCTGGAAATAACTCTGTCAGGCTATTCAGCCTGAATGACATCCCTGTCTGTGTCCTTTCAACACATTTGATTTGAGTACAAGCTTCCCAGAGGAAGGTTTTTCCTGCGCTTTCTGTCCTGCTTCACTACTTAACAAACTCCCTGATGGCAGAAGCAGTGCAGGCTGATGTGAGAGAAGAGTTATACACTTTTCTAGAACGGACAATACTTCTTCCATGCTTTTTTTTTTTTTTTCAGCATTGTAACCTCTCTGTCCTTTCAATATGTACTAGCCAAGCCTTTTCCTTACTCTGGCAGTTTAATAAGGTAATGTAGTTGTGTCTTTCATTTATAAGATGCTTGAACTCTGTGTGTGTACATGAAAAGATAAAACTAGAAATAGGTCTACTAAGGTTTTTCCAATATGAAGGAGATGAAACAATTTTTATAGACTTCCCAGAGTACAATTTCATTAAGGTCGATATTCACTGAATGAAACTTTTGCAAAATGTATACCCTTATTACATGAATAAAATGCAACAAGATTTGTGCCTGAAGATTCATAGATATAAATAATGTTCATATACACAATACCAAATTTCACTAAACTTAATATAAAGATTTATATTTGAATTATAGTCTTCAATTTGCACGATTTATGCCCTAACGGTTACGTGGCTGCATTTATCAGAAAGAGGCTGTTCTTCAGGGAGGTAATTCTACTTAAGCTTGTGATCGTTTGACTCTTGATCAGTGAAGGAAACTGAATCTCATTTTCTGTGTCTGTCTCTTCATGTTTTCCACCCTCACATGCTTTAAATCTGGCAAGAAGAATACATATTTCAAATCAGGGTATGAATCACCTGCCCATGAATCAGACAAATGCAGGCTCTGCACCTAGCACCATCTTTAATATTTTTCCAAGACATGCTAGTTGTGCTATCCACAATATGCATGACTTTTAGAAACCCGAAATATTTTTTATGGGGAAAAATAAATACTCCCCACTCTTGTTATTTAATCTTCACAGCATACCATATTGTCTAAGTGTTTACTTCTGAGCAATAAGGCACGTCATAGGTGGGTGGGAGAGCAGCAGTCCTTATATAGTCTTCAGACTCATATAGTGATATTTCCAAAGCTCTTGTGTACCCACTACCACAGATTGAATGGTATTGCCTTTGGGAGAGGGATGTTGACCAAAATCAGGAAATTGGGGAAGCATGGGAAAACTTGGATCAGGATGCAAAGGTGAATGAGTTGACACTGTTGGGTTATGGAAAACAACGAAGATCATCAATACAGCCTCATTTTGTCACCACTTATCCCTGAAAGAAATGTTATTGACTGTTACGATATCACTTGTATCAATCAATTAACAAATAAAGTTTTCTTCTGAATAAGAAAGAACAGAATAATCTCAAATAGATTTAGCATGCTAGAATAGAAATATCCAGATAACCACTGCTTAAAATAAAACACGAGAAAACTGTTCATGCTTTTTTCCAAAAATATGATTAAAAAATCGATAAAAATGAAAATTAATGGCAAAGAATCACCAAAAACACCTTTTATTCATGACTGATGCCTCTTCTGCAGCTGCAAGCACATTTATTTCTGCATAATCCCTAGCAGTGCAGAAGAAAGAGAGCCTTCAGGTGAAAGGTTACCTACATTTATAATGTCAGGTACTGAGACTGGTGAGGTAAAAGGTAAATGGTAATTTTATCATTAGCATGCCTGACCTCTTGCCCCCACCATATCTCATAGGGGATGTTACGAATGGCTCACCTGTCAAGATGCAAACACTTAAAGGTCAATGCGCACAGAAATTTTCAAGAGCTTACAACTGAATTGCTGACACCTTTTATTATCACCACTTAAATAAATGATTCAAGTGGCAAGACAAGGGTAAGATTGGTTTAATGTCAAGATTTGCGGTACGAATTCTTGGAGCATTATTTTCTGACCTCTGATTACCTGGATGTGATTTTTTAATTCTAGAACTGTATGAACAACCACATGAATTTCACATCATTTAAAAGAGTTTAAACATATATTGCTCTTTTGCAAGGCTTTCCAGCACTGCACAAGGAGGAAGTTTTGCTTTCACTGGAGCAGTGAATGCAGAGTCCTGGATCCACTATCTTCCTAGCCTACATTGTTAGAAAACTTGTTTGACCTCTGTGCATGAGAAGTGGATAGTTGTGACTTATGGAAGGATATCTTGCAACCCAATGACAAAATTTTTTAAACTCTTGCTACACTTCATTGTACACCTCACAACATTTTCCAAGTCGTTTTTACATTGAAAAGTTCTGAAGGGTGGATACATCAGCACCAGGTTTTGGAAGAGCACCAAGGTTTACCTATGCATGCAGTATTTATAGGATCAACTAGTGTGATTCTAAGGGGTGAGTGTAATTTACTCCTGACACTATATATTACATCTCTCATTGTTAATAGAAGAACCAGTCAGGTATACAGGACCCCTGAGCATGACCTGCTTAGAACTGATGCTCTGTAATACTAAAGCAAAACTTTATTACCATCGTAATGGACAGTCAGATAGCAGTGGTATGTGTTGATCAGGACAGAGAAATGGATCCATCTCTGATTCTGCTGCTCATCAGACACTAAGTCAGTCATTTCCAAGAGAGGAAATGACTGACTTCAGTTTTATGGAGCTCTCACAGCATCACAGAAAAGAAATGTGAAGCAGAATGGAGGAAGGTGGTTTATGTTACCCAAGAAGCAGATCTTACTTCTTTCTGATGAACAGGTTAAAAATCTCATACTTTGTAAAATCTCTTAGAATGAATCTTCTTTTCTTACACCTCTTACATTGCTTACTATTTCCAGTAAGACCATATCAAACCTTGTGCAAGTGAGCTGCTCTGAAGGGAGAAGATATGTTCTTTTGGGGAGCTGTCAATGGTAAAATGAGTGGAAGCAGGGTCAATTTGACACTGATGTGTGGTTAGGACTTGATGTTGCTTGAATGGTGAGTGGTTTGAGATTAGTGTACATGTTAAAGCTGCCTTACGTTTAGCGTTACAATTCTTCATCAGCAGAGGATACGCTGAGTATCCACCGCTATAAAGTAGCAATATTTTCAGTTTGACAGTACAAACACAGAAACTGATTATTTGTGTGTGATGCAATCCCTCTGCATCTATCTCTTGTCCTCCACACATAATGATCACTGTTCTCATTAATCTGATGTCCTCCTTGTCTCCATCTATTCAGTCTCTCCTCAGAAATAATATATTCACTTCCTTTGACTTAGTCACCTTCAAATTTACTTTTCCAGGTAATGTTCTAGATACATTTCCCATATATTTAATGAAACTTCTTCCTAAAACAGTCACATACCACTGAAGCTGTCAAATGAAAAGCTTTATTCTTCCTTCTTACCTATTACCTATATCACTAGCACACTAGTGCATTTTGCACTTTTTCCTAAATTATTTTGTTCTTGCCATCTTGTTGTTCTTTTGCATAAAGCACTTTACACAAGTAAGTTATCTCAGTGGGACTTAAACGTAGCCTTAAGTTTAAGCTTAGATGTTTAAGCACTTAGCTGAGTCAAGGATGTTATAAGTGCTGGAATTATGATTGCCATTTCATAAAAGGAATCACATAAAAATACATTCTTTTGAAGGCAACTACAGCTTTCTACCTGCAGAGCTGCTTTCATCGAATTTAATACACAGAACAAAACTGTACAAATTGCAATCTTTTTTTCCCTTGCCCTGGTCCTGTGCATCAAATACTTCTGTATTATCTTGATTTTGACTATACACAATTAAGATAATGTAGAATGGTTTATAACCATTATAAAAATATTTTTATTTTTTACCTGACCACCTGAGGAAGACACCTGGTAGTAACAAAATTATTTTTACCACATGCCTTTCAGGACATGAGAGAAATAAAACACTTTCATTTTTATGCAAGTATTATACAACCATGCTTAAGCAAAACATCTGTTATGCCTCACCTTTTTATGTTGCTCGGTTGTTTTTCTTGTTTGTTTTGAATGATTTATTTTTCATACCATCAGAAGTATTCAAAGAGTATTGGTCCCTATTTCAAATCTGACTGTGAAAATGTGCAAAACATGCCACTGTCTCTGACACTAACTGATTACTTGCACATGTGGAAATAGAGTCCCCTAAATATGGAAAGTAAGCATCACATTGCTGCTCCTGTCTGGATGTTGACATGTTAGATAACAAAAGCAGATATTCCGAATTTGTAATACAGTACTGCTGATGGACACCAGATACTAACAGGTGGAACATTACAAAATATATCCAACTCACCACCTTTTTCCTGCAGAAAAGTATAACTGATGCACTTGTACCTCTCCACAAAAGTGGAAGATGATTCTCTGACCATTTCCAAGACATGGAAGAAGGCAGAGATGCCTGAAGATGTGCACACTTTTATATCTGTTGATATATGCTGCCATAAACTCCACCATGTTGTAAAACATGACTCGTTCTTTACGCATAAGGAACTAAAATTGAGAAAAGCCTGGGCTGGACATTCTGAAACATTCCTGGCTTGAGAAGTTGATATCCTATTCCAAGATCGGACCCCCCCTTTCTTACCATGTATCCACACAGACCAATCCAAAGTGGATACCAATCATAAGTAGTTTGGTGTGGAAGCACCTGATGCTTACTTTTCCTCAATGGAAGTGCCAAAATAACAGTGCCCAGGAATTAAGGATTTGGTCATAGTGCTTCAGGATAATTTTAAATATGGTTGTGAGGCTTTCAGGTAGCTCTTTCCTCCGTAATTCTGCTCCCCTATAACTCACTTTCTTGTGCACATTTGTGGAATCAGACCTCAGTGCAGTACAGGAGCAGACAGTCAGACTAATGTATTCTAATACCTCCTAATGTAGACCAATTTTTCTTCATTGTTTTGTTTCTTAATAACCTCCAAATGCAAAATATGTAGGAAACCACGCATAAATTCTGGTTATAGTGTCATCCCCTAAGACACAAACACAGGCAGGAGCATTTTTGTGGAAGGAAAAAAAAAAGAACATCCAATTTTCCACTACAAAACAGGTGCACTCAGATTTTCAAAGTACATCACACTTGTCTCTCTTGTTTATTTAATCCCAGTTTATTGGATCAAGACAAAGAATATTACAGTTTGGTTTTCTGGCATGTTCATGTCCACAGCAAAAAGAAGGTCATTGCATTTGGGTACTAATCTACCAGTGCAGTAAGCCGTGATTAAAATGTCTTGGTAATGTTCTCAGAAAAGCATTACAACTGCTTGAATCCATATCCATCCATGGCCAGAGAAGAGGGGATGCTAGTCTGGTTTGGTTAAATACATATAAACTTATTCCCCAGTCAGTCAGCTAGAGCAGCAGCCCTGCATTTCAGCAAGCTAAATAAAAAGATTGCCTGGGGTCAGGATAAAAGCAAAGGTACGCAGGGCCATGAAATAGTTTTTGCTGTTATCATTTCACTTCAGAGGACCCAACAGAGCTCTCACCAGAGATCATGAGTGACCTCAGGTCTCCTTATAAGTTTCTTATGCCCTGAAATTTATTATAATGTCCACCAAGAAAGGGAAGGGTTAAATGAGAAGGGCGACTGGGGGAGGGGGGCCCATGTTTTGGCTTTGTGCTATGTTCTAATTCTGTCAAGGAGAGTGATCGCTGTCAGATAAGCAGTGAGGGATGGAGTCCTTAGAATAAAGTGAAATGAAGGTGCAATGCAAAAAAAAGATATCTCTGTTCAACTTATGCGTGAAGTTCTGTATGCCTGAGCCACATGCTTCCTCTGCTGCCACTGCTGCAGCTTCTCCTCTTCTTTTTTTTGTAATCGTCCCCGTTATGAGTCTTTGTTCACAAAGGTGGAAAACACGGAGGGCTCTAATGATGCATTATCACAGGTCAGAGAATGAACCACATAAATCTCCCTGGCATTTGCCTCCACACAATACCTCTAAAAAGGACAGCAGCATTCCTTAAAGATGTAGCTTTTCCCCAGTCAGACAACTCAAACAAGGCAATGCACCTGTGGGCTTTTGCCAGGATAATCACCTTTTCCTCTTACTGCTCCTTGGACAGCTCCGACCTTGTCTGCTACTCTTCAGTCTGCCATGTTTTCTGTAATGAAGACTAAAATTCAATTGTACATCTGGGACTAATAGCTTTTAAACCTAAATTATTTCTCTCGTGGTTACAGTCAGACTGTCATAAACATGCAAGCAGTGCAGTACATAGAGGAGACATGCTTTCACTGTAAAAGCCATTTTGAAAGCAAAGCTTCAGTCTAATTTAAAGAGGCTATTGTTGTTATAGTTGGAGACTGATGGAGCTGTCTTTGAAGACAATGTCAGTTCTGCAATTGGCTTGGTTTAAATTAACCGAAAAGGAACCTGGATTGTAGAGAGGAGTGACGGTAAGTCTATGTATAAAATACCAGTAATCGATGGCAGTTATGTTATTGTCATGACAGTATGATGGCAGTTCATAGTACCACTGAAAGCAAAGACTTCCAAAGAAATAACAAGGTTTACTATATATTTCACAAAAAATTACCAAGGATGAATAGAATAGAATAGAATAGAATAGAATAGAATAGAATAGAATAGAATAGAATAGAATAGAATAGAATAGAAT
>JAYRBT010000082.1:65226695-65249168 GCA_036023395.1 Myiotriccus ornatus
ATAGATAGATAGATAGATAGATAGATAGATAGATAGATAGATAGATAGATAGATAGATAGATAGATAGACAGATAGAACCAATCTCTCTCCTCTCTGCTGTGCTGTTCTGCTCTGAGCATGCAGGCAGGGAGGATGCAGGAAGGACTTTAATTGACGTCTCTAAAAGCACAGGGTCTGACAGAAGAAGAGAAGGGAAAGAAAAAAGCTACTTCATGCAGGTTTGGTTTTTTTCTCTCTATCCAAGTACGGATCTATCCAAAAACCTTCTGAAGAAAAGTGGTAACATTTTTGGGGAGAGCTAGACCAGATCCTCATAAATGAATACATGGTAGAACTGGGAATTTTGCCCTGGGAAGGAACTCACAGCTGTAATTCTCCCTTGCACTCAGTTTCATGACAGTGTGACACCAACCACAATGGGTCTTTGTTAGCACAACAGATAAATGGCTCCTGCAGTGGTTTAGTCACTTAAAAGAATCAAAAATAAACAAATAATAGTAATGCTTGCTTTAATGTTAGACTTCAAGGTGGTTTTGATTCACAGTATCTTTGTATTAGTCAGAAATTATTTAATATCATGGTGCACAAAGTAACTAACATAGCTTTAAGCCAATAGATCTGGGAAACTTCTGGGTTTCCTCCCACTCTCCCATTCCAAGAAAGGACAGGTGAATTAAATATTTTATCATGAAATATTATTTCTTAATAATTTGCTTGTATTAAGAAGCAGATAATACATTATGGTCAGAACAATATTTATTTGTAGCAGTTCACCATCTATTCATTTATATAAATACTTATGACTTCCATTTCTTGCCTGGTCCATTCTCTCCCTCCCCAACAGCTTTATTTTTATTACAAGATTTTATATGTGCTATTAGTCATAAAATACTATTAACCAGATATTTAGTTGGTGTTAACTGTATCTGGCCCTATAAGTTCTAGTTGTCCCAGCAAAAAATAGACAGGTATGACTGAAAAGCAGAAGAAAAGTAATAAACTGTTAAATCATCAATTAGGCTATTGCTTTTCTTACTCATCCCTCTCTACCTCAACCCCACATACTAAAAAAAAAAATCAAGACAAGCAAGGTTTTCAAATCATATATTCCTTCAGCAATAATAAGGTGGTTGATACTTAAAGCCTCTCACCAACCTTAATCCCCTAAATCCCCTGCATGCCATAGCAAATTGAAATTCAGTTGGGGTTGTCCAGCCTTGTAAAGACAAACCATCCTTCATCAAAGAGGTGTCTGTATTGATAAATTGCTCCCTTCATACGCATGACACTATCTCTAAAAGTGATTTGTGCACATTAGGACAGCAGAAATAGATGAAACAAAAAACCCTTAAGAGTAAACTAAGATGAAGAATAAAAAAGATTACTTGGAGCAGTCAAGTAGCTTTTTACAGAATCAAATTTGGGGAAGAATCATTCATTGCAGTCTCTGTAAAACACAATTCCTGCATATAGGCCCAGCAGATATGACTTACCATGGATGTAAAAACCACTGTGGAATTCCTCAGATGTGCTTGCAAAGCTATTGTGGAGATGCAGTTCAGGAGGGCAAAACACTGAGCAAATAGAATGAATTCTTCTGTTGTCTGATTGAAAGCAAACATATTACAAGATTAACAAGTATTTTGATTCCTGCTGTTCTAGTGCAGCTGGGATGAAATCTTAAGATGTTGTGTTTTATCCAGTGCACAAGCTCAGTTTTCTTTTCTAGAAGCACAGCTGTGGCTGCTGCTGTTGCTGATGTCTTCCAGTTTGAACATGCCTGTCCTGAGTAGCTATTCTTTATTGCTTTTTGCAGTGCTCCTCATATAACATACTTTGAGAAAGGGTTGTTCCTGCCCTAGATTTTCACAGCAACTGCTGCTTAGGATGTAGAATGCTGTGCTGCTGGTGGTACTTCAGCTGTCTCTACATTTTTCAGGTTAAGGAGTCTAAAGAAACACAAGCTAAGGGAAAGTGAATGTCCGATAAAATACAGGGTTAGTAGGGATTGGACAGTAGATGGGAAAGAGACAAATACAAGCAGCATTAAGGAGTCAGTTCAGTAACACATTTCAGAATATCTGATTAAATGTATGCAGACAATTAAAAGATTTGCTAAATCAGAACTTGAAGCTTAGAACTCCATTGCACATCTCAGCTCTTTTGCTGAGCATTATTGAAACTAGAAGTGACCAGGCAACTCTGCTACTTAAGAAAATGTGGTTTTCTTGAATGTTTACTTTTGTTTTCATCTGAGTTAATTATAGTTTAGAAGTAGATTCAGGATTCCTGAATTTAGGCAGATAGTTTGTACTTTGTTTCTTCTTCATATAATCTCGTTTTGTAACATGGTAGCAAAGAAAACCCAAATTATGCTGCTATATAAAACTGTCTGTGGCATATTCTGCCCTGTTTAAATTGCAAGTGTAAAATATATTTGAAGCACATCCTTACCCAATCAAAATTCAATGGAATAGAAATGTAACAGTCTCATAGTATCTGTTTTAGTAGTATCATTGTGTATTGCAGTGATTAGTAGGTGAATATCTACTTTGCAGCAATTAGGAGAAAAAAAGTCTTATTGAAAGATCTAGTCTAAGTTTTCAGCCTGATATCATAAGGAGCAAAAGAATGTTATTACCATTTATGTGTAGACAGTCCACTCTTGTCTCCTGGCACAAAAATCCCTCATATTTCAGGCTCTGTAACAAAGAATGGTGACAATTTATGGTGGATCAAATTTTGCTGCTGTGTTTTGAACTTATTTCCAGTCTTTTTCTCCCACTTCCCTCAGCCTTCCCAGTGTTATTATGGGCACTTCACAAGACTGGCCACTAGACAGCATATGCCTGCCTAAAACAGTTCCCTGAAGAGCAGCAACAGTGAAAACACCAAAAAGAAATCCAAAGGTCAAAAAAGATGATTCCAAAAATAAGAACCCTTTTAGAAATATGTGGCAAGTCTATATGTATGTCCCTGAAGGTAATCAGATCAGACGTAAGAACTGTGCTGTTCCCTACACTGATCCTTTGTCTCTCCTGAAGGTTGGTAACTCACAGCTCAAAGACCCTTGACAAACAGAAGTGATTGACACTCTCCTCATTCAGACCTGATGTGCCTCAACCATTTTTCCATGATTGAATTTTGTATGCATGATCTGAGTTCTTGTACAATGTGTTGTTCAGAGAATTCAGATGGCTTTGCACAACTGTTTAATTACATAGCTAATCCAGCAGCCTTTTCTTTCCACTTTGCAAATCAGAACCTCTATGTGGGTTGCTCCATTCAGATGCTTATTTTAAACATAATATAAGCAGAGATGTACAAACTAATCTATAACTTATATTGTCTGCTATTCTTAATTTGTTATTGCTATAAAAATGAGGAAAAGTAAAGCGATAATTGGGTGCAAGCTCAGCTCTCTTTCATAAAGACATTGTGGTTGAAGAGCTCAAGACAGAGTAGAAACCAGGAAGGAAGAGATGGCAGCCTAAATGTATGTGTGCTTGGATGGGTGAGACTCAAAACCACCCATGTCTTCAAGCCTTGTCACCTTTGCACTGTGTTCTATTTGTACATATATGTGCGTGTGTGCATATAATAATATCTGTAAGTAATTAAATTATGCAGTTCAGTTATTTCATTTATTTTATGCCTCTGAAAATGTTTCTTCTAGTGTAGAATTTTTGCCAGCAAAGTTTTCACACCTACATCTTCTTTCATCTCTATTTCCTGCAGAATCCAGAAAATCAGCACATTTTTTATTATTTTTATAATCTCTCTTTATGTTTGTGTCTTTAGTTTATAATTTAATTCTGATATTCAGATTTAGTCCTCCCACAGGGTTTCTTACTGAACTTCAGAAAATTAATTAGTTAAAATGTTCATCCTATTGATAGATGTTGATTTATTTTGTGTCGTGCATTAGTAGCACTCATTTTACAGTAGCAAAGAGAGATTTGTTAGACCAGGTCCTCCACACAGACCTGATTTGACCTGTGATGATCTGTAGCCTGAAGATCTTATAATTTAAATAATCAAAACAGATGGAGGCTGGGAGAGAAGCATGGGAAGCATTTCCAGTTTACAAACACAGGTAGAGGGATGGAGTGTTGGAGTCACAGCATAGCCAGATGAAGCACAGCTAAGCCAGGTTCCTCACTGCTGTCTGCTCTTTACACAGACAACAGACAGAAACAAAGTCCACAGAAGCCAGATCAGCCTACCTGAGATCTGAGTCTCTGCTATAAATGTCTTCCCATGGATTAAACAGAGAGCCAAAGGCAACTGTGCTCCCAGCCAGAGAGGTTTCCTTAAGGGGCTAGAGGACAAAATTGTTTGAAGTTACATAATTGGTGAAAGATGCTGATAGCTCCACAGGGGAGGGTTCAACACAGTCCTAATTCTCATGGAAATAAAGTAGCTAGGTGGCTTTAAAAATCGAGTCTCTCACACCTTTCAACCATTTCTTATTGCCTTAATGTTTATAGCAAAACCAATTTGCCCGGTCTTCTTTTGCCCCTGAGCATTAACTCTCCCACTCCCCATTCCTCTTGACCTTGTCAAGCCTGCTTTAACTCTGTTACTCTCATAGCTACCTACCCCTGCTCACCCAGCCTAGGGGTTCAGCTCCAGGACTGCTCAGGGACTGGGCAGACAGCCGGCAGACCCCCGTGGACTGGCGCCCACGGCAGCAGCCGTCAGGAAATGCTGAGTGCCTTGCAGCCTTCACGCTTCCCAGAGGCCAAACCTGCAACACTCGCAGCCTTTTCAATGCCAGATATCAACAGCTCTTTCTCATCACCAAGCATTAGCCATGCCAGCCTCGTTTGGTACAAACGCTTCCTCGCTCATGGGTATAAATTCCTGCTGAGGTCTCACATTCACAGTCATTCCTCTGACAGAACTGCCCTCACCTACTCTGATATCTTGGAGTAGTAAACCATTTGTTTAATCTCTTTGCTTTTCCCTGACTGCCAGTAATGAAATGCTGCTCTTTCTGAAATAATTTCCTGACTATTTGCTAAGATTCATCTCCGACATTTCATTAAATATGATCATTTAACTGTACAAGTACAAATGTATTTTTAATTTAGCTTACTGCAGATATTATAGATGTGGGGAAATGAATTCGCATTGCTCTAGGACAAATATATCATTCACATATGAATGCCACAAAAGAACAAATTATTAAAAATTACTGAAACTTCCACAAAGATTTATACTTAACATATCCATTTTCAATCTCAGTGCCAGGGAAACGTATAGCTTGTCACTATATCACACATGATATTATGAAGAATGTTTGGAAGATTTCCCTGGGAATCTTTATCAACATTTCAGTCTTGGATTTCATGCCAAGGACCAAACTCTGCTTTCGGGAAGAAAGGTGAATTCAGCTGTGGTTTATTTCAGAAAGGTTGGGTTATCAAATAGGCTTTCATCAAAGAGTTCCCTGACCACACATAAAAAGAGATATTACTTTAATGATAAACCCAAAAGAAGTAGATTAAATATTGATTAATTTATCCAATGCATCTTCCATCCATAATGTTTTGTCAACCATATGTTTATAAACTGTCAGTCATGGTTAGAAAATAAAAAAAAATATAAAAAAATTAACCCTAAGTTGGTCACAAAGAGAGATTTGGACCCCAGTAAGTGTTTCAGATATTTTTGATTTTCATGAGAAGCTGGAACTGAATCATTTTAGTTCAATTTCTTGGATTTTTTCCCTGTTTCAGGACTAAATACTGTTGTTTACTTCAAACGGAAAGTAAACAAATTAAAATTAATATACTGTGTGTTTTAATACTAAAAGGGTACTATTATTTCAGCCAAACTTCCAAGCATCCAGTTTGGAAGAATGAGGTTTATACTGTGCTAATCTCTATATAAAGAGGGGAAAAAGAAAGCAGTTTCTGCTCCTGTAGATCACAATTTGCCTTTTAGAAGGTAAATAGCTTAAGAATAGGTTAATAAATAACAGAACTCAATTTACTCAACATTTCAAAGCAGTGCAGTGAAATTTTAATGATGTATTTCAGTCTGTCCTGGCCTTGATGACATGACTTCAAAGTTACTTGAATCTTGGCCCATCATTATAGTCTTTTGTTTTTTGCACAGTATAGGGATCTCTGGATTATGATTCCTATGTTTATATATGAGAGGAATAGTAACAGTAACACAACAGAGGAAAAATCATATGCTGGAATTTGTATTTTATCACGTTCTGCTTCCATGAAATGTAACATTTTCTTAACTGTGTTGCATCAATTGCATTTGTTTTTTTCCTGTACCAGTGTAAGAAATTTATCAGTATTTTGAACATATTTTCTCTCTTTTCACAAAACTCAACCTTACAACACAAATACTTCTGGTGTTATTTCCAAGCTTGAAGCACAATATTGAACTGCAGGTTGGTGCTCCCTCTGTGACTCAGAGCTTCCAGATTGCCTCTTCACAAACTTAAAGTCATCCTTTCGTTGAAAAGACATTCTGCTTGGCTTACAACTCTGTGTGACAGATGTTTCTGAAATTATTTTGCACAAGGGAGAAAACAACAAAAAAAGGCACTGTCCATAACAGCACAATTGCTGAGTCATTTCAGCAGTTTTTTCCTCAGTTTTTCTAGATTACTTTATACCCTGTGCATCTGTAGTATAACTGAATTCTATTTTGGGTGTTGAAATGCATGTAAAGTCTGGCCTTTTTTGTTTAGTAAGAAAACTATTGAGTTTGGTTAACACTTAACTGGAAAAACACAGAGAAACTTAGTAAGCCACTTAGGATTCAGCTCAAGTGTATTTTAAGACATTTCTTCTCTGAGAAGTCATAAAACTGGTGTCTTGCTGGAGTGTCCTCCCAGCCTTTACCTGATATGGAAAATAGGTGTCTTATCAGACGTTCCAAAAAGATGCTTGAAGAGTCCTACCATCAATTTCATTGACCGCACATGAGTATACATATCAGCTGGAATGAGAAGCACGGCCACACAACTGATTGCATTGTTCTTGTCTGAGAAGTCAAATACCAATAATATTGACATGGCAGGAATTGGAGGCAATAGCTAATGAAGACAGAATCCTTACATTTTAACTAATCCACCCCTTCCAGGGGAGATTTGCCAGAGTCACTAGTTCTGTCTGTAGCTGAGAGAACGTGCAATGTAGCCAAGTAGCAAACGTATAAGCCAACATGAGTAAATGTTTATATTACGCCGGTGGATGGTTCTGGCCAGCAATAGGACCGTGTTTTGCAGTTCAAAGAATTAACTGAATAAGGAAAACCAGAATAACGATGCTGTGATAAATTAGGTTTGTGATTAGAAAGACTGTAATTCCTAGGTAGTGAAAATCGCAGATGCTTAAGGAAACGTCAAGTTAAGGGAGTTAAGTAGTACCAAATCTCATTGAATTTCAACTGCCATGTTAGTTATCTAATTTTACTGCAATAAGAAATCTGCTTTCAAAGGCCCTACAGAGGTTCTTTTTTGCATCAGTAACTTTTGACCAAGTTTACTTGGGCAATTTTTTTTCACTTTTTTTCTACAAGGATGGTCTTTTCTGAGCAGTGAAGGAGGAGTCCTCATGCCTGAAGTTTGCCATGGTCTCTGTTACTTGTCAGTGTTACGCTTTGTTTATTTTCCAGTGCCAGTTTATTTCCAATACCAGCAAGCATTCTGCACTACTTGAGCCTGTTCCAAGATACACAGAATAGAAGGAAGCAGAGGCTTGTTTTAAAGTTTGAGGGTTTTGTTCTTAGGATGGAGCTAGTGGAAGAATTGTCTTGATATTTGACCCAGCAAATTACGCCAGCTAGTAGGTGCTTTAATTTGTATGCCTGAGGCTTAAACAATGCCACATCCACTTAGGGACCTGAGCGTTACTGTTCTGCTGCTGTAACACTTAGTGATATCGAATCATGTTACTGTGGATGTGTGTCTGTAAATCCTACTGGCTACGTGCGTACTTATGTGTATATTTCTAGCATGGGGATGGGAGATGGAAAATAAAACTAAAGATTATGGAGAAGTTAATTTCCGAATTTAAATAAAATGATCCATCGGTACAAACTTGTGGACCAAATGGACAAAGACGTCACAAGTAATCAAAAGTTTAGGGTCAAAAATCCCTACTAATCCAAAGTGATCTTGAATGCAGGATGTCAAAAGCTTTAAAATTGACAAGAGAACAGTCCTAGATCAGCGTGACATGGCAAACACCAGTTGAAATGCTGAGCTAAATAAGCCACAGGAGACCTTTTTTACTTATTTTAAAATAAATTAGTATCTATAGCTTTTTCCATCAGGATATTTCCCCTGAAATCATGTGGTTTGTTTTATGGATGTGCATCATGTGAACATATTTTAACGAGACATAGGTCATCTAATTACATGTTTGCTTCAAGCACATCATGTATGTTCCTAATATTCTGATTACCAACTGCAGCATCACAGCAGCTCATAAATTACTCCCATCTTCTATGAAAAGTTATCACCACATTCTCTCTTACCTACTGAGGGTAGAACTAACTGTATACTATCCATCTTGGAGAAGCTCTCTGAATGGGATGCTGTGAGGCTCCATGCACTGAGGTGTTTTTTTTTAAAAAAAGTCTCTTGACATTTAAAAATGTGCAGGTGAAGTTCCTGTGGAAATCTGATTTAAATGTATGTCAAGCAAATTTTTTTTAGAGACAATGTTGATTTTCAGTTCAGAGGCCATGTGTATGACTATGCTTCATAGTGGCCTTTAGTAATGGTTGCAGTTACACCAGTGACAACAGCATAGTAACAGTACTGGTAATAGTCAAGCATACTCTGCACTGATCTGTAGAATACTGTCAAGTTCAGATAATTAGACTCCTTTGCCTTTTTCAGTTACTTAATGCACTGTCACACAGACATGGCTTGCATAATTTAGTTATAAATGACCTATTAATACATATAGCATCATTTCAAAAGCAGAAGCTTAATACTGATGGTAAGAGTGATAACAGCAACAAGATGGTCAAAGAGGAAGGACTTGCTTGCCAGGAAAAAATATGTGTGCATGGCTCATAGTCAATAATATCAGCCAAAAAAATGCCAGTATTTTAATTAAATATGCCTTAAGTGGAAATGGAGAATTGTCTGTCCCCAACCATCCAAGTCACCATGCAGTTAAAGCCAAAAGTATCCATAAACTGTCAGGTTGTTGGTACTGTATTTCTCACCAAGGTCCTCATACCCTGACTGCCAGAACAGCACACATTCAAGCTTTGGGAAACCCAGGCAAGCAGGAGAGAACAGACTCCATCAGAATTTGAATGTACTGTCTTGCCACAAGTCATCATCTATGTGGATGATAAGGCTTTTGCAACTGTGACCTATAAGACCATAAGGCAAGGGAGTTAGAACCACAGTAAAATTATATCAATAATGTCATTAGGAAATTGGTGAGAAAAAATTCTTGATACTAAGCACAACTCTAGGTTAAACATTTGCAAGGAGTGCTGGATCATCTTAGGAGTAAACATAAATATATTAGAAAGCAATCCATTTTGTCAGGGAAAATGGCTCTTATACTTTGTTACAGAACCAACTGGGATGAAAACCAAGTAATCAGCAGCTAAAGAGAAGGTTTTAAACCATCATCAAAGATTTGAACTTTCAGTGGTCTTGCATGCCCCTCCTTATTTTAGAAGGATCCGAAATTAAATTCTGCGCAAAATCACCTTATTTTTGTGAACAGCCGCAGGTAAAACAACAAAGAAGATACTTTGAAACCTATTTAACATCCTATAGTGAGTGCCCTTCAGGTCCTGCATAACAAGTCAGCAAGTAAATTGTAATGACAAAGTCATTTTTATGGGGCACATTTTGTGTATTCACTTTAGTACAATTTACTTCTTGGCATTTTTTTAAAAAGCATTTTACCCATCACTGAAGTTTTTCTGTCTTTTATTTATGCCATGAAACAAGAAAATACTTCCTGCATATATCCTGCACTCGCATAAGACATGAGCAGTTCTTTTTTAACATGCCTTTCTTGAAATAAAAAAGCCACATGTAAAGTATTATTTAAAAAATCACCCAGTCTCATCCACTGCTGCAGTAACTTTACCATGTTCACCCAGCTGCATGTTTCCAACAGAAGACTTCTTAAAATGCAAGCTGGAACTATATATTAATTCCACTAATGGTTAGCTGTCTTTTTCTGAAACAACAGTCTGACCTAAATTTGCTAAACTGCTACAAGAGTAGCAGGTAAGTAAAGCCATGGTAGCTCAAACAGAAGAATGGGGCTCAGAAGACAATCCTACCCCAGTGCTTTTGCACTCTGCCTTGGTGACTCCTGGCAAGCCGCATAAGCCCTTTTTCCTCTTTCTAACCCTCTTCAAACTGTTAATTCAAACTGATGTTTAGCTCTATCACCAAGGTGACATAAATATATTAGAACTCATATGCTTTGCCTCTTGAGCAAGTCTGCATTGTAAAAAAAAAATGTGACACAATGTGAAATATGTCTATCTGTATCTTATGAATTTGAATTTTACTGTGAAATTACACTATCATCAAACATACCAGTGTAAGTAGGATCTACCATACACTATCTGTGCTGCATCATATATTGATCAGCCTTGAGAAAATATGACATTTTGAATACCAGTGGTCTCCTAGTGAAATACACACCCTGTGTAACAGTAACTGGTTGAAGTGAGGAAAGTAATCCATCCAAATTTTCTGTAGGAAACACAAGTATTGGGTGTGAAACTCTCATAGCAAGACTACAAGCACATGCCAAATGAGAGAATGAAAAGAATATAGGGAAAGACTTATAGGGAAAGACTTTTTAAATCAGGCAGCAAATAGGTGCAGAGCAAGTTTACTTGGAACACACAGGTTAAAACAGAGACTTAATGGTCCCAAAAACACTGTTTTGAAAAAGGGATTCAGGTCCAGACTGACTCAAAAGATCTTTTAGGATTAATGAAAAAAATTGAGGCATGAAATGTGTATAGATTTTATTGCTGTATATCTGAATTCTTGATGTTATATAGGAAGAGAAGAAGGTTTTACAATCTTGTGCAAAGTGTCTGTGTGTGTCATGTTATTTTCTATTGCTTGTCTTTGAAGCGTTAAATTATAAATGCAAAGTGCCTGCCCTGTACTCACTCCAAGAAAGAGTATAATTAAGCTACTGGGAAAATAGCACCTGTCTGTAAGACCTAATGCACTCAGAGCCGAGGTCTCAATTTTTGTGATAAGGAATAGCAGAACTATATGCTGGAAATATGATGTGAAGTCGAAAGGAAATGTTTGCAACATAATAGCCCGGCCTAAAACACCAACACTATTCACTCATCTAGCTACAACTTTGACAGGTTTTGCATGTATAAGAAAAATACAAATACTCACCTGAGAGCATTTAAAGAGAAAAGTTACAAAGGAAGTAAATGCTTGCTGTAGAAATCTTGATTTGCGTATTATAAATGCACCTTGATACTGTGCTTGGTTGTATTGTTCTTTTCTTTTACTGTGTCTTGTTCTATACAAAGCTGTGTAAGTAAATTAAAGAGGGAAAATGTTTTCCCTCCAGTACAGAGTAAAAGAGAAGAAAAAATTATTTTAGAAGAAACCAAAATAATTTCCTTGGTTTAACTACCAGACCAAAACTGTATCATTATTCTAGCTTTAATTTAGGCTTCCTACACAGATAATGTGCACTTGATACATACATGGTTTTAGAAGCTGAATGTGACAGAGAGTACAATAACAGAAGCAGACTTCATAGAACTGGTTAGGCTACAGCTACATTATCCTAGATGAACTGGAAAATCAGACCCCAGCAGCAGCAGGGGAAAAGGAACCCTCTCCCAATAACCATGGGAACAGAGTATTCACAAGTAATTAATATTATATGTAGCTTAGATCAAGGTGAGAATTCATGAGGCTGGTTTCAAGCCAAGGGGAAACACTTCCTCAGATTAACTTCCCACACTAAACGTAAGGCTGATGTTCTGTGCTCATCACATCAGATGTTCCCCCCCACTGGAGCACACAGAGTGGTACAGGTCCTATCTAGATATGCACACATACATGACTGCTTTTCTGTTGAATTAGCCTGAGTACATTATACAGAGTTTATGCAAGCCTTATTTTTTGTGAATGTTGTATTAGGCTGAGGGAGATAAGCTGCTAGTTTAAAGCAAAAGTTTGAATGAAGCAGGCAGACAGTATGTAATTTGGCAGAAACCCCAGCAGTACAAAATTAATACGTCCAAGTACTTTTACCACATTTAAATTGCTGGAGAGAGATTATCCCAGCTCAGTGCTTTAAATCCTATCGCCAAAAAGTTTTTGATGTGGAATTAGCGCCCTATTGTTAGATTTACTGTGGCCACAAATTTATTCAGCTAATAGCTTTTCTTCTTTGCACTGCTGGCTCAGTGTAGAGCTCGGGGGTGAGCACCACCTCAGCACATCCACACACATTAAAGTGTCTTCTCTAAGGCAACCACCAGTGATTCTGGTGGGTTATTTTTTTGAGAGAAGCCTTTCAGTTGTCTCATCTTATCACAGGGTTTTGCTAAATCTCATCTTGCTGCTGATATTCCTGAAAATGTCTAAAGAAGGGGAGAAGTTAGTTGTGTAATAATAAAACGATTTTGTGTTGTTAATAAACTTGAGCATTGCTTATGTGTAAGTGCACTCCATACCCATAAAAGCTTTCATCTGCTTCTCAACAGAGTTACTAACTCAGATGGGGCACCTGGTTAGGCTGCCACAGCTAGTCTCTTAGAACATTTGAAACTAACCTGGGTAAGCCCATGAACTTGTTCATGGAACTCATGTTCCCCAAGATATTTCAAAAGCATGGTTAGAAAAGTAAATTTTTACAAAGCTTGGCAAAAGTTAGTCAGGTAATTGGTAGTTATCTCTTTTAAAAAATCTTTCTTCCAGATGGCTAAGTATAGTCACTCTGTCAAGAGTGGTTGTGCCATAGTCAGAACTCCCTTTTTTTTATCATAAAGTTGTTGTAGAAGGGACAATTTTACTCTTGTACAACACTGGGTATATCATCTGTGATTAAAGTATTAAGTAATAATGATAATGATGATTCAGCTGCGTGGCGAGAAGTCTATTCCTATCAGAGAAAAGTCAGGAAAGTAGTAAAAAGAAACCTGATATCTGGATTTATTAAATCCATTCAGATTTAATGGATGCAAAAAGATGCAGCGCTGTACTGTACTCAGACAGTTAGCAACTCAGATGGAGACAGACTGCCAGATGCAATCAGCTGCAGTGGAATCAGATCCAGCAACTTGACTTCTTTTTCTTTGCCTTCTTCTCAGCATTGGTCAAACTTTTCATAATCACTAATATCTTCCCCAGACCAATGTGGGCAGTTTCAATTAGTCATAGCCTTACTTACAGTCAATTTAAGAGCAGAACTATCTCATTAGTTCAGTCAAGGAATGAACACATTGCATTAGGAACATTTTTAGTTTAAAAGGTATTAGGGAATTTTATTTGCAAAAGCCATCTTTGATTGGACTTAATAGCCATCTCAATATAGGAGAACTGCCAGTGTGAGAGACAAATTATGTTGAAGAACAGAACATTTAAGGAAAGTATTAGGATACACAAGGGATTTCTGTTTAGTTACTGGTTTCTATGGATAAGTTAATCTTGTGGAGTTCAAGATTTTGAAAAATCTACCAAGGCTGTGCCTTCCATGTCTACTTAACATTTCCACCTTTATTAGTCTCTACTGTTTCCTTGAGTTTCACGAGTAGAGTCTATACCATGAAGTCTTCCAGCAACAACAGAAGCATGTCCACTTCTGGAATGTCCAAACTTGAGGGTAGTCAAATAACGAGAAAAAGCATTTGCCATTTCTTAAGCCCCATTAGGACTCTGGTCCTGCAGTGCGTTCAACCACATGGACAATCATTGAATTCAGTGTGTTCTCTGTGGATATCTACATATGCTCTCAAGCCACATTTTACAGGAGGAAAAGTTGCAGCAGAAATGGCAATGTTCCTATCACAACCTGTTGGCTACACAGCAGAGAAAAACTAATTGAAATCCATTTTGCAGCAATGTCATTAAACTCAGTTCTCAGATTGAAGAAAACATATATTTAAGCCTTTGAACTCTTAAATTACTTCAGTTGTTTTATATGCCACGTTGACTTCATGACCATGCATTTCCGAGTAATAAATTATAAGAATATTTAAGTAAGACCATACCAGCATTCTCTTTTTTCCTGCCTCAGAATAAAGAAATGCCAAAACAGTTGGTGCAAATGGTCAGCATGAGACTGTGTCCATAACAGTTTTGGAGTGGTTCTGGTATCCCCCAGATTATCCAGCTTTGCCTTCTAAACTGAGCATGAAAGGACTCTACTTTATCTAACAGCAGGTATGTAGATATTACTGAACTAACCCAATCCAAACTAGGGTTTCATCCTTAATTTTTAATTTGAACACATAGGTGGGTGTTAAAAGTCTGATTAAACTTACATTTATTAAGTTGCATTTACTGACACTTACTGTAAGATTTATAAAGCTTTGCTATTGTGTCCTAGATTGCAAGAATAGACAGATCAGAGTTGAAGACAGGTATTTATCAATTAAGGTAAGCAATTGGTAACCTTAGAGAAAAGGTAAAAAAATTGATCCCCTGCATTACCTCCTTACTCACAATAAAGAAGAGTGAACAAAAAGAGAAAATTACTCTTTTCTGAACAACAAAAGAAACAGATTGTGCACAGTGCTTGCACTGGATGGCTCTGGCAAAAGTTAAAAAAAATATATACCTTTCAGATTTTGGCAGGATATACCAGCCCTGGGGTATATTGTAAAGGCTAATCAGCCAGTCTGACAAGAAGCTGAGATGCTAAATCAGCTAAGAAGGATACTTATTAAGTATAATCTTAGAATAAAATTACAAATAGATAAAGTAAGAAAATGTATTACTATTATTTCAAATGTGTATTATTTCCTAGCTAACTGTAGGTTTTTATCCTTAAGCCTTTTCAAAGGATTTAAGGATCTGACAAACTACAAAGCATCCCAGTTCTTTGTCCCTGAAGTCAGAGAGATGAAAAGCTCTTTGTTGTGCTCCACTTCCCAATACCTTTATCCATGTTATCCAGAGAGCATCAGAGTGCTGAACTTCTGCTTTGGCCAAGCTGAGAAAAGATGGTTTAAGGAGCACGTGAAAGAATCATCACCAGTGGCTTGTGTAAGGTAAATGCTTCCTCATTCTCGCAAAGAATTTGAGAAACTGTCTAAATGTCAGGGTTCTTATACCATCGTAGAACATAGCTTATCTTATAAACTCTGTAGTATGTAGGTACTTCCTGGAAAAATAATTGCAAAGCATTCTGTGCTTTAATAATCTATTGCTGATTGCTTTGAACAACCGTTTTAAAAGCAATACTGAAATTACTGTACTAATGTGACAAAATTGCTGCTGGGATTTTTTGTGATCAGAGGGCCCTTTATTCCTTCATTATTAGTAATAGCTGGAAGTACGAACACCGGCATTTTTCTTAATAACAATAATCACAAAACCTACTTTTAAGATCTTTCCCTTACTGAAATTTGAAGTCTTGTTCATGCACACATTCTTTTCAAGAGCTCTTTCTTTTCCTTACTAACCACTGATAGAATAAGTGTAAGAACCTCTGCTGACACAGCCTGCATGAAATTATGTCCTGTAGTCTCCCTCGTACATCTGCATGCAGGTTATCTGTGTTGGTGTGCTGTGGAATAATACTAGGCAGCCTCAAGTTTCCTCACCCATCCATTTGTCTGAAGCTGCATCAATGGGGCATCTCAGCATCCTGAAACATATATCTCTATGCCATTTGGCTCTTTCTTTGGTAATGCTGATGAAGTCTCTCTCCTGTATGTGCATAGGAAAAAAAGGAAAAAGAGGAGACCAGCTCCAGTTCCTTCAGAACAGCTGAATATCTTTGTCCAAGTAGGGAAAGCAGCAAGAAGAGATGTGCTTGCCCAATCCTTCCTGCAGATCTCAAGCAAAGCTGAAGATAAAAAGCAAGAGTGAGAATGAGGGGCCAGGCAACTTCAGACACTGGATTCATGTGTTATTATTCAATATCTTGATTCAAGCCATAGAAAAACAAATCATATAACTTTCTTTACATTAATTTGAGCAACACATTTTTTATCTGTTTTTTAATCTTGATAAGCAGTTTATTATGAAATATTCATTGTAGGCTGTATTTGCCGTAGAAAATGTTGTAAAGGAAATGTACAGAGAACTGGACTTACTAAGACTAGAGTTTCTCTCATATCTTCCTTTAGCTCCCAACAAGCAGCAGCCTTCTCTGGTTGGTGCTAAACTAACAACAGAGAAGGGGTGACATTAGAGTCTCCCAAGCGGATTTTGCTACTTAACTCGTTGGCAGAAAGTCACAGTACACATCAGCAGGAACACAGCCAGAGAACAACAGGGGAAGAAAGCATGAATCAGATGATGGGAGAGGGCCATCAAGGAGAGAAATGAAAGAGAAATAATTGCTAGGTAGTTTTCTTAGTGCATTTCCAACTTAGACACATGCATAGAGCTACCGAAGACAAAGATGACAACCAGTAATAATGCTAGAGAGGCAGGTCTAGGTCACTGCTGCATTCATGCTGGTCAGATCTGATTGTCTGTGACAAACAGTGCTGAGTAATTGCTCTAATCACTCCGGTAGGCATTGTACCTTGGCCCAACAAAAGGATGATGCAATAGCGGCTTCAGAAGCCTGCCAGCCCTTCAACCTGACATATCTGACAGCAGCGCATTGGTTTTAATGGGAGGGTTATTTGGAGTTGCTGCTGTTCAACAGGGGAGAGCCCAATGAGTATTCCTAAGTTGGCCAGAGATAAGGGTCTCATTAAAGTGCTCAAGAGTACTTATTTGCAGGTTGACTTGCTGTGATGATCAGTTGGTGGAAAGCTATAACAACGAGAAATGCAAAAACATGTCATAGAGCATCGGCTGCAAGTTTGTGCTTCTCTAGAGCAGTGAACAATTAGGGTGGTGTGTCGTCAAAACTTTCACGTCAACAAAGCAGCACATTTGCTTTAAATGAGACAAAGTCAAATCTACTTAGAGGAAACAAAAACTGGAACATTCTTCTGAAGTGTATGCCACTTCAGGACGCCAGACCACTTGAGAAGAGTACTGACTGAAAGACTCCATGAGGAATCTGTAATTCCCTTCCGTAATTCCTGGGGTTTCTTCTCCTTCATGTTTGCATACTCTACTTATAGTAACTATGCTTTGTGAGATCTGCTTTCCCTTCTAACGCAGATGAATCTGCATTCCCTTCTAAAGCAGCCTGAGACATCTACCTCTTTCCTATTACAGGATGTCTTCAGAATGACTATTGTGTAGAAAGGAGCGGTTTGTTTGCCTAATTGTAAAGGGATGCTACATTTCTTAAACCCTTCAGCCACTCCACTCTCCTAACCACTTGCTGCCTCTGGAAGTCAAGTATATTCAGGGCTCTTCATAACTGAGCAAGTCTGATGCACACATTAAGTGCCTGAGATGAACTTGAGTATCTGTTTTGCTGGCTGCTACAAGACACATCTGCCTCCCAAACAGTATGCCCTACATGATTTTATTGCCCACTCTCTCAGTATCAAAAGCAAACACTGCTTGCTGGGATGCACTCCCAAGTATCTCATCTGTAAACACTAAGTGAATTGTCATTGAAATATACAGCATAGCCTTCTATTACAAGAGCTAAAATGTTTAACACATGGGTGAGTCCCCTCTGGGGGACTAACACTTGGCAGAGCTGGCCTCCCTTAATAACATGTTGTTCTCCAATGGAATGACTACAATAGATAATACTAAGTGGATGTAAGTGAAAGGCATGCTGGTAAATACTTTGTTTATTTTTACTCATGTCTGTGTTTGTGTGTGTGTGCACACATGCAGTAGTGTGTGTCTGCAAGGAGGTCAGGCTGCTTGACCTTCAGAAAATAGGTGGAGCTGCAAATTCAGCAACACTGTTGTTTGCACTGCTTTAAGCATTCATCCCCCTGTAACGGAAGAATTCCAAAGCTGACCCTTAGGGCATGTTTATAGCTTATATCACCTAGCTGCTGCCAGGCAGTAGGAGCTGTGTTTCAGCTTCATATTTAAAATGCATTTTTGTCTTAATTTTTTGCTATTAAATTAGGTTCTCAGCATTTTGCAGGAGTGTGTGCATGTGCATGTGTTAGTGTGTGTGAGAGAGGAAAGACTTGGAGCATGAGACTGAGCATCAGCCCATTTGAGGAGGTTTGTGGCTTCTGTATTGGTGACCAGTGCACAGGAGAGCCATGCTGTGCTTGGGAAGGTAGCCACATATGCCTTCTCTCAGAAGTTTTATCCTGGAAAGGTGAACAGATTAGCCCACCCTTACTAGAATTATAAATGATTACTGGAAGTCTGGAGAATGACCTGCAGGATCGTTTTAGTAATATCACAGAATGGTGATATTACCTACCTCTTTGCTGGGTTTGATTTTAATTTATGTTTTGCAGATATTCAAGGACTTTTTCAGCAGTCCTGAAAATATCTCTTTGAACCAAAGTCCATTAAGTTGGGACTTTTTTGATGAAGGAAGACAAAGGAAGAAGAAAAGCCTCCAAAGGTACAAATCACAATGCAGGGGAAGAAACCTGTGGAAAAGCAAAGCCCTAGAAAAAGTATTTTTAGATCTTCTGGTGTTTGTTGTTTATTTTTTTCAAAACTGGACTTTGCTTAGACCTTGCACTCCACATCCCATGTAAGCAGACATGGCAGCCTAATCACAGGATTTCAGAAAGAAATCCTGGGCTTGCTGACTAGGCAGCAAAGGCAGCGCTTGCAAGTCACACATATAAAGGGATGCAGTCTTAGCCCATGCTTTCTTCAAGACTGACATAAATGCCTTCATTAAATTAAACTTAAATTAAAGATTGATCACCCAAAATGTGACCTATTAAGCTAGTGGGCTCTTACTGTGGCTTGTCACAGGTGTTCTTGGGCCACTGAAGCCTCTCCTGAGCTAACTACTGATACACTACAATCCTTGCATCCGACTCCACTTAATTTTATTCAGGGTTACATGAAGGAAGGTTTGGAATATTGGAAAATTTTAAAAGTTATGTAGCTTCTGTCAATTGCTAATGTGAAAGGTAATTTATTTTGACTTATTGGTTCTATTTTTTTCCTTTTGTCATACCCGTATTTATGAGTCAGTCCATTTACTTCGTTGAAGGTAGTTATATCCACAGCTGGTATCCACAGATGCAGCTCCAGTGACCTTGATTTGCACAAGCTGTGGATTTGGCCCACGTTCTCAGGGGACCTGCTGGGGATACATATGAAGGTTAGAATGCAACCCAACAGGTATCCAGAATGGTTACCTTTTTAATTGTGGGAATTTCTTGTGTAGGGACATTACACTAAAATTTGATTATAGCTGCTTTGACAAGTGTAACACTCTGTAGGAAAATCAATCCCGTTTCTGTAATGAAGAAAAACAAGTCATTTTGAAAAGGAAATATGATTATACATTCACAGCTTAGGTTGAAGAAACAGAAGGCAGCTTAATACAGTGCAGGCTTGCTCAGAGGGAATATCCACTCGCTGAGGCCAGCATAACAAGATTGGATTCCAGTTTAATGTGGTTGTGACTCAAATCCCTTTGGAGAGTTTGTTTGACAATCTGACAAAGTTATCTCAAGAAAAATAGGTTAAAAAACATAAACTTGACTTCAGTAACTGCATTTCCTCTTCAGCATGTAGAGTATTTTGCCTGGAGGCCCCTGCAGCCTGAAGCCCCATAGGTAACACCACTTTGTGCCTTTACATAAACCAAAATGTTTTAGCAGGCATTTTGCTTCAAGAAAAGGTTTGCCATGTGATCTTAATACGGGGAAATAAGGTCTTTCTGATCTCTCTATATGAAAAAGAGAATATGAAGGAGATGAAGTGTAACTGTTGTTCCTGCAAGGACATGGGCTCATCTCCAGTAATTTCTAACTACCGTTTTAGTTATATTTGAGTAGATGCCTTGTTCCCTCATGATGCATTTCAGAAATTCCTGTTTAAAGTTGAATCCTCACACTTAGTGTCAAAGCAGAATGTGCTAAGTGAAAGTGAATGCACAGCACTGTTCTGCTTCTGCAGATGGGAAATGGAGGCACAGAGAAATGTGCCTTGTTGCCTTTGGGGCTAATTGCTTAGTCACTGGCAGAGTCGAGTCACTCCCACACTCTGTCTTCGGGCATAGTCACAGAGTTGCAGCGGCAGTAATTGGAGCCTTCAAGATATTACAACCTCTAACTATTCATTACTGTCCTCAGTTGTCATTTACCATCTTCCAGCTGGTGGCTGCCAACCCACAGTTGAGCCACCAGAACAGATTCTGTAAATCCTAAAGGTTCAAAGTCTAATCAGATAGATCTTCTCAAGTCACCTTTATCTCCTATGAGGAAAGGCTGAGAGAGTTGAGTTTGTTCAACCTGGAGAAGAGAAGTTTCCAGAGAGACCTAATTTTGGACTTTCAATACATAAAGGGGGCCTATAAGAAGCAGGGACACAAATATTTTAGTAGGGTCTGTTCCAACAGGACAAGTCCTAATGGTTTTAATCTAGAAGAGGGTCAATTTACATTAGCTATAAAAAAGAATTTATTCTGGATTCTGCACCTGGGACAGGGGAACCCTGGTTGCGTGTAATACAGACTCTTCAAACTCATATATTTTACAAATATTGATGAATTTTGTTCCTTCTGGTACATTTAAGTTACTTTTATTTAGTTCATGATTAATGTTTGTTATTCCTCCCATTTTTCATTAGAGAGATGGGCAATCAACGACCATATGAAGTTTAACAAGGGAAAGTGCCAGATTTTGCACCTGGGACAGGGCAACCCTGGTTGTGTATAGACTGGGGAATGAGAGGCTGGAGAGCAGTGCTGTGGAAACAGACCTGGGAGTCCTGGCCAATGACAAGTTGCATATGAGTCAGCAGTGCCCTGACAGCCAGGAGGGGCAACCGTGTCCTGGGGGCATCAGGCAAAGCATCACCAGCTGGTCGAGGGAGGGGATTGTCCCACTCTGCTCTGCACTGGTGTGGCCTCACCTTGAATATTGTGGCACTTCTGGGCACCACAATGTAAGAAAGACATTAAACTCTTAGAGAGTGTCCAAAGGAGGGCAAAGAGGATGGTGAAGGGCCTTGAGGGGAAGCCATATGAGGAGTGGCTGAGGTCACTTGGTCTGCTCTGCCTGGAGGAGACTGAGGGGAGACCTCACTGCAGTCTACAAATTCTGTGTGAGGGGAAAAAAAGGGGCAGGCACTGATCCCTTCTCTGTGGTGACCAGTGACAGGCAGGACTCAAGGGAACAGCACAAAGCTGTGTCAGGGGAGGTTTAGGTTGGATATCAGAAGGTTTTTCACCCAGAGGGTGGTAGAGCACTGGAACAGGCTCCCTACAGAAGTGGTCACAGCACCAAGCCTGACAGAGTTCAAGAAGCATTTGGACAATGCTCTCAGGCACATGATGTGATTGTTGGGGTGTCCTGTGCAGGGCCAGGAGTTGAACTTAATAATCCTTGTGGTTTTCTTCCAAGCTTATCCTATGATTCTATGAAATCTTTCATGATGAGGTTGGTGAAGCCCCAGAACTGTTTTCCCTGAGAGGTGGTAGATGTCCCATCTCTAGAAATATTCACGGCCAGGTTGGACAGGTCTCTGAGCAACCTGGTCTAGTTGAAGGTGCCCCTGCTCATTGCAGGGGGGGTGGACTAGATCACCAAGCTATTCTATGATTCAACTATCCCATCTCTGGTTTGGGTCAAGTTGGACAAACTGAAATGTGACCCTGCTGGCAGCTCTGTCTTAAAATTAGGAAGTGGTCACAAGATGCTGGGAAAGGTAATTTCTTAAAATTCTCAAACTTCTTGAGGTATATTTGCAGTAGTAAATCTGACTACATCCTTTTTTTCTCCACCAGAGAACCTAAATCCAAATCAGAAAAAAAAAAAAGGATCAAAAGTGCAAATCATTGGCATTTATTAAAAAAAAAATTAGAACCATAACTTATCAGAATATATAATTTAACTGGGTATTAGCTGATAGCCTTACTTCATTAGAGATCCCTCTGTAGTCTCTAGAGCATTCACTAGTCCCCTTTTCCTTGCATCCTGTTACCTGCACTTTGACGTGATAAGCAGGCTGAACCCGTATCATGCTCCATCTGTTTGGAAGCTTTCTGATGCTTGGTGTGTCCCTTACCAATGACATTTTTTTTTCACCACTACACTAGTCATCAACATGACCTCACTTTCCCAATTTATGACCTCACATATTCTCTGCTAGGACATGCCTAGTGGCTGGAAAGCAGCCAGGCAGAAAGGGACCTGGGGGTGCTGATCGACAGGAGGCTGAACATGAGCCAGCAGTGTGCCCAGGTGGC
>JAYRBT010000082.1:65249268-65271182 GCA_036023395.1 Myiotriccus ornatus
TAATTGGAGTTGGATCAGGGGTTGGACTCGATGATCTTGGAGGTCTTTTCCAACCCAATCTATTCTATGATTCTATGCCACAGATGAGGATCTTATTTTTGTTGAACCCCATCACGTTGTTTTTCTCTCAAGGTTGAGCAGTTGGACACATCAATGCCAACAGCTGTAGCTTGCTCCCTTCTCACCTGAAGTGACTCCAAGGCAGGGCCTGACCCAGCAGATCAGTAAGGCTCTGCATGCTTAAAATTTGCGGTAGACAAACCCTGGAAAGACAACCCCAACTAGATGCAAGCACTGTGTAGTAGGATTCTCAGAAGTAAGTGTGGCATGGGATATTTTTGAACGCACAAAATTACATGAGTAGTTGACCATGACAGCAGACTGTCCTGTCTCCAGGGCATCAGATGAGCAGCACAGAGAACATAACCTTCGATGAGGTCTCTGAAACCAGCTGAAGATAACCCCAGCACAATGTTGCACTGACCCAAGATGTTGATGAACAATCAAGACAGGTCACAGGACAGAGGGAGAGGATACATACTCAGCTGAGCAACTTTCACTCTGAATTCCTGCATGTCGCACTCAGATCACAAACTGGGACCCTTCCAAAGAGCATTCTGAAAATTTCAGCACTGTCTTAATGCCTTTTAAACCCAAAATTGATTGGGTCCCAAATATTAGGAGTCAAGAGCTGCCACCTCACAGATACCTAAAGTCCCTTTCTCCTCAGTGTTCAGTAAGCACTGGTGGTTGGGTGAGCACCTTCCTGAGAAACACCTACAAGCTGATACTTGGGAACATTTCCTTTCATAAGCTCTCATCGTATTCTGGATCTCCCCATATTTGAACCTTCTGCTGATACTCATAGCTCCTTTCACAGACCCAGATGCCTCAGGGAATAGAAAACTGCAATTCCTTGGCCTTACTGTGCTCAGTTTTATCAACAATGAGGAAAGGTCTGGCAAAACACTTTTTTCTGTCCTCTGTTGCCCCTTCCCTGCTAATGCAGCTCACTGTGAAACACCATTCTCTGAGCCTCACATCTGCACTTCTCTATCACCAGCCTCTAGCAGGAAATGGGCACTTCAGCAGCATAGCCAGCAACAGACCCATGTTGCCACCTGCTGCACCCTGAAAACTGTGATACCCTGACACACTGTGACACTCAAACAGTGCCTTGCTTGGGACACTGACATTATGGGGCTGTTCCTGTGGTAATTACAGCCTTGTAAGTAGAAGCTAACTTTCCTCCCACGGTGCAACAGGCCATCATCCCAAACTACACTTGAGAGATGAGAATGAATGGCATATTGGATACATTGTACTCTGGGCTATCTCAGGGCACCAGCTGACATAAGCACTATCTGATGTGCTGTGAATAATTCAACGGGAATGCATGCCTGTCTGCACCAAATTTGTATTGCCAGGTGATCCAGTAATGCATAAATCCAATCTTAGTGATCATCTGACCACAGCCTAAACGTTCAATGCTTGGCTCTATCATTAATCTCACTGTGTGATTTTAGACAAGTCATTTTCCCTTCCCTGAGAATCACTTTCCCACAGCTGGAAAATGGGACATACCAGGTTCCTGTAAACCCATACCTCTTGGGGGCTTACTGTCCCACTGCAGGATATAAGTAAATCTGCAAGGTTCGAATGAGTGTTTGTAAACAAAAAGAAATAATAATCATTAAAAAAAAAAAAAAAAAGATATGAGAGAAGTGAGGATGGAGAACAGCTATGTTTTAAAGGTTGGTGGGAGGCTGTTACCAAAATAAGGAGCTTTATTTTCATTCAGAAAACAACTTTTAGAGAAATAAACCATTTCTCTGTCCATCCTGCAGATGCAATTATTCCAAGGGAGCCGTTTCTGAAGGCTGTACTCTGAAGCACAGAGATCAGCCTCAGCATTTGCAAATGCTGGTAGTGCAAGAATCTTTATGCTTCTGTAATTAATTAGATTAAACTGAAATAATATTTGCAGTTTTATCTACCTGCTCATTTTTCTGTTTTCAAATGGGTACTTCTCTTTATTAGTAGACTGAAATACTTCTGTGAAGAGTATTAGGTGATTTCGCATAATGTTAGCTTGTGAATCATCACAAAGTTAAAAAATAGTTGATGAAATTCTTTGTTCAGCCAAATAATTTATTTTTAAAAAAAATGAGAGAAAATGGCATAATATGGATCAGAAGTCATTCTATGCCATACTTACTATCTGTTCCAAAAAGCACTTTTTAACCTTCTAAAACAAGTTATGCTAAACTAGTTTGCAATGTTAAAGAAAGTATTGCATTTACACTTTGCACTTACATACCAGTGTCTGCCATACAATGCCACTATTACAACTGCCCTTAATGATTAATGGGTTTGCCCATGTTTTGGAAGAAAAGCAGTTTTAACATTATGGGCTAGATTCAATAGTGTGCTTGAATGCCACAAATCTGTCTAAAGCCTGTTTTAAGCTCCTATATCCTTTTTGGTTTGTTCCTTTTGTTCCCTTTTTTTTAAAAATGTATATCCCTATTGCACAAAACTGAGACCGACTGTATGTGAATTAGTCGTCACTTTAACAAAACTGTTAAAGTTAAGAATGTTTAAGTATGTGAGTGATCAATAAGATCAACTCCAGGGACATGAAATAAGTATGTGAATACACAGCTCCATAAATACATGCCTTGGCATGGCTGAGAAGCGGGAAGTCTTCAGCATAAAGCTGATTCCAGAGCTGCTGAAGAGTGAGGAACTACAAGTTAAAGCAGCCACCTATGTACTAAACAATCTTCTCTCTTAACACGACCTCCTGAGCTTAGTTGTCATGCTTTGCCCATCATCAGAGTACCTGAGCACACTTGGAAAGTTAAGCTGATCATTTTACACTAGACTTTAAGATTAAAAATGTTTACACTGAAGTTTTCAAGCATGGAAATTTACTTATAACACTTTCTGGCCATAGAGGGAGAGTGTATTTCTTTACACACCAACCCAAACGTTACTGACGATTTCCAAAAACCTCAGGCCTAGAGAATGTGAAGGAAATGTATTGTTCAAATCAAGGTTAAATTTATAATGCGCTTTGATCTTCTACTAAAAAGTAACAAATTAAGAACATTATCCTATGCCTACTACAGATTTAAAAATATTAAAAATGGAGAAACTCCTTTTACTCATAAAGATCTAACGTCTTTTACTATTGTGCAGGATTATTTCCTAATTAATATCACATTTACTAGCATTTTTATCCAGCAAAGGTTTAAATGTCTCAAAGAAGGTATTTTACAGTTTATATCATTCTGTCAGTGCAGAGATAATGGTCTTACTGGTGTTGCATAAAAATCACTAAGTAAGTATTAAAAATAAGAGGAAAGGTTCTTGCCGTTTCCAATGAGAAAGTCTGCCATGTGTTCATCCATGTGTCTGAAATTGAGCTGCTATTTCAGACTGTGAATTTTAGTAAATCCTTCAGGTAGAATGGAGGGCTAAGTCTGGCATACTACTGAGCCAAAAAAAGCTGATTACTACCAGCTCCCCAAACCCCTTTTATTTCTGAATTATATTTAGGGCAGATATTCTCAGGCAACAAACCTGACCCCAGTGGACAGTCAAAACCCCTTCTGTGAAAGGCTGATGTGCCAAAGATTATTTTTGAAGTTAAGCTGGTGTACTTTTTATTCTTTTATTGCAATGAAAAATGTGAATATTTTTTCTTCTGTTTATTTTTTTTCCCTATACTTGTTTGCTTTAAAAATAATGGGTAAAATCCTGCCTGGCTTAAGCCCCTGGGAGACCTGCCAAGATATCACTCATCTAGTGCAACTTTTGCACCGCAATGTAAGTATTATGGATGTTGAATTTTAAATAAAAACATCCTCTTTCCAAGTGCTTTTTACCACTAAAATTAAACAAAATGAAAAAATCAAAACAGTCAAGACTAAAAACTCTTTCTCTCCTAAACACTTGACATTGTTGCTCTTGACTCTTCCAATGTTATAGTTTAAATACTTTTTTGGTTCCCACAGGCAGGCAGGCAAGACACAGCCTGAACAGTGGACATAAAATCCCTGCTTTCTTCTCACCTCCTTTTAAAAAATACATATCAGACAGTCTTTATATGAATTTAAAAAAAAAAATAAAATAAAGCAAAAAAATCTATTCTTTTTATGCCATTATTAAAACTTCAATAGGTTGGCTTACTCATTTAATTCAACTTTTAGCTAACATTTCATTTTTGAGCAAGACATACTGACTCATTCCTGAAGTTCTTAACAAGCAGTTTCACTCTATTCTTTTAAGTAGAGGCTTTTCACACTTTTTTAAATTGTATTTTTTTCTATATTCAGGGTATTTTAGTGCTTGCATATGCAAATAGATGAGAGACACTGTTAATTTAGGTGATACCTACATGCAAGCACCAAATGATACTCCCTTTCTCGTCAAATGGTGAGACATTTAAAGAGCATTGGGGCAAGGCAAATTTAATTTGTGACATTGTGATAGGAATTCTTGAGAAGGACAAAGTGCTCAATAAATGACAAAGGTATCTCTTGAGAAAGAGCTGAAATCCATCTATACTCAGGCATTTCTACAGCATAAGAAAAGCAGAATGAAACAAATCTGCTGTTGTTATTTTTATTGATTAAACTTCCTCTTAAATTTGAAGTAAGTGTATTCAATGGCAGTGTAGTCTCTGGAACTCACTGTCTAATCCAACTAACTTGAGGATAAACTCGCAATTTAACAGACAATGTGTATTAAGCAGCTATTAGGTGTGACACATACACAGTGATACAGCACAAGAAAATTTGGGAGAGTGAAGATTCTTTATGCTGGAAAGAGCCTTGTAATGTTTCATGACAGGACACACAAAATACTCTTCTGTTAAATAAAATTAATAATATGCAAGAGCTAATGAAGGAATAGCTGGCACCTGAGTAAATGGGTTATAAATCTTTCTCCATCTGCTACATGCAAGGCTTTAGGAACAAAGATTCAAGTCAGGACACAGATAGGTATTGTCTTATCATATATATGTTGAAAAAGACTTGTAGATGAAAGGAAGACAGCAAAACACAGCATTACCTACATATGGCTACATAAGATGGATTTCAGAAAAGCTGGTCACTTCTTTATTAAGAGAATTTACCTACGTCTACCCACTTCTTTTTTAAAATTTATACGTCGCTGTGCCTCTCAGTGAGGCAATGCATCATTCACAGTGCATCCATAGGCTAATCATTGTAACTGTATTCATGTTTCTTTCCCCGAGTTAAGCTAAAGAGGCCCCATGCCACAGCCTCGTGTCCTCTGTTAAAACACAGCTATGGACAACTTAGGCTTGACTGTGTCCCTGCTGTTAGTGACCTAAGACCCTCACTTATAGATAGACAAATACAGCTGGGGCAAATCTCATTCCTGATCATTCCCTTTGAGCACATGAAGGACATCTCTTATTTTGCTTCAAAGAGAGCAGCCCCCGCCCTGGGGAGTAATCCTGATCTCCTTCTATGTGTTCTTGCTCCTTACTTTCACTGGTAGAGTTCCAAAGTGACTTCCTAGCAAACACAGAAGTTCTTTCCACTCTAAAAGTTATCTATTATTATTTCAATGTCCCACTACTTTACAATGTTCTTCACAGTCATGTAGTGTAATCTCATTTTTGTTGTCCCGTTGTGTGTGACATCAAGGGAAAGGTACGTAACTCTCTTGTTTTAATCTGGCCCTCACCTCTTCAGTGATGGCAGATCTGAGGACTCGTGTCAAGCTCTGGTAAGGAGGCAGAATATGCTTGCCTCTTTTAGAAGTCTAATGTAAACTTCTTCTGATATATCTGAGAAAGGTCATTTATAGCAGCTGCACCTAGAAGGGCTGTCTAATATGGAGACGGCTCTTCTGAATTGGATTTGTTCCTGAGCGGTGAATTATGCTTTTCTGACTATTCAGTAGTTTAGTCTTCATCTTCTAATATCTTCTCTCTGAACTGATGGGGAGGATGGAGAGGACAGAAGGTCTTTCTTTACAGACCCTTGGGGTTCCCTGTATGGAAGGAAATCTCCTGCAGATTCAGTGGTGGGCTTTGTGGTGTCAGTTTAGATTGGTGGGCTGCAGGATTACCAGGGATGAAGTTCTGACCCACAGAAACCATTTTTGATGTTTCCTCCCACCTCCTTATCTCTTCCCCACTCCCCACAAGATTTTATTGTTATTTTAGAGCACCAGTTTCCAGTACTTCCTGTACACTATTTCATCCATCCGACTGTAAGTCATTTAAGTTAAGGATGTGTCCCTTGAAGACTTAGTCCAGTGAGTAAAAGACCTGAATTTCATACACATCAGCTGTATGGTAAAGACAAAAGTTAATGTTACCTACTAGTTCATCTGCCTAGCCCAAATTTACTGTGTTTAAAGGAATGGTGATAAATTCAGCTACCCAGTATAGCAGATCCCCTCTTCTTTCGCAGACATCCATCAGTCCCCACTCAAACAATTCTATATTTATGGGGATTTTAGGTATTCACCTACAGCCACCATACAGCAAAATATAAATGGGAACAACTGCAAGAGGAAAGACAAACTGATAGATTGTTAGACAGACTGAATCAGTTTGTAGAGTTGACAATTATATTCATTAACTCAATCAGCCTTCCGTTAATAGTGTGGGTTTGATTGCGGTCTTGCCTACAGCTAAATCTCCATCAAAATTACAACCATCAGTTAGTCCCCATTTTTAGAAACTATATGTGCTGGGGAGAAAAAAAAAAAAAAAAAAAAAGAAAAATCTGTTGCCGTATCCTTTCTTCCAGCAGCAAAAAGCTGCTCCGAAAGCAACGGGAGGTGCGGAGCCACAGTGACCTCAGCCGGCGCTGGAGAGACCGTGCGGCGCCAGCGCCCCGGCAGGGACAGCATCCACAGCTCTGCCGTGCAGTGCTTCCGGAGTGAGGGTGGTGAGCATTTTCCTGCCCTCTGGTACTGCTTTTGCTCCCTGTAACAGATCCAGATTCTGGATCCGAATGGACTGAGATCTCCTCCAGCTGGCATTCTCACTCCCTCCTAGAAACAGCAACTAGGCAGACTTTAGCTGGTACTGGTGAGAACTGTTTATCGCAGGCACTTGTAGCACACTGTTTAAAACTGTCCCCAACATTTAGTCATATAAGCAGCATACACCTTATGCTGATGTCAGCATCAAATTTAAGGGCTATGATTTGAAATACATAATTCTCAGTAAAACTCTCTGTGAAGCAAACCAACGTCATAAAAACGTCGATGTTTTACAAAATTATATGCGTCATATTCTTATATTGTTAATTCTTAAGTCACAGGTCATGAAGAAACAGCTTAATGAAAAAACAATGCTGAAAAGAGCATTCACATACATATTTCAAGGTGAAAGGTGATAATTTCTGTCAAAGAACTCATTTTCATATTTCTGCATACATTTGGTGCTAATTTATTGAACTGAGAAGATCATTATGTTTGCAAATAACAGAATCATCATTTTCACCAAAGAGCATCTTTTAGTTTCCTTCATGAAGTTTCTATCATTTAAAAATACATCAGGTGTTACTAAAGCCATATAAATATGAGTGAATCTTAGTTATCTGGACAGTAGAGACCTATATTTTCCACTGATAAGGAATAAAACCAAGATTTTATTCTCAGCACAGCAAATAGATTCTGTGTAAACCCAGAATATACAGATCGTACACTCAGCTAAAACAAATGCATCTTGTTCCATATACACACGTGAGGTGATGTAGATTTCCACTAACCCAAGAATCAACTTTGTGTGTTCAGGGGCAACGTCTCTGTAGTCCACAAGCCTCATAAAATCTAACCCAACTTTTCCTGGCCCAGGTTCACATGCTGTGAAACAGAAAGCCTGTTATTGGGAGCTGGAGTAGGTCACAGCACCAAGCTGTGCTGTAAGAAAAGGTCACTCAGAGGGCTGGAGACTGAGGGCAGTTCAGGTTAACAAGTGAGGAGAGCAAGATGGGAGTGGGACACAGCCAGTGTTCACAGCAAACTAGTTCACATCAACTCTGTGACAAAGTTTCCAGGGAGCCACAATTTCACCCTCAAGCTGCTTCTCATTGCAGGAAATTTTGAGAAGGGTTTCTGTGTTCCTTATTCAGAGGAAATTCTCCTAAAAATGGTGCTGTAGAGAGAGATGACTTTTTTTTTTTAGATCTGATATGGTGTGTCTGGGTCCTTTGTATCTGACCGCTTGTGTCTAGAAGCTTTAAACCTGAAATGCATTTACTTTACACAACTATAAGCAAGTAGTGCATGTTTCCTTCCCCCTTTTTGACGTTAGGAATCTATATGTGCCCTTGGCTTGTTGTTTTGGGTTTTTATTCTGCTTGCATCATATGGAGAGCCAGAAACACTCTAGAGGTTGCCCATGTATCTGAAAAATGTAATTTTTTAGTCAAATTCCACCACTGCTATCAAGAGAGTAGACATTTCCATTCCAACTGCAGCCGGGAGTCAGTTTTCTTTTGCATGCTCTAATGTGCTTCAGACCAGCCAAGGGTTTTTTTGTTGTTTTTTTTGGCAGGCTTGAATGTTGGCTTATTGGTTATTAGAGCCTGTACAATCATTGCAGTGGAAATAAAAAGCCCTGACACTAGAGCAGTAGAAATAACAATGTTGGTTTCTTCCCACTAAGTGGAAATAACATGCTTTGTTCCACCAATTTGAGGTACAGAATACCTGACATGAGATGGTGTACAACATTTTGTATTTTTTTCTGGGAAAATGTCTCAGCACCACTGTACCATGCCAGAGCAAAACTGCACCAAAAATGGTCAGGTACAAGGTCAGTGATAACAGTCCAGATTCTCAGGGTTGAGGTAAGTGGAAAACATGAGGCTACAGGGTTTCTATTAACTGATAATATGTCCCAAAACATATATGTTCCTGGCTAGGTGAAAGTCAGTTCTTGAGTACTGGGCCCTAATAGCCATGTATGAAAGTCTTCTAAGAGACTGTCTCTAAATTCCAATAAATAAATATATAATGAGTGATAGGCACTTGGAATAACTGATCACATATAACTGACAGGAAGAAATGGTGAGCCTGGTTTAATAAATCATGCAGCTTGCTGAACTCAATAGCATCATATATTTTTAAGGTAAACCCTCATAGAGTTTTGAATAAAAACGGAATTGCTCACAAAAAGGCATACTTTTGCCTGTTCCTTATCTCACTACATTAAGGCAAAAAAAAACCAGTAGGTTGCCAGATTCACCTATTTCTTCCACTGGCCACTTTGCAATGCTGCATGGTCACTGATAGATTGAAAAGGTACCAAATCTTTCCAGTAACCAGTTTTAACGTCATTGTTAGTATATACTCTATCTTAAAGGACTTAAAAATATCTGTTTAAATGTAATCTTGAGTTTTAGAGGGACCCTATATATTACAGTCTCAAAATCTCTAAGTAAAGTTTAACACAAACACGAGGAACTACAAATGTCTGCTTCAGTGGACAGTGAATCAGGACTGACCTACTGTGTGAGAGGCTGAACAGGCAGAAAGCATAGTTTTCAAATACATGAATCAGAAGAGTTTCCATGAGTAAATTTTAACACACAATTATGAAGGAAAAAAAAAAAAAGAAAAGAAAGAAAGAAAAAAGAAATCCTTCTCTTTGAGGTTTTTCCATTCCCTTTTCTCCACTAATATTTTTATAGTCTCACTTAGGGCAGTTCCTACAAAGTTGTTGTCCAAGACTTCTTTAACTTTCCTTCACATTTGTCAGCAATTTGTAGTGAAAGCAAGTGTCACTTATAATAAATGAATATGCACTGGAGTCAGTGGTACCTTTGTTCAGACACGGAGACTTCATCCCATCTTTGTGAGCACAGTTGGGGCTGTACAAGGGAAGGGGATCAGCGTTGCTACTTGACTGCCTCTGTCTCGCATGACTGAGAACATGAGCAGGGTGCTGGGCTGCGCTGGTGGAGCCAAGGGAAGCACCTTTGAAACTTCCTGGTCATTGGACTGGTCACCTGTTAATTGCATGGTAACAGTAAATGTAAAATGAATTGCCTTTATATAAAACCCTGCATTTGTCAGCTCTCAAGACAGACATCCTCACTTTTCTGCACTGGTTAAGTTGGAGTATAAATAACTGACTTTCCAAAGATTATCGATAGAGCCTTTATTAATTAAATAACAGAAGGTGAACTAGGCAGGCAGAAGTGGTCCGGGAACTGGGGCATTAGCCCAGCATGAGAAAAACTCATGCTCTTCTGATACATCTTTCCTGTGTAGCCTTAAACAAATCACTTACTTACCGTGTTGTGTCCTGTTTGACCAGACTGGACAACTAGCCCTTCCTTGTTTCATGAGGAAACTTGATGTAAGGATAAATATATCAATGATAGAACACAGTCTGTGTAATGGAGTGATGTACCCATCTTACAGCACAATTACAGTTACAAGATTTTTTTGAAATTTGGTCTGATTACCTTACATCTTCCTTGAAATAAACTGTTTTTATTGTCCCAATGTAATACTAATGAATCTCCATAAAAATCTGATCAGAGTATTGTCTGAAATTTTTCCCAGCACTGACCTGAAGTAAAAGAAAGACATCCAAGGGGACGATGAAGCTATACGTGGATGCTTTTCTAACTGTTACAGCTCCTGGATCAGATTCTCAGCTGATAGAACTACAGGGTAATTAGATTACAATTAATGTAAATTTCCTAAATGACACCAGCTGACAATCTAGTCCCATCTTCTAAAATCAGTCACTTTCTCAAAGGACTGTGAAACCTATAAGGTTTTTTCTGCCTGTTTGTTGCAAGATGTAATGAGAAAATAGAATGAGCTTTAACAGTGAACTTCTGAGCTTTTCTGAATTTCAGTTTACTCTCACTGTAATACAGTTTTTTATGTCACAACTAGACGGCAGATAGAAAGGCTGACTGTGTCGAGGGAATTTGGTGTTTTACATTTAGAAGGAACATTTAATGAATTATGCTGCCCCCAGATAACCCCTATTTCATTTGTATATAATGCTCAGGGCTAAGGATTGTCTTCCTGATCCTTCTTAGATGTTAGGCAGTATGATTTGAGAGTGGTCAAATTACTGCTCCCATCCTTACTTCAATCCTGCAAGTGCTGAGTGCCTTAACTACAACTGAGGACATAAAATGGCTTTAATACAACAATAATCCTAAATTGATCAAAAGCATGAAGTTCAGAGTGAAATCAAATACCTAACTTTTTTTCTCTGTGTGGCTATTATGCAAACATGACCTTTTAATACTATATTATTTAGTGCTTTTTATATTATTATCTAATTGCTAGATTCTGTTTTTTATGAAAAGTACTCTAAAACATTAGATTGCTTATAAATATTCTCTTCCCTTAATCCCTGCAGGTATTACTGACACTCAGCTCCCACTAACTGGGCTTGTCAGTTTGCGATTCCACATCTTCAGGAGGGAAGGTACAGGTATTTAAGTTGATGTTGGAAACAAACTAAGAGGAATACATAAAATGGCATATTGGTAAATGAAATAGTATTGGTCCTAGGAAAAAACTATTCTATTACTTAACAGCCTGTCAGTAAAACACCTGAAAAACTAATCAGACATCAGGCTTCAGGGTGCAAGTTTGTTGTCTGTCAGGGTCAGCGAAAAGGTTTCTCCCCCCTCCCCTCTGTCAAGACACTGGTATAATTGACTCCACGCATTAAAGAAAGTAGTGTCTCTCCCCGTGGCATGAGGCAATCATCAGTAGCCTCTGGAAACTGGGCTTTACCTCCAACATGCTTATGTGCTTCACATCGTACGTCCCCATTGTGTGTTTGCTTTCATTTTGTTTGGTTTTAAAATATGCAAATTATTTGTAGGCTATAAACACCTGTGCATACTTGTATGTATGAGAGGTATCAGGCCAGGTGAATAGTTTCTGCCTTTCATCTGTGAGGTTAAGGAGGGGGGTGGAAGCCAGTGTGACTTAGGTGTGGCTGAGGAGACTGATCAGCTGCACTTGCAAAGCTCTGCAAGTGACTGGACCCTTGCCACAACTGCACAGTTTAACCAGTACAAGCAGTGTCCAGCTGCAGCTACACATCTCTGTAAAACTAAGTTGTGAAAAATGAACTAAATTCACTCTGAAAATAATTTACATTTTTTTATACAAATTGCAGGCAATTTTCTGTAACACTTCTGAAGTTTTGTCCAAGGACTTCATTTGGCCTCTGATTTCTATCCCACTAGATGTAGAGATAGAGCAGCAGCCTATGGAACAATGATGTGTTCAAACACTGTTAGTCTGAGCCTTGAATTGGAAAAATTGGTATAGCTTCAGTGAATAAAGCATATATCATCAGCAACAATGGAACTATGCTAATTTAATTACCTGAGGACCTGCCCTGTGTTTCCTCCAAGAGGTCTAAATACTTCTTCTCTTCTGTTTTAGCATTGTTTTTGCTATCATATGAATTAACACTAGGAGCGAAGAAGCATCAGTGACTGCAGAAGGCTTACCCCAAGTGTTCTCAGTGGAACTGGTGGCAAAATTCTCCTTGTCAAGCACATAAGTCCATCTGGGTCTGGAATGGTGTGCTTTCATGGGATTTCCTTCTTCCTGTGATTCTGTACAAATCAGTAAGCATTTCCAGTCAATATGATGATTTAGTAAGAACATTCAAGTCCAAGTATTGGAACAGGAAAGGAATGTTTTTGAGTAGTACTGTTGATTTTCTTCCACCTGTTTTCCACTTGCAGTCCCTCTTCGGTAGACTCACAAAATAAGAGCCTTTTGACCAGCAGCACTTGTTGTTGCTTCAGGGCAGAGAGCATAGGACAGAACCAACACTTTCTCCATTACCGGTACAGAGTTCAGATGTTATAAAATGCAGCAGAAGCAAGACAAACTGTGGAATAGAAATCCAGAGTTACTTTCTTCCCCAAGGACTCTCATACACTTGTTTCTCAAACAAACACCAACCTGATGTGTTGGAACTGAGCTTTTGGCATCAGTATCAGTGGAGGATGGAAAACAGCTCTGCCAAGGCCAGCAGAGTTGGGTGCCTCCATTACAGCAAAGTCCTTGTGCATTCAGAACTGCAAACACCTTCTCTTCATGCAATCATGCAAGCATGAAAGCACCTGAGGGAAGCTGCAGATCTTCAAGTTTCTCCTCTTTGTTATTAATATTGACCCAGCTGCCTTTCAAGGTAGAAATTCATGGTCTCCATGAAACAACTTGTATTAGGGCAAGGTATTTTTTGACATAAAGAAATCTGTTGGAAAATATCTGCCTGAAGTTCCTGAGACTTTCCACCTTGACTAAACTCTGCCAAGTGCAGAGGAAACTTTGTCAGGAAAGTTTCAGTGATGGTGAGTTTGCTACAGCAGACAATCTTAGTATTTTTTGCAAGGTATGTTTTTAGATTCAGCCTCGTGAATTGTTCCTGCTGGTGGATATATTCATTTACACACAAAGATTTGGATACAGAGAAGAAAAATATGTTACATGCAGATAAATCACAGTTGGAAGGGACCCAGAAGGGTCATCAAGTCCAACTCTTAAGTGAATGGCCCGTATAGGGATCAAACCTGCAACCTGGACATTATTAGCACCATGCCTGGTTTGGAAGTATGAAGTGGTATTTACAATATTGTTAATTATCCTTCATCTGTAGAGCTTTCTGATGAGTAGTAAAAACTGATTTTTTTCGAGCCCATGAGCTAAGATGTTAAGGTTGTGAGCCCAGTCTACAGTAGCTTGATACATAAGTGTTTTCTGAAAACTTTTAAGATAGCTTAAGTCCTTCAGAAATGCAAAGCAATTATTTTGTTAGCTCTCTTGTGTGTTTGACAAATCATTACACACTGACAACATGATCTTCAAGTCGCATAGATAATCTTTAAGACTGTGTCTGAGCCTCTTTGATCTCCTTACCTAAACGCTGCATTTTTGTGGAAAGGTGATGCAGCCCAATCCTAAGGCCTCAAAGGGATATGCATCAAGACTTGTAGACCCACATAAAAAAAAAAAAAAAAAAAAAAAATCAAGAGAAAAAGAGCTTTGCAGTGCATGCACTAGGCATGTGAGGAAATGCTCAGCAGGATATGAAAGGGTTTTGTTCTCCCATTTAGGAATAACGACAGCTCCATTGTAGTAGTGCACCCTTATTCAGGCAAAGTTCTGCTCTGTTTAATGTCATCCAGAATACGAGGACTGATGAGTTCTAGTGAAATAATGAAACAATATGGTGGTGTTCTGTCTGAGAAGGAACAAGTTTACTATGTCTTTGAATAACTGAAACTTGCAGAGTTTTTTTACTGACGTGCCCAAGAAGTTAGACCAAGACCATACATACACAGCTGTGTAATCTGAGAACATGCAAGCCGCTACCTATTCTGCCCTGATTCTCCATGTAGACGCTTTCAATCATGAAATACATGATATTTCATTCCAATTCATTCACAAATAGTTGCTTTTAAAACTTTTATGTCATTATGGGACCTGCCCTATGCTTTCGACAGCAGTTTTCTTCCCTTAGCTGGGGCAGCAAACCAAACCATGGTTCAGTTCTTCAGCCTCCATCCAACAGTAGCTCAGCTCATTAAAACAAATCAATCTTCATGGCTAATTTCAACTAACACAGCAGGCTGTGAAGGAGGATGATGGAAAGGTGGCCATGCTCTCCTTTCCAGCTCTGCTGGAATAGGGGCCATAGTCTCCAGCAAAAGGACAAAGCAGTGACTCCTTAAACTACCCCAGTGAGCACTGGGGCCATCTGATGGCAGAGGCCATCTGAGCACACCCTGAGGGCTCACCACTCTCCCTGTGAAGAATGAGCGCAGACAGCTACTGTACCATCAGTTTTCCTCTTACCTTACCCCATGCTGATTTCCCCATACAAACAGGCCTTTGGCTGCCCTTTAGAGTCTGGTTTCTCCAAGGATATTAGTTGGTCAACTTTAAAACTGTGAGGAGTAAGAATTAGCATGAAAGATGCCTGTGTTATTTACAGAGACTGCTTCTGGACCCTAACCATATTACAGAGCTAAACAGAAAATCTTGCAGACATCTGGGAACCAAAATTTTTTGGGTCAAGCTGATTTGTGTTCACTGCAACCTACTTATGATATATTTAATTAGTCCATACTTCAGGGCTGCTGTCAATCAGTTTCCTCTGTTGATTGGCCACAGATGGAACTTCAGTGCTGGGGGAGGTGGTAGATATTCCTGGCACTATTGAGGAAGATCAGGATGTCTTTTTCACACTCTCAGGGTTAAACCTGTCACCAGACTCAAGAGTAACAAGCTAATGGTCTGATAACAACATATTTTAGAACAGGATTTTACTTCAGGAAATTATCTGGGAATATCCTTCCTCCTCTGGAGACCAGAGCATGGCCCATGGTCCCATAGCTTCCTGGAAACATCTGGAAACATCACCTAAGAAATTGCTGCTTCACTCAAACTATGATGTCTTCTTATTTCATCTCTTCCTTACCTGTGGCCACATGTTTAGAGGTTTAGAATTGTTATAACAACTGTGAGGTCTTTCACTCAAAGGTCTCAAAAGGTGTACTACAAATTTGGGTTACTCTATATTAGAGGACTGTCTGCAGATGTAAGACACTGAATTTCATGACACAGTTGGTCCCTTTATATTCCTCCTTTCCTAAATTAGTAAAAGGTCACAGATGAACCGGGGATGTACTTCATCTTTCCCAAACTAAAATGAGCTTAATTTCTAGGTTTAGAGTACGTCAGACAAACAGTGCATGTAATTTTATTTCCTGTGGCAAATGGACAGCTGATGTTTTTCTTCACCAGGTCCTTTCCACTAAAAGACCTCAGAGGAGCAGCCTGCATTACAAATGGTAGAGAAAAATGATGATCCTAATGCTGTCTCCTGATTCCAAATAATGACTGCAAGGCACATACATAACTTCTTGGCAAGGATCCATTTGTCAAAATAAAAGAACCCAACTGCGTAAGGGAAAGAGACGATAGATCTTGACAAACTTGTAGATGCTAGCAAAAATGTAAACAAGAAGTTGCTGTGACTGATGTATTAATGTAACACTGCCAGAATACTAGCTTCAAAAATTAACAACTGTTGATGCTTTTGTGACTAGTCGAAAGAGCAAGTGTCATGATTTCTGCTATGTTTGACATTTTCTACAGTTTCTACTCAATTTTAATCTCTGTGTAATACTCAATGCTCGGCTTTCTACAAGAAAGACAGAATAAGTAAGATTCCCACAAATGGGATAATACATTTGAAGACAGCTGACCTAAGAAAAGAGATAGCAGAGATGAAAATTTCTTGACATTTTTATGAACTCATCATTTTTGCCATTTAATATATAAAAGGAAAAACCTATTTCCACTGATTGATTACTTTAATGAATAAATGTACTCAATGATTTGGTGGCTTGAGTACATTAAATTTCCGTTGCTGGCAGGAAATGGCCTTGAATGAAAGTGTTTTGAGGGTTTATTCATTTTTCCCACACCAAAAAAAAAAAAAAAAATCAGTCTGAATTTCAAACCACTTTGATCTCTGTGTAAATTTTATAAACCATTGTCCTAACCTCTGTGAACTCCTGTGAAGTAAAACCCAATTACAGTTCTCCAGATTGTGGGCTCAAATAATTCTAAACCAGATTTTTCACATTGTCACTGATGTGCTGAACAACACCCAGCAGCTTATATTCATACCCTTCTTCCTTCTCATTATACTTCTTTGATGTAATCATCTCAAATTATCATCATCACATAAGCCTTGCTCCTCACCTCCACAAAACGCTTTCCAAAACAGCAGCAAACAAAGAATCAATTGATCACTGCAGGGATCAATGAGGAAAAGTAGGAGAGTTCATTACAAAAACCTAAATTTTTAAAAAAAAAAAAAAACAAACACCCTAACACCTAGGAAAAGGAGAAAATGTGTCATTTTGCAGAGACACTGGACGACAGGACAATCTTCTTTTTGCAACCCTGTTTTCTTCTGTTAGATCCATTATTACATGTATGGGTTATGGTGCAACATAACCTGAAGTTCTTAAATTCATAAGCTTTGTGTTTAATTCCTTGCTGCAGTCCTGGGTCAAGCATTGTGTGCCTCAGTAGCAAACTATCATCTGACATCTCCATGCTAATACAGATTTTCCTTTGGGTGATGTATGCACTAATGTCAAACAAATACACTTGCCAAAAGCTAAATTTCTTCTCTCAAAGGAAGCTTCTCACAGACAGCATTTGTGTTGGCCTGGGTCTGTAACATATATCCCAAACACATTTTACCTTTAAGAGTTGCTTTAATGGAAAACAATGCATTAAAAAGTTATAAAACATATTGCTTTAATTTCAATTTTATATTTTGAATGTTTGTTTACTTTGTAGATGTAGATCTCCAGCAACTAAAAGTTGAAAGAGACTGGATAAAGAGAAGCAAAGAACAAATGAAGGACTGTAACATTTACTTTCACTAGCAATACTGGCTTCAAGAGGCTTTCCTGCAGATAAACCTTGTGACTGCACATACATGAAGAAGAACTCAAAGTATGGTGAGTCATTAGCTCAATTTTTTCATTTATCTGGTTGTGACCTGATGTTTTCTCCTCTTATCTTTATACAACTTGTCTCAAACCACATTTGCAGGAGGAAGGGTTTCTAAGCTTGCCTTTGAGGCTGGCTGCTGCTCAGTGAAGGGACCCTCTCGGCATTCATCTGTGTGTAAATACACCTGCCTATTCATGCTGTCAAGTCTCTGTGGCTTTTTTCTCATTTTCCTGTTCTGTAACACTTCCTAGTGAGTGGTCTCTTTTCGTGAGTGGTTCCTCAGTGACTCAAAAAGATGAAAAATGTGCGTGTGTGTAATATTTGACCATCCCTGTCCTATCAGAGAAAATGTAGATACTCTAGCAAGTGTCAGAGGGTTAGATTAGAAACAATTGAAGCCTGATTGCTCTCTTTTTACTCCTGATTTACTACTGCATTCTCTAAACACTAAAAGATATAACACTGCAGGTTTATTCAAATTGAGATTTTCCCATCACTCTTCTCAAGAGTCCAAACTATTCCACTAACTGATTCAGTAAGCAAGGCAATTGAAACTAAAGCATTTGCTTCCCCATAACTCTCAACTGATACAGAGACACAAGTAGCAGTAGTTTAAAGAAAAGTCTAGAAAAAAACATGTTTTCCACCATTTGTTGTCTAGAGATGTGCTGATGTGTTTAGATTAACTGGCAACAAAAACCATCTTCTATGGAAGTGCTCTAGCCCTGCAACAGATGATAAACTCCCTAAGATCCTTAGTATAGACTTGTTTCTTTTGTGCTGATAACTCCATTAGAATGACTCTGACTGTGTCCTTAAAACCTGAAGAATATTTCATAATTAAAGTAAGAAGAGGTGCACTAGTTCAAGAATTCTCACACCACAGCAGGAATCCTAAATGCATCTGATTGCAACTCAAACTGAAGAAACTTTTTATCTGAGAAAGAAAAAGCAATTGATGACCATTCATGGCTTTCCTACAGCTATCATTAATAGGAAAAAAAAACAACAACAACAACAAAAAAAACCTATAGGAAGAGCTATTTTCAAAATGTGGTTTATTCTCAGAGCCCTGTGAGACTCACCTATGACATTAGCATAATCTGATAGTGATATGACATCTCCTTTCAAATCCATCCTTTCCTCAAGGACATCAGGAGAGGTGAAAGCTGACAGCATTTCTGTTACACTGACAGAGCTGTGGGTCAAGCAAGCACCACACCAGTTTACGTGAGGGCTGAATTTGACCTTGTGTCACAGCAGCTCCCAGAGGATCCTGCAGTAGGCACTGATGTATTCAAGGCTGTACATACTGGCACTGCAATGAGATCTCCACTTTAAGGTCAACGTTGAGGGCATCTTTCATCCTAGGGCATCACAGAACATTGGAAAGATGTTCTGCTACAAAAAAATTTGCGACAAGCTGCCATCGTCTCCTGCAGGGCAAATACAGGAGTCTACAGTTGAAGACAAGCCATCAGAGCCTGCCTCAGGTGCTGACAGCGCTTCCTTAACACATCCACTTCTCTAACACAAGCCTTATTCTCAACAACAGCTGCTACTGATCGAGCTGTTACTGATCGGGCATCTTCTCCTTGTCGGCTAAAAGGCAAAAGCAAATCTGTCAGAAACAACGTGTCCAAGCATCTTGTGGGCAGAGGGCTAGATCAGCTTCTAGTCTGCTGACTGCATCCTCATATCCAGGACAGCGAGCCAAATGTGCTTTTGTATAGGCCTGAGGAAGACCAATTGATCTTTTGGAGGCAGGAGAGAGAGCTGTGTGATGGATGGGCAAGGCTTGCTTCCAGCCACCTGACCTGCCTGCCATCTAGTGTATGTTCAGGACATACTTCCAGCTCAGAACAGCGTAGCTGGAGAACAAAGAACAGAATAAGTCTGTTCTAACATGGCATGTTACTGATAGCATATGCTGAAATAGCTTAGCCAGGACTCTGTATTTGTAAATAGGGCAAACCCCCTAAAAACAGCTTCTTGCCAGCAGCAATTCACTTACAACAATCACATTTTCAAAAGCACAGCAGACTAAATACAGCACTTACTTAGCAGTAAAAGAAGTGGATTATATTTTCAACAACCAAATGTACCACATTTACACATGATAAACTAGGTGTAGCATTCTAGGTATACTACTTTTAAAATCAGTTACCTACTTTATTTATTTAGCTGTCAGGAGCAGAATTGCTTGTGCTGCATATGCACAAGCTGAACAAACCAGTGGTCTTCTGTCACACCAAACCCTAGCATCCAGGTTGGTATGTCAGACACCAGTTTGTTCCCTTCTGTGCCAATCAGCCATTTTTTGTAAGTCTTAATTTTCACACACCCATCAATGCTGGTTGTTTTTCTTTAATGACATCTTCTAATTTGGAAGGCGAATGAGTAATAAAGGATAGTAAATTTGACTTATGAAATGAGGATGGAACTGAGAGTAGAATATGTCTGTACAGATCTCTCAGTAAATTTTCTATGCAGGTCCATATTTTCTTGTCTCAGGAAACCAAATTTGTGGCAATCAGTGCCTAAGAGTTGACTCTTTCCTTGTTGAACAATAAAGTTACCTGGGTTTTCTATCAATAAACACATGCAAAGGAGTATTAGTGATGCACTCTTTATAGATGTGTAAGAATACATACACACTCCATTGACTGGTCTCAAAATCCATAGAAAATAGTCAAAGTTATTTTGTAATTATCAAGCCCAGTTTGTCACCCATATTCAACAGTTGTTTAATTCCAAAATTGAGTCATGCTGTTTTTCAGGTCCAGACGCAGACCTCCCTATGAAAGACAAAGTTCAGGGAACTCCAGGCTACGAACAAGTGGGTCAGGTCTGAGAGCACTCTAAAAACAGCCACGGCAGTGCAGAGCTAATTGCCTCCTACATGGGCTAATTAGCTTTTATGCAGCAGTGCAGTAAAGCAGCTATCCTGCCTGTGGATCTGGCCCTTAAATCACTGTAGTGCCCAGACAGCACTGTGACTTCCCGTCATCTTCCAGGGAACAGAAGTGGAAAAGAACCAAGTCAATTTTATAATAGTGATGAATCCTGTTATCACACTACCTGCAGTGAATATACATATATGCATTCTATCACTAAATTAAGACATACATGTGCATGAGATCAGTCTTCTCAGATGTATGAAAAGTTTCCCTTGCCTTACTTCTGGTGATGCGCCATCACAGCATTATTATCACAGCAACTTTCCCTTCCTTGTTTCCTTCAATACGCACTTAGGCTCAAATCAGCTGCTGGGACAGTAACATCTCCAAGTCACTGCCTGCAGAAAGGCTTCTAACTAGAAGCTGTTTCGTTAGTGTAACCTAGTGGAAATGAGACAAAAAGAAAAAATTGTCATGCCTCTTAATTTTAAAATACTGCTTTGGAGTTGTTTTCTGCCTGACACATACAAGAATGGCTAAATTTTAACATGGACCTGGGACTCGTGTTTCTGTTATAGAGCACGAGGTTGAGCAGAAGAAAAGGGAAGCTAAAGCAGAGGAGAGATGGCTGCCACAAGAACCATTCTTTTCATGTGTTCGATTTTCCAAGACCACTTGGAAAAAAAAAAAAAAAGTCAATTTCATCTTTGCTTCATTCAGCCACTGCAGAAACCAGGAACAAATCTGGATCTCTTAGTTTGGCCACACACGATCCCCTCATTTCAATGAGAGGGGTAACAGCAGCAAGGTCTCAGCCTCTTTTTCATTTTTTTTTTTTTTATTTTGCTCTTAAGCTAAATGAATAGCCTGATCACGCAGACTGTAGTATAAAGGGTATGACCCACAAACATTTAGCCAGTTCACTACACACATTTAAAAACTAATCATGAAACCTTCCTGTAGCACCCTGCTATTAAACCTTTGCATGGGGAATTTTTATGAGGTTTGGATTAGGAAGGTCCTACTGGCCCTGTTAGTGGGAAATAATGTGGTGTACTTACATTTTTATTTCAACAACTGTGTAAAAGCATCCACTGGGCAAACCTGCCTCCTCCACTTCCCCAGGGGTACCTGTGGATAAATAAGTATTAAGGCCATTGTAGTTCATTGCGCAAAGGAAGGACACAAAATGCAGAAAGTGAAGAAAGATCTGTTCGCTTCTGGTTTGGGGTAAGGGGATGAAGGCGTGAAAAAGGGGGTCTCCATGTGCTGGGGCTTTGGGCTGAGGCAGGAGTGGTACACACAGTTACAACCTAGGCCTCTCTGAGGAAGGGTACTGCGGGAATACAGATGCTGTTGCTGAAGTTGAGAAGAGGGATGAAAAACTGGATTCAAATTGTAACTGCAGTAGGTTCAAGGCACAGGGCAGAAAACGTTTTCCATTTGTATAAAATATAG
>JAYRBT010000082.1:65271282-65302753 GCA_036023395.1 Myiotriccus ornatus
AAAACTGGATTCAAATTGTAACTGCAGTAGGTTCAAGGCACAGGGCAGAAAACGTTTTCCATTTGTATAAAATATAGATTTGTATGTAAATATTCAACAATAACTTCTGTAGTAATGAAAAAGAAATAAATTGCTTATTTGATGTATGATAAAACCATTATTCTGCACAGATGAGGCAGATGACAATTGATTTATATTGTCTCGCAAGAGCTTCAGACAATTAAGGAGAAAACTGTTCTGAGACTTATTCCATCGACAAAATTCTGGTACAGCTAACAGCAATATGATTCACACAAGGATCGTCTGGCATGTAAAGCTCGTTTTAACAGATACCAACGTGACACACATAAAGCTGTCAGGCTTTCTCTAAAGGACAGTCATCCACTTCATGTTTCAAGTGCCAAATTAATTATATTTGACATTTAATTTATAACCTAAGGTATTTTAGATTTGGAACTTGACTATGATAACACCAGATTAGAGCAGGCCTCCATTTGACAGAATCGATTTTTCAATTTATTTTCCTTGTATGTGAGTGCCTTGATTCGGATTTTTGTGTATCGAGCTTGCATACAGGACAGTGATACCTCTAAGCAAAGAAGGCTTCGTTCACCTCCTCCCCCAGCCATTCCGTGGTGAATTCTTTTGCACTTGGAAGCAAGTTTCTTCTACAGCCTTAATCACAAAGCTCCACCTAATGGAACGAGGGGAGAACTGCACAGAAAAAGAAAGGGAGAGACGCTACTAAACTCTGCTATCAAGGGAAAAAAAACATAAGCAGTTAATTTCCTCCACCTAATTTATAAAGTCTCCCTTTCCAAGGTCTTTCAAATTTCGAGGTGGGATAAAGTCATAAGTGGGGGGGGGGGGGGAACCCCCAAAGCAAAAAACCTCGCAAGCAACACCATCCTTTACCCTTTCATCTGACTGAAATTGTAACCTTTTTATTTTAACTGATGGAATTTTCACTCCAGTCTTTCACACTGGTAAGTAGCACCTTACAGGTCCCAAAGCATTTAAAAATTATAAATATATAAAATAACCTGTAAATGTAGGTATATATTTACTGCTAGATGATTTATAACCAAAAGTAAAACCGCTCAATAACGGAACAATCAACTAGCTTCTTAAAAAATTGGCAATATATTTCTTTCCAATTCCCCACCGAAAATGAAGGCTTTCTGTACAGTTTTAGATCATTCATTGATATCACACAAATGGAACACTACTGGAACACTAGCATTTCAAAATATTTCTGAGGGAAAGGAGCTGAAGAATTTTAAAAACTTTGCACAGATCAATGCCATTTTCAAGGTGGAGCAATTTTTTTAAAGTGCTTTGCAGATGTTAATATAAAAGAGCATACAAAGTCCTCCAGAAGCTTAAAAATTCAGTCACAATCTCAGATTTGCTCTGCCGCCAGAGGAAGGCTCAGTGTCCACTTTCAGACTTTTTCTGCAACAGAAGGTACAAATCTAAATGTCACCTTGTATCAAGATAAAGTGTTTCACTGGAGAAACAGGACATTTGTCAGGATCATCTTATTTGAGATGACTAACGCAGTGACAGCCCTGAGTTTGTATTGTAAAATTGTCAGTAGTAGGACAAGACTAGCTCATTCTTTCTAGCAAAAAAATGTTAGTTTGGTATTTAATAGTCTTCTGTCAAGAATTGCACTTTGATACTCTGCACAAATAGACCTGCCAATCTAAAATTGTTTTAATTCCTAACATTTATGATCAGATGTAGAAGTGTGACATCTGCAGCAAACTTCCATTGGAAAGGTGATTAAATCATGTTTTCATCAAATCTCGAATACAATAATGTGCAGTTAAATCAGGCTATTTCATAGCCAGATGAGATTTTGTGGGGTTCAGCTCTTAACTTCATTACTGCCATTAACAGTGGTGATTAGAATTATTTTCTTAACCCTATTTCTATCCCTCCTCTTCCTTTGATGCCCTTGGGTAGCAGCTTGGTTCCGTCTGTTCTTCCTTGGTTTCACAAGACCCCTGGTGACGCAGCTCTCCCCAGAACTTTAGCTTCTCTGCTAAATTTAGCTACGCTTGGACGATGAGCTCACGATTTAGCAGGACTGGTGTGTGCACGGATAAAAGCAGTGCAATCTCATTAGCCCTGATTCCTGAGAACCCCGGGAGAAGGCTCTGTGTGGGTCACCTGAGGGCATCGCCCAGGGGCACACCAGGGCAGCTCATTGCAGGGCATCGGGTCGAGGGGCCTGGAAGGCCAGGACACCGAGAGCGGGGATCTCAGGAACAAAGCTGGAGTGTTTCCAGAGAAGGGCAGTGGAGCTGGTGAAGAGTGCATGTCCTGAGAGGAGAAGCTGAGGGAGCTGGGGGGGAGGGGAGGGGAAGTCTGGAGAAAAGGAGACGCAGGGGAGACCTTATTGCTCTCTGCAATCACCAGAAAGGAGGGTGTAGCCAAGTGGGGGCTGGCCCCTTCTCCTAGCTCACAAGAGAAAAGACAAGAGGACATAGTCTTCAGCTGCACCAGGGGAGGTCCAGGTTGGGCATTAGGAGGAGTTTCTTCATACAAAGCGTGCACAGACATTGGAATGAACTGACCAGGGAGGTGGGGGATTTGCTCTCCCTGGAGGCGTTTGAGGAAAGACTGGAAGTGGCACTTAGCGCCATGATCTGGCTGACCAGGTGGTATTCGGCATTACGTTGGACTCCCACGATCTCAGAGGTCTTTTCCAACCTGATTCCGTAATTCCGCGCCCTCCCATTCCCGCCACCGCCCACGGACGGCGCGTGGGGGCGGGGGGAGGGGACGGCCCCGCCCCCGCGGCCCCTCAGAGCTGACCCCGCCCCCTGTCCGAGGCCACGCCCCTGGGGGGCGTGGCTTGGCGAGCTCCTGCTTGGCCCACCGTGTGGGCGCGCGACTGTGAGCGACTTGCGCATGCTCTATCCGTGACCCGCGCCGCTCCTCCCCCGCCCCCGCGGGGGCTGCGAGGTGCGGCCTCCCTCGGCGCCTGATTGGCTGGCCTGGCCCTTCGAGCCAATGGTCGTGGCGCTTCTTCCAGCGGCGCGGCGGCTCCGTCCGCCAATGGCGTGGGCGGTTGTTGCCGCCCTCCTTCCCTCTCCCGCGTGTCCCGCGCTCCAAGATGGCGGCGGCGGCGGCGCCGGGCGCGGCGGAGCTGGAGCTGCTGGAGCGGCTGCTGGGCTTGCCGGCCGGGAACAAGTACGGCGTCCAGGGGGAGCGGAAGGTGAAGGGAGCGAGGAGGGGCCGGGAGCGGGCGGCGGCGGCGGCGCGCGCGGGATGGTGTCCCCTGGCCTCCCTTCCCCGACGTCTGGTTCCCCCGGCGCTTCCCCTCCCGCCTCCCCAGCGATTCCCGTCCAACACCCGTGCAGCCGTGGCTGCGCCCCACCCCCCCCCCCAGTTAGCAGCCTGCATCTTCTCTTTGAGCGGGGTCTCGCCTGTGCTTGCTCCAGACTGTCCTCCCTCGTCCCCCATGTGCTGTGGATGTTGTAGGGCCTCGCTGCTTGCGAGCCTCTGTGGGCTCTGCAAACCTCGTCCTTCTGCCCGTGGAAAGGGCATCGCGTGTCGTGGAGGGGATGTCGGTTTGAAATACATGTGTTCTCTCACCGCTCTGTTTTTCCTCTGCCTTTCCCTGGTGCCTGTGCGAGTTACGCCTGTGCTGGCGCAATTAGATTACATGGGGGGGCGTGGGGGAAATGATGTTTTAGTGTCGGGATCGTGTCTGTAGTGAGGAACTGTTGCTCTTAAATATTTTGCTCTTCTAAAGTACTCCTGCCTGGAAGGAGGTTGTAGTGAGGTGGGGGCCGGTCTGTTCTGCCGTGCCTGCAGTGAGAAGACCAGAGGAAATGGCCTTAAACTTAGGGCAGACTCAGATTAGATATTAGAACAAAAATTTCACTGTTGGGGTGGCCCGGCGTTGGAATAGGATGCCCGGAGAAGTGGTGGAGTCACCATCCTTGGAGGTGTTTAAAAGGCATCTGGATCTAGTGCCAGGTGATGTGGTCCAAGGGTTACAGTGGCAGTGCTGGGTTGGATTCGATGATCTTGAAGGTCTCTTCCAACCCTGATGGCTCTGATTCTAGATGTCTTGATGTTTTGAAGTTTTGTATGAAACATTAAGTTCCATGGCTTAAGAGGCCCCTGAGGCATGAAAAATGTAATAATGAGGCTGAATGTCACAAATTTTGTGAGGCCTTTTACCTGATCCTCCCTCCCAGATAATGCGGATGGAGAAAAGAAGGTGTGCAGTTGCCTTATGGTTTGGGTTTTTTAATTGACTATTTATGATTAGAGTTCTGAATATTTATATGTATCTTTAAATTGCAAAAGCTGTCTTAATTATTTAGCAACCTGACCGGTATTTTAGTGCTATTTTCTGTAAAGCATTAAGGCTGAAAAAATTGAGTAACTAGATCTGTCTGTAATTTCTCTAGCTGCATGTTCAGTGGGAAAAAAACTTAGTAGTAGTCAAAGCCATTATATTATTTTTGTAGTTGTATCAACTTGCACCTTAGTTTAAATAAGTCTGAACGTAGACAGACTGCTCTGCGTGGTCAGATACTTTAAAAGAAAACAAGTGTTGCATTTTAATCAGTTTATATCGTTTGGTGTCATAAATGACTGAATGGACTTCAGTCTGTTGCAGTGAGTTTCAGTTCGTTCCCTTCATTTACTGACTTAGTGGTTCAGTTTTCTTTCCCACAGTTTGACATGTGCTGCTGTCAATAACAAAGACGTGGTTAAATCTAGAGGTGTGTTGTGTTGTCTCCTCGCAGTACCAGGGAGCTCCTGGCTTCTGTCAGGGCGTTTGGGAATGGAGCAGTATGAATAAGCATTTCAGGAGGTGTGGTTACTGCAGTTTGCTTGCTCAGAGAGAAGTTGGATGCTTCTGACTTCACAGTCTTAAGTAAGAGTCCTGAATTTGAGAATGAGTTAAAAGTCAATTAATAAGATTTCTGGCAGTGTTAGAACAAGCAACACTATTTCTGGCTAATGTTGGCAGAATTTGATTAATTGGAGCTAAAGATGTCTTAGTTTGTTCACCTTTTTCTGTAAAAACTGAAAATAAACCTCACAGAGTGAAAAGCAAACCTACACTTGGTTTTGATGGTACTACCTTTACTATGAACGGTTCTAAATTCTGACTTACTGCCTTAAATGTCCTTTTGAGGGACTGTAAAAAAACAATAGCTATCCACATAGAGACTCTTTTTTTAATTACTTGTTTAGTCTTACACTTTTGTTTCCGCTTCCAGGTTCCTGTTCTCCAAACCAACAATGGCCCAGGGCTGACAGGGTTGATGACCATCGCTGCCCACCTCGTCAGGCAGGCTAAGAAAGACCAACTGCTCGGGAGCACTGCAGAAGAGAAAGCTATCGTGCAGCAGTGGTTGGAATACAGAGTGACTCGAGTAAATGGAGGCTCAAGTAAGGAAGATACTAGAATAATTCTGAAGGTAAGGAGTACTTGATTACCTTTCCACTGAGTTTGGAGTTACTAGACCTCGAAGAAGGTTCCAGTGCTAATGTGTGTGTGAACGTGCAGTTAATAAAACTGAGCAAATGCTAAAAGCTTAACAGTATTGTGAAGTACTGGCTTTTATTCTACTTGCTGCTTTTCACTTTTATTGAGCTTAAACAGGCTGGAAAACAGTTAAAACTGTAAAGTACATGAAGCAGAGCACGCTGTTCCATGTAGTTTAGAGATTGTTCAGCTGCCTGTGTAAGACACCAGTTTCTTATTATCTTCATAAGCCCTTGGCTATAAACAAGTTGGCCTTGTATTTTAAGGTTACATTTCTCTGGTCGTTTTAAGAGCTGTTCTTATTGAATTGGTGATTATGGAATACAGGCCATAGTTGATGCTGTGGTAATTGGCACTGATGCCAAAAGAAGTTCTTGGACAGAATTGTGTGTGAAAAGTGAAATCATAAAGGAACCTCTACAAAACTGCTCTTTACATCGAGTTACTTTGTATGGAGACCTTGGTTTGTTGTTATTAAACTTTTCCTGCAGTCTGAAGCTTACTTCGTCTTAAACAGGTGGAAGCAGAAAAGAAAATCCCAAAGGTCGCCCTGTTATTTGAGCAGCCAGATGGCAAGGAGTAGATAGTAAAACTTACTCTACTTATCTTCTTGCTGCTTGTGACTGGTAATTAGTGTTTTTGCAGTCTTGTGGGAACAACTTGAGGAGAAAATTTGCTTTACACTGTTAACTGCTAAGGGCACTGTTTACTAGGCATGTATAAAACAGCAGTGAAATTCAGTCGGTTTTTAAAGAGGTTATTTTTTTCTAACTTTGAGAGTATGTTTTAGATGGGAAGTTGTACTGCTCAGTCCTACTAGTAAGTCTGGGTTTAGAAATAGCTTTGGTTAACTTTACTTTCTGGTTTGCATCTTAAAATGATGCAAAGCAAAACTTCATTGCCCTCTTCAAGCTGACAGTCCTCTTGATCTTTAGGACTTGTAATATTATGCCTGCTTTACCAACTTGGTGGAAGTCCTCAAGAACAATTTCTCTCACTTGCACCCCAAATAATCTGATTTATCTTGATTTCATTGTATCTGGGATAAATCTTCAGTTGGTTAATTATGAGTTTGTTTACAGTGCTTCTCTTTTTGTAATATCTCTGCGCTTACTTTCTATGTGTAAATGTTATCAAAACCTTCGCAATCATTGTTACTCTACAGGTATCACATGAAAACTGTCTACTCTTTGGGATTTTCTAAACTTGGTTGAAGGAGGTATCGACTAATCTCAGTTTAATTTCAGGTTTAGCTGTGGTATGACTAGGTGGCCCTTAAAGGCCCCTGTTACCTAGTTACTTTTTAAAAAAGCTTTTATGACAAGTATCATATAGTTTCAGTCCTTTTTTTGAACGAAGTTGTGATGCTTTTTCTTCTTCTGAACTGTGAGAAGACCGTGAGAGAATAGATAACTAACTTTTATTCACCTTTCTTGCCCTTCTATCATATAAAAAACAAAAGCAAGTTTTCTGTCTTCTTATAACAAAGTACATCTGCTCTGGATGGCTTCAATGATGATATCTGCATTGTCAGCACGTACATGTGAGTATTTGCAGAATTGCATTAGAGTGTTAAAACCAGGTGCAGAGATATGGCAGTTTTGTGCTGAAGCTTGTATCTATCTTCAGTTTTAGCTTTAGCAACACTGTTCACATAGAAAAGACAATATATTGAAACACAAATATGTAGATAAATCAAGTGTTTCCTAGCAAAGCAAAATTTCCTTAGTGAGAAACAATCACTGTCACTTGAAGGAGGATCTCTGCCTTTAAGTATTCTAATAGATATTATAATTTTAACGTTTTCCTGTGGTTTGTTTTTTTTTTTCTTAGCACATGTTGAATAACCAGAATTTATTTTAACACAGGGCTGCTGTGGAATTGTTCCAGGACTCATAATTTCATAGTATAGCAATTAAGGGTTTTTTTTTAATTTGTTCTCTTGCCACTATGATTAATCAGAAGAAGAGGCAGCCTACCATTAAAGTATAGTGTGCCAAAAGGGAGTACAGTTTGAAAAAAAAAAGAAAAACTAAAATAGGGAGGGAAGTCTGAGGCTGTAGTTTTACAACATGTCTGGAATACACAATGGCAGTCTTGGGACAGTTGCAGCCTAGAGCCACAATTTATAATAAGCTGCGCCAAAAACAGTTCAGTCACTTCTGCTATAAACTTTAGGCTGCCTCTGTTTAATCCTTAACTGAGGTGATATGATTCTACAAAGTGTCAGTAAATAACTGGTTTAGTGTTTGTTAATTTTAACAGGAAGGATCTGTTGGCCCTAGGAAAATAGGTTCTTAAATTGTTCTTACTGATGCGTTGCCTAAAGCTGTTACTTGGCATGAGAACAGCGGTGAAACAGACCGTCTCAACCAGTTTTTTTATATTCATTCAAACAAATGCCATACTGTTCACAATGGGCCAGTAAAGGGGCTTGTGAAGTTTTGACTAATTTACATTTGTGCTTCTTTACTGGACAGAATAAATGGGAACAATAGTTCTGGGCTGTTCTATAGCAGATGTATAGGATGATGAATGTCAATAGCAGTGACAGCATAACATCCAATGCATTATGTTACCTTCTTTGCACAGGATAAGAGTATTTTCTTTTGTTTTTTTGATGTTTGGTTAGTGGTAAATGAAGCTGCATAGGGGAAAAAAAGCTGAAAATTACTGAGCCGTTTTGCTTGATAACTAGTAGTTTTTTCTACTCCTCAGGGAAGGAATTGAGAACCTTTGTGAAACACTTGGGCCATCCAATGTCTACCTAGACGTTGTTGAATTCTGTTCAGGAGGTTTTAATGTCTCTGCATTGGCAATTTTAGGTAGTTAAAACTTGAGCGTGTTCCTCCCACCCCTACCTCCCTCTTCAGTCAATATTTGGCATCTGCCAAATAACTGGGAACTTGGGCTTGAATTCACAGGAATGTAGATACCTCTGGTCCCTGAATGATACTATAACCAAGAATTTTTGTGTACTACTTTGTGTTTATGCAAAACAGTGTTCCATGACTTCTGCTAGCTTTATCCCGATCTCCCGTGCTGTCCAGCTTTAAGCACAAAATCCAATTAGAAATCTGAATAAGAAAGCTTCAATTCCTATCTAATGTGCTTGCTTGAAAAATGACTTTCCACAGATACAAAGGAGGTTAATCCGTGCTCTGCCCGTGCTGTTAATCTACAGTTCTTGTACACTGTTTTTTGATAGAGTTCTAAATGTGATGCCTACCCACTTTAGCAAGCTGATCCAGCAAGTATCTTTTAAACTTCAACTTTCTGTGTTCACTTCTCTCTCTCTCTCTCCTTTAAGCACTAGGATATTTTTTTGTGCTTACAGGTTAAAGAATTGAATTTCGATTATTGGAGCAATATTTGTTGATTATTTTTCTTCTCTCTTTTACAAGAAACTTGGTATGTTTAATATAATATTCTTCCAGATCAAGTGTAACTCCTAGTTTGCCAGTTCGACAGAAGATTCTTGTATGAGAATTAAAAATATGGCTATGCACCGGCAGTGCAGTTCTGCTTTTCTTGGATGTGGCTGCAGAAACTCTTTCTTGGGTTCTGCATTGTCAGGGGCTTTCCTGGGGCATTTGGGAGTCCTCAGCTTTTTGTCTTTGCGTGGTATGATAGCTGTAAAGGCATTTAGGGCATAAATGACCTTGAGAATCTTGCTGACTGAAAGGATGTGCTTCTGCGTGTAAGGGAAATACATACACAAGCGGGATGTTGTGGGCAAAATATCCAAAACAAAATTGGAGTATGGTTAGGTCCATTGCAAGCTACTGAGTCGTGGCAAGAAGCAACTGTTACTTATCCGAGCTGCTGTTCCAGCTTGTGGTGACTGGAAGTGATTCAGTTGCCTTAGTGGATTAAATGGATTACAGACGATTAGATTGCATACTTAAAAGATAGTGAGCAATACTGTGGGGTAGTCAGAAGTGTGCCATGGATGGGATGTGTTGAGCTGTCGCTTGATATGGACTGTAAATTGGATTTTTTTTTTTTCCCATAGAACAAGCAAATGAAAATCCATCAGTTAGTCCATAAATAATGCAGCATCTGTTGTTACATTGCTTTTTCACCCCCTAAAAATGGAATTTGAATTGCTGCAGTTGTTCGTTGTATATTAGTGCATCATACTGCAGCTGTGCCATACATACCTGTTTGAAATTTGAGAAAGAGTTTCCTGAGGGATTGCAAAAGTAAGTTTATATAGTTAAAAGCAGCTTCCAAGACTATGGTATTCAGTACATGAAAGATGGTGATACAGAAGACAGCTAACGGACCTGAATTTCCTGCGTGCAATAGAAACTCAATACAGTTTTGTATTCATATTTTCATTAATGTCTCCAGGACAGAAACACTGTTTCACTTTAATACCAGGGTCACTTCAGAAAACTTGGCTTTCAGGAGTTTTAGCACAGTTGGCTATTAGCCAGTAATGTAATCATCCATGGGAAGGATAACCCAGGAGGCAAGATTAACTAAATATGCCTAATGCACATGGAAAAAAAAATTACTGTGGTGCTTCTGAACTATCTTGACTTGCAGAATGAAATAGGAATATCTGTCTATATTTTATGGGAGCAAAATACATGTTCTAAACCAGAATTGTAAAGTAATGCTAATTTATACAAGACTAAACCATTTTTGTCAAATTTAATTTGCTCTGTTAACTGACTTCATCAAATTTGATGAACCAGAATAAATAATTGTTCACGCTGTAATGACTTACCTTGCCTTTAAAGTTTTAGGATTTTTTTTTAACTGATGACTGTTTTGAGTGTACACATGCAGTATAAAACTCAGAATTAGCATTCTGTAATTTCTTTTATGCAGAAATCCAAAATTTTGAGCAGAGTAACTGAGGTCATTGTATCTTTGGAGATAATGAGCTTTTTACTTTACAAAATCCCGATTCCATAGCCTAGGCTAAGAACAACAGGAATAGTAGGTGGGAATATAATTCTAGTGGTGTTACTTTTCATTACAATGCATGTGGAATTTCTGGTTAGTTGAAATGAAAAATGCTGGTCAAAGAACTTTGTCAGAACAGACAAGTTGATGGATTTTTTCTAATAAACAGATCTCTAGGTTGTTGGTTTTTTCGTCCTGCAAGTTTTTTCTTCTTAACGTTGCATTTGCCTTTGTATTGTGTGTAGGAAATTCCACAGAACTGTAGTTAGTTGTTTAAAGTAATTTGAGTGCTAACTAACATGAACAAAGCAGTAAACCACTCTAAAGAAAAGAAGCTACATAGCCAGGGGCAATTGACCTTACAGAATTTTAACTATGCAGGGGTTAATATTTTTCCCTGATTTGCTCTAATAAAAGAAATCAAAGCAGACATGAGGATGTTTAAATATTACAGAAGTACAGGAGTCCTGTCGTGAAGAGTTTATCAAAGAAGTAGTAAGGTGGCATAATGGAGTCAAACTTGTCAAATGCAAATGCAAGCTCAGATGTCTTAAAGTCTCAGCATTTCAGTTTTATGTTTCGGTCTTGGGGGTTTTTTAATATGTGCCCTGTAGGATATCTCTATATCGGTAAAACTGTGTAACCACAAAAAGTGCAACATGCTTAAGGCTAAATATAATTTTTTAATTGTTCTCTGATTATTAAGCCCCTTCTCCTTGCCCTAGATGTGGGGGTTTGGTTTTGTGTTTTTGTTTGTTTGTTTGTTTGTTTTGTGGGGTTTTTTTTAATAAAAGGTTGTCTTAAAATGGAATGTGCTGTAATTGAGACTTTTAAATTTTTTAAAATCTTAGTTACATTTAACTAACTGCTTCGGGAGGTGAGGGGTAGGCTTAAGGAGATGTCTGAAGGGAAAAAGAGGAGTGACAACTAACAAGGAGAGTTTCCAAATTCAAGGAAAAGCTGGGAAACTTTTTTTTGTACATTTCTAAAAAGAATACTGTAAAACTAAAGCTTGCTTATGCTGGGATCAGCATAAAGTAGGTAATTTTGTTTGTGATTACATTTCTTTCTTTAGAGGGAAGTAGAGGGCAGAAAGGTGCATAAATTGCATTAGAAGTAGGTAAGATGTAGAGAAAAGAAAGGATGTATTTCTTTGGAGTCATCTTAAAATAAATTACACGTGTATTTACAAAAATTTGTCGAGATGTAAAGCCCTTTTTTTAGACACCAACGTTTAAATTTTACCTAATCCTCACTGTCAAAGAATGTTAATACTTTAGTTTCTTATCTTGTCACTCACTTTTTGGAATTTTTTTTTCTTCTTTTATTGTTTTTCTTATTTGCTGAGTTGAGATAATTTAAAGCTGGTGTTTATTTTATATGCTGGTCTGCAAAGAAAGTTTCTATTATTTTAACAATTGCCTTAATGTATTGTTCCACAAAGTCAGTACTACAGCAGTTTAATGACTTTTTCTTTTTTAGGATCTTAACTTGCACCTTGAAGATAAAGTGTACCTTGCAGGAAACATTTTTACCTTAGCAGACATTTTGATGTACTATGGATTGCATCATATCATGGTAAGCATTACTTGCCTTATTTTTATATGTGCAACTGCCATAGTGGTTATTTTTCTAAAGAGCATTTTATTGTTGTAGAAGTTGTTCTACTGAATTGATCAATGACAGTTATGGAACAGAACACAGAAAAATAAAACTCATTTTTAAGTAGTTTGTTTTACACTTTAGTATTTAGCTATGGATCTGTCAGAAGTAGTGTATTACCTGTAATGTCCAGAATGCTTTAGTTTCCTTTGTATAATGTAGCAAGGATGATACTATCACTGTGTTTCAAGGATGGATTGATTGATTCTTATCTTTTCGAGTCTGAAATATGACTGCTTGCAGAATTACATGGGAAAATAGATAAATGAAACTGAAAGGATGGTACTAACCTGGTTAGTATTAGAGGAATACAGATGCATGTAAATTAAGCTCCTGAAGGATGAATGCATATAAAAAAGTTTGAGCCATAACAAATTGTCATTTGTGTTTCACAACTTGAGTGATAATACTTGATAAAAGATACACAGTATGAAAATAGCATGGGGAGCTAGTGCTTAGGAGGAGGGAAAAAACCACACAACTCATCTCCCCCCAGAAATAAGTTTGTCCTGAATGGGGAAGATGTTGAGATTCCTTGTAGTCAGCTTGGGGTATCACGAAGTGCTCAAAAGTCATTGGACCTTCAGTTCTGAACCCCAAGTGTTAATTTAAAGGCAGAGCAGTGGAAATTTGTTTGCATTTCTTGAGGGAATGTGTTTGTAAATGAACCATTGTCATTCTCTGGAGTGGGTGGAACTAAAGAAACCAAAGGACTTACAGGAGAAGGTCTACTAAATTCTTGTGAGAAGATTAAATCCCTCAGTTTTGCATTAGAAAATCATAGGGTGGGGGGAGAGGATAATTTGAAGAAGATGCCTCTGACAGATGCACGTGTCTGAGAATCAGTGAATTCAGTCAACTGGGTGAATGATTACTTTTGTACAATTAAAAGAAGAGCTCTTGAAGAAGAGTGGAAGAATGCTACATTTCAAAATGGAGGCAGAGGGGAGGGGGAATCAAGTTGTGAAATATTACCAGAAATGAGAGAGAATTTATGTATCTGTGTCTTCACTATCCAGGAGTAAGAGTTCAAATGAGAGAGGATCAAGCAGAGGAGAGAGAAGGGAAGCTTCATTTCAGAAGGTTTTTAAAACCATGCTAGATTAAGTCACTTAGAATTAATTCTGTTAAATCATATTTGCCTTGTAAAATATCCTAAGTAGTAGGATAGATGTTTTGACTAAAGTGTCAGAATGGGTTACCTTTCACATATGATATGCAGATGTAGAAAAAAAAACTGCTGAAGTAGTTTCTAAAAATATGACTGTATATGCTGTAAAAGAGTATGAGTTCAAATGAGATTTTTTTAAAAAAACTTAGGGGAAAATCCAAGCATTTTTAAATTTAGAGTTTGCTCTAGAGTAGACTACCTAATCAAGAAGAAAAGATACAAGTTATTGCTTTGGGAAATAGAACAGATGGTAAAAACAAATGACTTGGTGCTCCTGGGTCCCTGCAACCACCCAGACACTACTTGGGACAAGTTTATAGTACAGCATCTGTTTCTGAAATGTATGATTTCATGGAATATAATTTTGTGAATCAGAAAGCTGTAAAGGGCAAGTAACAGGGTTACTATCCTAAATAAATAAGAAAATCTAGCAGATACGAACTAGGAATTACATATATTTTGAGGCTTTCAGAATTGATTCATATTAGTACTTAACTGTATAGGTAAGATCTTGAACTGTAGAATCCTGTGATTCTCCCCCCCCCCCCCCGTAATAAGAAGAGAGTAAATCCAGGACTGCTGCTCTGCCCTAAGCTTTACTGGGAAGGCAGGAAGAGCTTCTGTATCTCTTCATGTGATGTGGTCCAGGGCAGCAGTTGGTCATATCCACCACTGCTTCAGCCAAATTACCCAAAAATATCAATAAATGTTTCCTGTAATCCTTTAAGGAAGGAGGTAAAAATGGGAGACATGGGGAGATCCACAGATCTTGCTGTCCATCAAGTTGCCTAGAAAATCGATCTGAAAATGTTGTTGATAATGACCTTTAAGGCTAATCTCTGCACTTTTGATTAACTATCTGTGATGCTAACACAGACATTAGCAATAGAATTCTGGAAATATTACCGACATACCATGATCACCCTGAATAAGCCAAGTAGTAAAACTTTAAAATCCTTCTGATGCACATTTCATTGGAAAGGTTTCTAAGACCAACCAATCATTTTCCTTTCTTAGTGTTTCTGAGTATAGATCATGCATCTTTGTATTCATTCACTCCTTCCATCTTCATTTTGCCTTCCCATTATCCAGGGAGAGTTCTGGAGTCTGATTCTTTACTGTCCAGGCTCGTCCATTTGAGCTGAGTAGCTGAGTTTGTCTACTGACCAGCAGCAACCCTTAATGCTGCAGTTGGGTGCTTTTCTTTCCTTTTCCCTGTCCCTTCTAGTTATCTTAAAAAGTAACATTATTAAGTACAATAGTACAATGTGTTTAAAAATCCATGTTGTGGCAAAATAATTAGTATTTTAATAGGTGAGAGTCAGATTCACAGGTAGTGTTTCAGGCTTTTTGCAGACAGGATCTATTTTGAGTCTATTAATTAGAAATACACACTCATAGTAATAAGGCAGGAACTAAATTGTATGCATCGTTGTTCTGCATCATAATATAGGTCACAAAGACCCAAAAGTGTAATGCTTGATACTGCCTTTTCAGTCAATGTGATCTACATTGTCATATGTAATTGATGTCTCTATGGAATATAAATATTGTTGTCTTAAAGACACTTCAATTGCTTAAATATATATGTGGATAAATATGACGAACAATGAAGTTCCACTAGGTTAAAGCATAGATTGCCAAGAAAACATGGATTTGGAAGCATTGCTTGAGGATAGCTCAGGCAATCAGTAAGCATTAAATTCCCCTTGTGGTAATGAACTTGTTTTCATATCTGTTTTTTAATTTAAAATTATTTAAAAAAAAGTTTCCCAGTGTCTTTATTCTTAAGTATTTTTGAACAGTACAGGTCCAGTTCTATTTTAAGAGAAATAATCAATATGTAGATTGATCTGCTTTTATACTTCAAAAAAACTGTCAGAACCAAAGAAGTGGTCTCAAATCTATATGTCTGACTTCAAAATTTCTTTAATAAGGTCTGGAAAATAACTTATGGGTGAAATTTATATCTGCAAATGGAAGAAACCTCAGTCAAAATTTTGGGGTCAAATCAAATGCAGTCAAGTACAAAAAAAACTAAGCTATTCTCCTTGAGTCACAACTACTAATACTGAACTATAATGAGACTGCAATAATAGTTTATTTTATAGGGCTTTTTCCATAATGAGCATTTCCTATAATAAACAGATTGCCATGAATTTTTGTTAATATTCACTGATACGCTGCTTATTTTAGTACTGAGATGTAGCTTTCCTTCTAAAGAATGATGCTAAAAATGGTTCTTCAACTGAATTCCAAAAACCCCCCAGTTTTAACTTAAGGATTTACTTTTAAATCTATTCCTTTAACAGCAGTTTAAACAGCATGAAAGCACATGTATATCATGAAATACACCACCCAGCTGTTGGGTTTTTTCTTTTTCTCCCGTATCTAAAAGCTAAAGTTAAAAGTGTAATAGTATCTTAGCCTTTCTTGTTGCTGAAGAGTTTCAGATTAGCCATGTATTTTTAGACTTTCCATGCACAATGTGGAGAGTGGGAATGGGAGTTTGTGCCTGCATCCCCAATGCTATGGAAAGCAAAGAAAATTAAAGCTTGTGTATTTATAGCCCTTGCAGCAAATCTTAAAGTTGCATTGTATGATGACCACCTTGGTTCCCCTTTGTGAGCTTTGTGGTGGAAGAACAAGACTTTTTTTTCTGTGTCATGGAAAAAAAAAAGCCTGTCAAATTGAGTGTCTGCTTCTTGGCTATTAAAATAATTGCTTTAATAGCAAATAATTATTATAACAGCAGAACAGCAGCCTTTCTTAACTTGGGGGAATTGTCTAATTTAATGAGGAAGAACAGAAAATACCCATCTAACAAAATGCTGTAAAAAATGCCATGGAAGTGATCTCTAAACAATTAACCTAAGAGTTATGTTCTGAGTAAAAAGTAGAGCATGCCACAAAGTGCTTTTTAATATATTTCACTGATAGAGTACATTATGTAAATAAGTAAAAATATCTTGCTTGTTGTGCCTAGAGTACAAAAATGGGTTTTATTATTAGAGGAACTGAGTGTTTTGCCCTTCAGATGTTTTTTCACTATGCTAACAGAATGAAAGAACAGTTTTCCAGACTTTTATTGTTGATTTACATTGGAGAAATGTAAAGACTGAAAATTTTCAGTGTAAAATTAGGGGGAGGAAATACTGTATCTGCCTCAAAACCTAAAGTGTGGTTCAGCGTTTTCATAACCAAGTGCTTACCCATTAAAGACTTTGAAAAAGGGTATTGTTATCTCCAGGAACTTAAAGTGTTGGCATTTTAGTATCTGTTCAATACTTTTCTTCCCTTTGAGTAATTTTAGATGGCCTTAGAGTACATACATTGTTCTTTTCATTCTCTATGTTACTTTGTTAATGGTTCTGCAGCTTCATATCAAGCATCAGCTTCCTACTACCATTAATTATAATGCACTGCAGGTGATCAAAAGCATCTTCCCTTAAATGGTACTGCCTTTTTTTTTTTTTTTGGTCTGGAATATACTGCACTTGCAGAAACTCAGGCAATTTGTGAAATGCTTGGTGTTATATTTTAATAGCTTCCACTTTTGTTTGTAAAATTCTGGACATTTTTTTTTCTCACTTATTAGTGTTACTCTCTTCCACTTACCTTATTATTCAAATAACTTATATTTCTTGATCAGAAAAAGTTTGACTGATCTTAATTGATTTTTCTGTACCTTTCTATCAGACTATACAGCTGTAGGAATAGTATTTACATTACCATGCCAGCAGTAAGAAAAGCAGATTTTCTTATACTGCCTGAACTGAGGTTCATAACAGTTCAAAATTGCAGAACGTGTTGTGGAAATACATTTGTAGTGCTCCACTTGTAGGCAGGTAAGTTCCATAGGAAGAGCAGCTACTTGGGTTTAGGAGCAGCTGCAAGATCCCTGCTTTTTGGTTGTTGCCACAGTTACTCTGTTCTTAACTTCCTGATAATAGAGCTTTAATGCTATATGCCATTGGTTTAGAATTCCTTCCTGCAGCTCCTTGAATTTTTCCTTGGTATATTTCCATTAGTTCATTTTCCAGTATATATCTCTTTTTTTTTTCTGCTACACATTTAAATCTTCCCAGTTCTAAGCCAAGTGCTGGACTGTGTGAGAGAACAGCTAGGAGAAGTAGCAAATGTTAAAGACAGCTCTTAAAAATAGAAAGGATGGTGTGTCACAAGGTCAAATTTAACATGAGGCTTGGTTTTAAACAGCAGCTTTTCACTCAGCTGAGTCAGTGAGTATGTATAGTTCTCACTGTGATCTAAAGTTCGTTTAAACAGATTTGTTTCTAGCTGTCCTGTGCCCAAGACCAAATTTGCAGTGAACCTGCAGCATCCATAAAATCTAGCATTTGTAAAACAAAGCATAAGGAATATGCCATCTGTTTAGCTTTTGAGGAGGGGATTAACCTTGAGTAGCTTCAGAAATCCAAACATGGAAAAATATTGGGCATGTGTGGGTAGCAATTTTCTGTTAAAACTGTCCTCTGCAGATGTGCCCTTTCTCACTGACTGCAGGCATTGTCAAGACTTAAGCTTGATTGGCTAACTTGGCTAACTGAAAATGAAGTGATGTGAATCCCACTCTGATTTGTTTCAGTATTGGTGAGATAAAATAGGGTAGTTGATGTGAAGATCACATTTTGTTCTTGATGCAGGTTTTGTAGGCTGTTTTGAGGACTACCCCATTTGTAGTTCAGTTGTAGTGGTTAATATGTGGATTGTTAACGATTGTTATCTAAACTGATTACAAAGCCATAAGGAGAGATAAAATTGCTAATCAAGGAAGAGTAATACAGGTGATACAGGATGGGAATAGTTCTTCTGCAGCTGACTTGAAAGACTGAAGGAATAACAGACTTTGTACTGAAGCTTTGAGGATGCTGCTGACCTGAACTTAGAGGACTTTTAAAGGTAGAGTTTGGATCTGTAACTGTAGATGACTTTATCTGAGCCAGTCCTATGATTATAGATAGGCTTGAAGCTCTACATGTATCTTAGCCACAATTCCTGTGGCAAGGAGCTGTTGCAGTGATTGTGTATGATAGAGACTTCTTCCTGACTGATTTTGCACCTATTTAGATATGGGTTGAAATAAGCGGGTGACTGTGCTCTTAACTTGAGAACTCGAGTGAACAACAGGATCTCGAAATGTAGGACTAGGTGATAGTACTTAAAATATTTTTATGAAGCATGGACAGGTTTCCAGTTTGTTTTACCTTGGTAATTTGAATCATGCCACTGCTATCGTAATAGTGTGGGCTAGTACATCTGAACAGTTAAGTGTTAAGCTATGCTGATTCTTAGTAACTATTCCATATTAGGCAATAGTCATACAAAACAACTTCCGATTACCTATCCAGTCTCAAATTGCTTGAAAAAACCTTACTCCTATACTTACAGTACACCTGGAAACACAAAGCAGTCAGCTTGCCTGTGAGACAATACTGTCTGTCTTCTAAATTAATGTGAAAGGGTTGTGCATGTTATGAAACTCTTTCCCTGCACCCCTCAATACTGTATGCTGATCCCAGAAATAGATAGGTGCATTAAATTCAAGCAAGCTTTTTCCCCCTTTTTATCATACAAATGTATATTCCACCTCCAGGTCTGTTCATTTGAGTAAATTAAAAGTTCTTACATGTTTGGGGCTTAAATATTAGTATGTGAAATTAGGATGGAATACTGCTGGAGTGCAACAGCTTACTTGAGTTTAAATCACTTGTAAAACTATCTACTTTCATTTTGCCTTACCATGTGTAATGACATCAGTGATGCAGTGCCTGGCATTACTGGTGCCTTGTGTTTATTCCCCATGCAGGTGGACCTCACAGTGCAAGAAAAGGAGAAATACCTTAACGTGTCTCGTTGGTTCAACCACATTCAGCATTACCCAGGTGTCCGGCAACATCTGTCTAATGTCGTCTTCATCAAGAACAGATTATACACAAATGCTCATTAAGGAAAATCTTAATGTCGTGTTGGAAGGAGGTTTGGGAGTTTAGAAGTTATACTGTCCAAAGCCACTAGTAGCAAATGCTGTTTTGTAACCTTCTGTATGTGAACCAAAACTGTTAATGCCTCAGATAATACAGTTGTATTGAATTGCTGTTGTTCATTCAAGAATTTGAACTAAAGAATTGTATCATGTATCTGATTAAATGCAGCAATGGTAGAAAGATGGAAACTGAGTTTTAATTCACTATTTTTAAAAAAAAAAATTTAAGTTCCTTTAATTAAACATTCAAGTGGAATTACATGATCTTTATAGGAAATAATTGGATATTTTCCTTCAATTATCCACTTCTTTTGCTATTTATTGAATTTTTATGTACATCATCCCGCTTTCTTTTCATTTTGTTTTCCATGGATGTTTACACTAGTTTTGTAAAAGTTAAGAGCTATATTGTGTGCCAAGGATGTGAAAAAGGGAACATGCAAATGTTACAAATTATTTATGTGACTGAATAAATTATTTTAAAACTGTAGTTTTAATTTGGCTGTGAAACTTTCTAGTTTTTATTCAGTTAAGAAAATGAATATTTGAAAGGTTAGTTCACGTCTTACTTCATTTTGTGGTATATTGTTTTGATTCTAGAAACATTTTCTTTCACAGGGGGTAGAAAAGTTAGTGTTCTTAAAGATTTTTGTGGGTGCCTCACTTCATTTCTTACACAAGTGTCAGTGCAAGTTTCAAGACTGTAAAAACCCAACCAAACCCCACCTCAACAAAACCAATCAAAAGCCTTAGCTTAAGATAAGCTGAGCTGGTCTGTCAGTTCACTAGCAATGTTTTAAAGTTGGTTTTAAAAACAGCAACACGCTTGTTGAGTCACACATTTGGATGGGTCATTTAACTGTAGAATGTGGTCCCTCCTTTTTTAACAAAGTTAAGAGTGCTAACTTTAATTGCTTAAATATCTTCTGCACAATTGAGTTAACATTTCTTGTAAAACATGAAAGAAAAAAAATTGATATTTTAATTGATAAATTGACTTCTATATTGGTTTCTACAGCAGTGTTTAGCAGACAACTTCACTTGTACATTCTTTAGTCTTAACTTGTGTGCTACTTTAGGAACTTCCCACCAAGTAAATATAAATACGAAGATATATCTTGGATAGATGTTTTATAACATTCATAATGCTCAGTCCTTAAAAAAAAAAAAGGTAGGTAGGTAATTAAAATGTGTCTTGGCACACAAATGCACACAAGAAAATTGTAAAGGTAAGCATAACCTGGACAATTCTGGGCTCTAATAAGTGTTTTCTGTATATATATATTTTTTTATAGAGGGTTTACAGAAACACCAAGTTACTTTTAGAGTGAAAATACTTAATTTCAGAAATTTCTCATAATTTTTCAGGGGGCTTAAATCTCTGCTTCTGCCATGTCTCATGTTAGCTGCTCTTGTTCTTGCTATTTAGAAGTTCACCTTCTGTACTTATAAAAATCTCACTGAAATTTTGAGATCTGTTCGAGAATTGTGGAGTGGGCTTTAGTACAAACGTGTTGGAGACTTCATGATCCAAATTTTTCGCATTTGACTTCCTGAAAGCTTCAAGTGTTTGCTGTCAGTGCTTGCACTCTTAATTCCCAATTTATTCAAACATTTGCTACCTAGTATGTATACAAGTGAGTTTGCTTTTCCCCTCAATTATGTAGGGAAGCAAGTCATGATAATAATAAATAATAAATAATTATTATTTTATTTATGCTTTTCCCCTCAATTATGTAGGGAAGCAAGTCATGATAAGACTTTAAAAAATGCCTACACTTCTACTCAGTTCTGTTGTAATGAGCTGGTTTCAGTTTCAGAAGGGGGGAGCATGGGTGTGAATCATCAGTGCATTTGTTCAGGGTTTAGGGAAGTTTCACATTCATGTTACAGATTTACTGTTTTTATCTCCTATTCCAAGTGAGAATTATTTTATGTTTTGTGAAGTGTCTGTGCGAGTCATCGTCTGTGAGAACAGCAGCTTATGTTACAGCTGAAATGCAACCAGAGCTAAATACTGCTAAAAACAATACTGTCATCTTTTCGGACATTTTTTGTAGAGTTGTTGCTACAAAGTGTCATTTTATTAATCCCAAATAGCTGCTCTTTCCAAGTATTGGGATTTCTCAAGTTGCCTACATGCTGCCACTGCAGTATCCCCTAGCCTCTTGTGCCAGTTTTATTTTCTCTGGTGTAGAACAGAAGTGTTACTTGCTACTGAAATACTATAAAAAAAAAATTCACCTAGCAGAAAGATGAAATGTTTAGAGTTGAATTAGTAATATTTAACTCTTCACTATCTAAAAGGCATTTGTTCATTATCATATGGCGAATTGAGCATATTTCAATTTTCTCTCTCCTGCACAGAGAAATTTAAAGGGATAGAGGGTTAAAAGCAAAGAAGAATGGAGACTTTGCCTTTAGAGAGATGACTGGGAAAACCAGATGGTATTGATTTTTCTCCCAACTCCCCCTTTCTGTCTAATGCCTTTTGATCAAGGACAACCAAATCTGTAAAAGAACTTCTGAGAAATCACACAGATGTAGCTGAGTCTATCTGAGACTGTATGAGGTACATTTTCTACAGTTATACTTCATAATTTTTACAAACGAGGTGTACCGTAGTGTGAGCTTTCAAATTAACATTGATGGTCAGTATAAAGGGTGTGCATGGGCAAATCTTCGGCTGTTTTTAAAGGTACTTCTACCTGTCTTTCTATAATATTTTATTATACTTTCACTCAACGTTAGTAAAAGAGACTTTTTGTGAGGGACTTTCGTCCCTCACAACCCCTTTCTTCTTTCTTAAAACTTCAGTTTCTGAAGGACACTGTGATGTTTTACTTGTGTTGCTTTGCAGTTTGATGATGATGATGATGACCACAGTGATGTGTGGAATTTATTTTCACAGCATTTCATAAGCAGCAACACTTTCATTTGTTAACGTACATCCTCATTGCATATTATTATTTTGCATAATTGTTCTAATTTATTCAAGGGGCCTGACATGTTATGGTCTTTTAAGTATGTGCCTCTGGGACTTGAGGTTGTTGCCATATGGTGAGACAGTGCTTCATGACAGCCTTTCAGCAACTGAAGAATTCAACAGTGAAATAAATATGATAATTTTAAGCATTCAGTGAAATTTTACACTTAACCACTTTGACTTGTCTTTTTCCTCTTAATGCCAAGATGACTACTGCTTGCACACAAGCCGGGTTGAAAGCGGTGTTTGAGTTTTGCATCAGATATGTTAGGAATGTGCTGATGATTTCTAGTTGTCTTTGTATGTGTAATAACTTCATTTTTAAGTGAGAGTTCGTGTTGACTTCTGAAGTCTCTACGGGTAGTTGTTGCTCTAAGACTTATAACTGAGCAAGAGTGACTTACAGGAAAATTCGGGTTTAATATGGGATTAGAAAAGAGTGAGTAGAAATAAAAAGTTTGAAAAGATTACTCTGAACAAAACAAACAGTTGTTCCAGTTTAGACACGGGTACTAAACAAATCTGACCATTCAGATGGAACCAAAGTGTAGGCTTTTCATTAGCAAAATTGTAAAGAAATTATTTATGAGAACTTAATTGTACAACATGCTTTCTGTTACATTCCTGTTGTGTCATCGGTGATTTACCTACCAGGTTGGCATCATATTTTTTATACAGAGAAAACAAGTTAGGAGGTACTACTTCTGCTTTACAATTGAAACAGTCCAATCAAACAGTCCAATCAACCACAGTAAATACTTGCTTTCAGAGGTTTGCACCTATCAAATTGCCAGAGATTCTTTGTGTAGAATGTGTAATTTTTGCCAGTGAAGTCTACTAGCTAACATCTTAGTTGTTTGCCTGTAAGGCATGATATTTTCATGTACTTCTAATCTTTTTTATTTTGTAATCCTTTTCTATAGCTTACCACACCCTCTTCAAAATATTTTTAAATTGAGTAGCCTTTCTCTCAGGAATGTCACACTACTGCCTGAAACTTTGGAAGCTCATAGGCCTAGAAATGGGGAGCCTGTTTTTTGTGAGGTACATCTTACACTTCCTAATAGGTGTTACAGCCCATCAGAGTATTTTTATAAAATAATTCTTCAACATTAGTTTTCCTCTCTCTTACACACACATACATTAATTTCAGTTATAGCTGATGGAAGACTAATCTAGACTCTTCAGTGTGGGTGTGGATCCTTATTACAGGGAACTGAGACTCTAAATAAAGTAATATAGATGTACTTTGCAATTCAAATAAGATACTCCCTTATATTAACTATTTTATGTGAAACGGTGACTCAAAAGTGCTTTTGTCCATGAAATGCACCCAAGTAACATTACAGATGAAGAAGCGGTAGAACTTGGTATCTGTTCTCAGTTAAAAGACAGTAGTTGATCAAAAATCTGCTTGTCAGTGCTGTTGATTTGGAACAAAGTATGTAAAAAGAGGTTTAGCTGAGTAAGATGGAAATAAAGGAATAGAACTGTAAAATTATCAAGAAAATCAGTGTAAGCTCTTCTATTCAGAAGTATGGTTCATATTCTTTCTGATCTGTTTGCATCTCTGCAGGTGATTTATGGTGTGTCTGCTACATGAATGCTGAAATTGGGAGTACATATTTCTTCAAGTAAATTTGCTTGGTATAGCCTTAAAGTGATTTTCTAATTATATGTGTATACAGAACCTAGTATGTAATTTTTTTCCACCTTTTTTGTTAAATTTTTTTTTTTTGCTAGAAAGAGGGATCATCAGGCAGGCCTATTTAGGGTTTTTTCCCCTTTTGGTTTTTAATCTTAGCACTTCTTTTAATCTTTGGTGTGTTTCACAGTCTTTAACTTCAAAGTGTAATTGCAATGATGCAGCTGCTTAATGGATTGCTACATTTAATATTTTCCCCGTAAGAGCAGTATTTCTTCTTTGCATCTATAATTGGATCATGCTGCTGTTGTCCCTGATGGAAATGCCAGGTTTCATATTCACCATACACCTGAGCACATGCTTACTCACTCGGTAATCCTAATTTTCTTTATATTTATCAAAGTTGAATTGTATTACGTGGGGGGGTTTTCTTGTGCTTCAGTTTTATTGCGAAAGAAATGTGAGGGGAAATGCCGTCATGCACCTCTTGCTGCGCCAAGCTTTTGGATTCAGGCTGGGTCTGTGTACCCTACCGCTGCGTGTCTTAAATGTTAGATTCATAGTACTTCAGAGCCCAGCTCCAGGGCGATATATAAAGATACCACAGATTTGGGAAGGGGATTGATTTTGTAGCAAGCATTACTTGTTGCTGCTCTGTGCACATTCCTGCAGGCGTGGCCTTTGTTTTCCATGCTGGAAGTGACTACAGCCACCGCAGCTGCTGCGGAACACCGCACATCCCATCTCCCATTCTACAGGCAGGCAGGAGGTGAGTAATTTTTCATTGTTGCTCCATCTGAAGGATTCCCCTTTCCCCTCCCACACTACCTTGGCCCATTTAGGAAGATTTTCATCTATTAAACTTTCCCTCCTCTGTTGGAGGAACTAAATCTCTTTCAGCATTTTCAGGCTGGTGATCTAATTTGACAGCTCGTAGGTGATGTCTGTTCCTCTTCAAAGTGGCAGGTAGCCCCAGGCTAGCCAGCTGCATTGTGGATTCTGCAGATTTGGCTTGCTGTTCCTGCTGGGTGTCATCTGTCGTCTTAGTCTTGCGGTGGATAATTTTTGTCCTCCCTAGCATCATCTGCCTGAGCAGTTTCTGCCTGGCAGGCCTGTCCATACAGGTTGAGCATCAAATACCGTAGCCGCACGGCTAATGTGACAAGGCAGTCCTCCGAACAGCGCAGCCCCGGGCCTGCTTTGGCCAGCATCGGCATCGCAGCCCGCAAACTTCCAGCCATCATGATCGTGGTCTTGGTCTCCCATCACGGGTGCAGCCCATGGACTTATTCTGCTGGCGCAAAGTATGTCCCCCGCCTCTCCCTCTTAAGGACCGTCGCTCCGATTCCTCCCATCTGGGCAGATGTCTGCCTCAACAGGTTTGGGTTTCCCTGCCTGTTGCCAGCATTTGACTCGGACACCGCCACTTGGATGAAACAATACTTTAGTGGATTATCATTGCTAGACAGCCTGTGGGGGAAATGACAGGACTCGGCACGTTCATCTGAAGATTTTGCAGTTCAGAGTGCTGCTAACGCTAATGGGAAGTGGCAGGGTGATCCCTAAAAGAGAAAGCGGGTTCCATTGCACGGCAAAAGTGACAGAGGTTGTTTAGCCTATCTTCCAAAAAAATACATGATGACTACATATGTTGATTTTCATGCTCCAAGCCATAGCTATTTCCATATTTTTGTGACTTGATGACTACTTTCTACAAACTGACAGGTTAGGGGCTCCACAAGTATTGTCTTTTTATAGCCATCACCTCTTTAAGTCCTCCTTAATTTTTTTGAATATGTTTTGAAAATAAGCTTGATGGGGCAGTGAGAGTGAGGGGGGAGGGGGGGGACAACAAAAGAGACATAAATGCAACAATAAAGCATATTCTTTAGAAAAAAAAAACTATTCAAACAAAGGAGGAATGGTTTCAGGACAGTAGTCCTAGAAACCAGTGCAGCTTCCTGTCATAGGATTTGCCCTTGTTGCATTCCCATAATTCCAAACCTGACATTATTCATGATGTAAGAACTGTTTCCTAGAAATGCAGTAGTTGCAAAGCCCCTTAACTACAGGATTTCCTTCTTAGAAAATAAAAAGATGGAGCATAGGGCTTAGAGGGGGAAATAACTTGTCTGAGAGAGAGACTACGAAAGGATGGCAGCTAGGCAGGAAAGGGATAAAATTAACATTTGAACAATTCTACCCCAGATTATTAGTGATGATGGGGCCAGCTGGAATATCCTACAGATGTTATTAATATATGAGCACTAGTATAATCTAATGGTGATTCTCAGTTGCTTATGTGCTTTGAATTCAAATGGGAAAATATAAATACTAACCTGTAGGTTGCAAGAGGTGGTTACTTTGGGGTGAAAAAAAGATATGGAAGGGAAGTATTTTTTAAATCTTATATCTGCTAGTTGCCTAATTAATATTTACAGACTGTGTGACAGTGAAGGAGTGAAATACTTTTAGATTATGTATTTATACTGAATTTAGTAATAATGTTAAGTATTGAACACTTCCCAATGTGAGATGCATTTTATTATTTAAACAGATTCTAACTGTATTTTGACTGATTTTGGAGTAGATTGTTTCAACAAAACCAATTCACTCACTTTTAACCCTGAGTTTAGAAGATTATAGGTATTGTCAAAAAAACCCCATATATACTAATTTCAGTGAACAGTTTCTGAGCTTTGATGATGGGACACAAAATTTATAATAGGATAATTTTTTTGTGTCAGTTGTAATAGCTCTAAAAAGTCCCCCTTTTTTTTTTTTTCTTGGCCACACCATTATTCCTACACATAAAAGCTATGGAGAGTAGAACATGGGCAGAACTAATTTCTAAGAAAGAAATATATATCACCCCTGTTTTCTACGAATAAACTAGTAATTGTTCCAGCTAAACTGGCTCCTTTGTGGTATGCCAGGTCAGAATACTGAAGCTGCAGCAGCTGTAGCAGAATTTGTGGTCCAGTTCTTTCTTCATTAACCATACAAAGACACTGTGTGGTGTGTATCGCAAATTTTTTAAAAAATGTATAAAAGAAGAAACAAACTGTAGATGCAATGGCGTAACTAGGATCAACCTATTCTAAAAGTTATTGAGTTTATGTGGCATGAAGAAAAAAATCACAGAAGTTAATATACTGTAATTTATAAGGGGAGAGGTGGTAAAAGGGGGCGGGGGAGGGTATATTGAAAATATCCTAGCGCTGTCAGAGTCACAGAATGGGTCAGTTTGGAAGGGTCCACAGTAGGTCACGTGCTCCAACCTGCCTGCTCAGTCAGGGCCATCCTAGAGCACAGGGCACAGGATTGCGTCCAGACGGTTCTTGAATATCTCCAGTGAGGGAGAGTCCACAACCTCTCTGGACAATCTGTTCCAGTGCTCGGTCACCCACGCAGTAAAGAAGTTCTTCCTCATATTCAGGTGGAACTTCCTGTGTGTCAGTTTCTACCTGTTGCCTCCTGTCCTATTGCTTGGCACCACCAAGATGAGCCTGGGTCCGTCTTCTTGACATCCTCCCTTCAGATACTTATAGACACTAATGAGGTCCCCTCACAGTCTTTTTTTCCAAGGCTGAACAAGCCCTGTTTCCTCAGCCTGTCCTCATAAGAGAGATGCTCCAGTCTACCAATCAACTTTGTCCAGCTCTCTGCTGGACTTGCTCCAGGAGCTCCGTGTCTCTCTTGTACTGAGGAGCCTCTTTTGTACTCTCAAATAGTCTTAAAAGAAATGTATAGGGATTTTACATAGTTTTTGCCTCTTTTTTTTGGTATAGTTGTAAAAGACTGGTGCTCATTTTTTTTTCTTTCAGCCCGTGTGTTCAGAAGTTGTTACTCGTGTTTGGTACATGCAGAAGGCAAGTGGGTTTCCTGAGTGCATGTCTCTTACTACATTATCTAAATCACAGAATTAATTAGATTGGAAAAGACCTCTGAGATCATCAAGTCCAACATATGACTGAACACCACGGCACTGAGTGCCACGTCCAGTCTCTCCTTAAACACCTCCAGGGACGGTGACTCCACCACCTCCCTGGGCAGCCCGTTCCAATTTTTAATCACCCTTTCTGTAAAGAAATTCCTCCTGTTGTCCAACATGAACCTACCCTGGGGCACCTTGAGGCCTTTTCCTCTGGTCCTGTCGCTGCTTGCCTGGCTACAACCTCCTTTCAGGTAGAGAGCGATAAGCTTCCCCCCTGAGCCTCCTTTTCGCCAGGCTAAGCAACCCCATCTTCCCCAGCCGCCCCTCACAGGACATGCGCTCCAGACCCTCCACCAGCTCCGCTGCCCTTCTCCGGAGCCGTGCCTTCCTCTTCTCCTAAAACACCACCCATCCAACAGCCAAACTCCCGGCTGGGTCGGGGGTGTGTTTGGGGGCGGTGCCGCCGCGGGGCGGGCGCGCCGCGATGACTTCACGCCGCGGCACCGGGGCCTGCGGGATCTCTGCGGCTGGGGCCGGGGCCAGGGCGAGGGCCAGGGCCAGGGCCAGGGCCAGGGCCAGGCCCGGGCGGTGCCCCCGGGGCCGCCGAGCGCCATGAGCGGCGCTGGCCCCGCGTCCCCCGGCCGCAGCACCGCGGCGGCCCCGCCGCACGGCGACAGGAGGCGGGAGGCGCCGGCCGCCGGCTCCCCCATCCAGGCCATCATAAAGGGTAAGGGGCGGGCGGGGTGTCACCGCGGCATCAGCAGCCCCGCTTCGGCCGCCTGCCAGCCCCCCACCCCCGGGGCTCCGTGGCGCGCTCCGAGGCTTAAAAGCTGGAGACCTGCGAAGCCTAGAGAGCTTTCACCTCTCGGAGGTTGAAACTAGGCGTTCCTTCGGGAAACTGAGCCTGCCGCCGAGGCCCTGCCACCGGCCTGGGAAGTTTCCTGGGAAGCTCCTGCTTTGGTCTTGTTCGCCCCGAGTCTTGCCCCGGTTCGTCCGCGCACAGGAGCGTTTGGGCTGGGGAGGGGTCTAGCCTGTGCTTTATTTACTGCGATCACGTCATTGTCCAGATTGGGAATAACCGTTCTGCACCTTTTTTGGAGGGGGTGGGAGTCGGCATGTTGAGCAAACAGGTGGGTACAGTAGCGAGGGAGAGCCACGAGGCAGGTCCAGCAGGTGGGGCAGGAAGACATCCTTTACATGGCAGTGCCGGTTTAAAGCGCTTGCTGGCACTGCGCCGTATATGTCGTGAAACAGTCTGTGTTTGCTGTGCTCTCACACTGCCTTTTGATTTAATGGGCTCTTTCTTTCTCTGTGACAGACGAGCCTGATTTTCACACGTACCTATATTGTAAATACTCTTTTTTGAGACTTAGATTTCAAGTCTTTGGCCCTCGAATACAAGAAAATGTTGACGGTTTTCCTGCGTAGGGAGCATTTTGCTTCTCTTGCTGCAGAAAACTCCCACGTCTTAGCATGTTAATCTCTATTAAGTTGCAGCATTTAATTCTGTTCTTTTACCACTATCTACAATCGGGTACAGAAGCTTGTACTGAGAAGAAAGAGGGTTGAAACAAAGGGTGCTGAGGCACAGAGAACTTTCAGCCTTCCCAGAAAGGTGTCTTTGGCATCTAGAATGCTGATTCCTTGCATTTTATCTAAGTTGGTGATTTGCTGAATAGATAGGTTACTCAACAAACACTGTTCTGGTGCTCTTTTGGTTTTGTAGGTATTCTGTAGTCCTTCAAACTGAGGTGTGGTGTGCTACCATGTGTTGTGTAGCCCGGTGTAGGAGTGAGAAAAAAACTAAAATTCTGGCTTTCATTAATCTTCTAGATGTTGGGGAAATCTATTCAAGACTCCTGGATCACAGACCAGTAATTCAGGGAGAAATACGTTACTTTGTTAAAGAATTTGAGGTAAGTATTTGTATCTTATTGGGTGCTGTCACAGTCTGAGCATCTCTTTAGATATCATAATATGTACGTAAGTTTCTCCAGAAGAGCTTGACATGTTTGGTTTTTTTCCCAAAATAGCACACATGTAGTATACATCTGCATCTTTAGTAAACAAGGCAGTAATTTAAGCCTTTTTCTTTTAGAAGTTTTGAAAGGGATATAATTTCTTTTCCTGCAAGAGACTAGCAGGAACACTGATGTTAGGAGAAGTCCAGTTGATTCAAGGAAAGTATTGTTGGCCAGTGTAGGTTTACATCTGACTGAGAAACTGCTTTATCTGTCAACTGGATTCAACTAGCACAGTTGTAGTTTTATTTTGCTTTAATTTTTATTACACAAAAGAAAGTAATATTACTGGAAAAGAAGAGCAACACTTTATGCAAAGTAAGAAAATCATTAAAAAGTGAATGACTTTTGCCTGATTGGCTGCAAATACAACTTAAGTATTGAAGGTCCAAAAGTGTTTATATACAACTTTGCTTGGAAAGTGTAATTTGGTTTCCACAAGATGGCAGCAAAAGTTTAGAAAAGTCAAATCTTATGTCAACAAAAGGCTGTTTCTGAGTAGATTTTCATTCTTACAGAATATGGAATTTGAAATCAAAACCAGTCCTGAAAATGCAGTTACACCTCAAACTTCCAGCAAGCAGACCTAATTTGAATGACTTTAAGAATGTCTTCCCCCCTCATCACAGACTGTAGCTTATATTTGAAGCAGGTCTGTTTTGTCTCTACTGGTTTAGCAAAATACACACATGAAATAAACTCTCATCAGATCTGTATCGCGTGGGCTTCAGAGTCATAAGAAATTATTTATTTTCTCTGCCTTCCCTAAGTAAGATATAGGGTACAGTAGGTAGTTTTACATGGCATTCCATAGGAAGGAAAATTTTAAACTCAATTACAAAATTAGAACTCATTATTATAACTATAGTTCATATATTTCTCTTATTGCACCTGAAGTCTTGTTCTGTTTCTTAGACAAATTTAATATATTCTTAGATCTTTTATTGAAATTCAGTTACTGGTTTTTACTTTTAGGGGGGGAAATAACAAAGCAGAGGATTGTTTAAATCTTTACAACTTAAAATTTCTTCCAAAAATTACTCTTGTTTGTAAATTTGAGATATCAGCTATTTTTTGGTTGTAGTAGGACATATGCTTATTCTTTCAATGATGAGCACCTAGTGTGTAAAGAATGTAGATTTGCATTCAGAAAATCTGGAGCTTGTTTAATTGAAGTGGTTTTACTTGTCTGTGCCTCAGTTGCCGAAGTTTTAAAATAGATATGTTGATCCAACTGCCCACTTCATGGAATGCAGTATTTTTTGTATATCTGGAGTAGTCGTCTAGAGGAAAGTGTTGGTGAAATTCAGAGTGGAAGTAGCTCTACAGCTTCAGAAAAATAGATTATTTTTTTAAATGTGAACAATAAAGCAAGATCTTGTTGTTCTTGTAATTTATCATGATCAGCGGTGATCGAGAAGAAGGGCTGCTGCTTTAGTCAGCTGTATTATATTATTTTTTATTCTTGACTTCATTGCTTTACTTCAGTTAAAACAATTTTACTTGGATTATTTTAATCTCTTCCCATGCTAAGTGTGGGTCAGACATCAAGTAAGCAGAATCACTGCTATGTTGTTTCTCAGTAACAACTGAGTTAT